>JARQOC010000005.1:289654515-289775516 GCA_033576535.1 Allobates femoralis
TAGTCTCTAAGCTGGAGCCCTGACATGGAATATTGACCACGCACAGGGACATGTATGCACACCACATGCACACAAAGAGTAACAGCTAAGGTGGAGCCCCAACATTGGATACTCACACGTAGCCGGAACCTACATGGAAAACACCACACGACAAAGATGACACACACAACACAGAGACACACATCACACGGGGACCCCCCACAGGGACACTCACACTACCCTATACACGAACACACCACCCCACAGGCACACACAACACAGGACCAATCACAAACACCCCCACAGGACACACCCACACACCCAAAGGGACACACTACCAACAACAAAAACCAACACCCACAGGAACAGACACACACACCCCACAGGAACACTTAGTCCCTATAGGGATGGACACACACCACAGAGACACCCCTCCCCCCCAAAAGGACACACACCACAGGGACCCCCCACAGGGACACATGCACACCACTGGGACACTCACGCACCCCAGGGACACACACACCCCAGGGACACACACATCACACAGACAGACACAGATGTGCACAAATCGCCTCATACGTCTGGTATGTTTAATTGGATACCCCCTGGGGGTTGCTGGGTACCCCCTGGGGGCTGCTGGGTACCCCTGGGGGCTGCTGTATATACCCCTGGGGGCCTGCTGAATACCCCTGGGGCCTGCTGTATACCACTGGGGCTGCTGTATACTACCACTGGGGCTGCTGTATACTACCACTGGGGCTGCTGTATACTACCACTGGGGCTGCTATATACTACCACTGGGGCTGCTATATACTACCACTGGGGCTGCTGTATACTACCACTGGGGCTGCTGTATACTACTGCTGGGGCTGCTGTATACTACCGCTGGGGAGGCCTGTATACCACTGGGGGGGCCTGTATACCACACTGCTGGGGGCTGTATACCTGTGCTGGGGTCCACCCTCGGCTTATTCACGAGTCAATAGGTTTTTCCAGATTTTTGGGGCAAAAGTAGGGGGGTCGGCTTATACACGGGTCGGCTTATACACGAGTATATACGGTATTCAAATTCTATTTTGTTATTGCTAACAGCAGTTATTTAATAACCCAGGCATAGCCGGGTACTACAGCTAGTTATTAAATAAAAATGTAAATAGCAATTATACTTTATGTAATAGTTTTTAATATTTTAAAATTTAAAATGTTATAATTTTTACACACAAAGATTTAGTTATCAAATGATGTACAATTCAGAAATGTTTTAGAATGCATCATACAATTTGTTGTGTAATTTCTCCTGAGTATGCCATTTGAAATGCAAAATTGGCTGGAATCATTAGCGGATGCCATGTCATGTTTGGAGATCCCATGATATTCATGCACAGTGGAAATCCCCCAGAAGGGAAATAATTTTGGATGCTAGACCCTTCATGGAATTTATGTAGATGTGGGGTGAGTACTTTGAAATCCCAGATACTTAACAAAATTTTATAACGTTGAGGTGAAAATTTTTTTAAAATTACCGTATTTTTCGTTGTATAAGATGCACTGGATTATAAAACGCACCCCCAATTTTGGTGAAGGAAAAGAGAAAAAAAATAATTTTTAATGATAAATGGGGTCCGTGTTATAATGCCAGTATCTGTCTTACAAATCATATATAGGGCCCTCATAGCTCCCTCATCCTGGTACATGGTCCGTCCCTCATCCTGGGATATAGCCCCCCCATCCTCGATATGGCCCCCTTAATGGAAAACTGTCAGGTCAAAAATCCATATGTAACTGCTATTATTTTCTAATTCCTTTCTCTAAGCTCTCTCTATTTATGTATTTCTATTATTTATATTTCATTCCTATCTTCTTTTAACTTCAAATAAAGAGATGCATTCCATCTGTCAATCATAGTGAATGATCCATTTAGTTCTCTGCTGTCCCCTCCCAATAGATGAATATGCATGTCACATATTCACATCACAACAAAGGAGATCAGTGGGGGGTGTATCCTCCTCTCTTCTCTCTTTGCAGCAAAACCAAGAGATCAGATAAACGCAGGATCCCTCTCAGCACAGCAGGGATTCTTTTTTACAGAAACAAATGGAGTCTAGATCAGATAAGGCAGAACTGTAGCTTTCTCCCTCCTGTCCCGAACAGAACAGTAGCTTCAGAAAGTGAAACCACACAGCACTGAGAGCAGAGGGAGGAGGGAGGAGAGAGCTGCTGAGAAGGAGTGCATAATTACATGACAGTTTATACAGCAGCTGGACTACTCCTGTTTGCTTATAATGGAGAGGACTAATCCAGGAGCTCCCTGCAGGGTCTGTCAATGCTGATAACATGGAAACTACTGGATATGGCCCCCTTATATTGGATATAGCCCACTTGTGCTGGCACACGTCTGCCAGTATTGGCACACGTCCCCTAGTGATGGCACACGACCCCCAGTGATGGATCTTGGTCCCCTGTGCTGGATCATGGCCCACTAAGATGGTAATCATCCCCCTGTGAAGGCACATGGCCCCCAGTGAGGTCACACTGCCCCGAGTAATGGCACATGTCCTGGTGGGATGGCACACGGCCACCCCTGTGCTAGATCATGGCCCCTCTGTACTGGATCCATGGCCCCCGTGCTGGATCCATGGCCCCCCTGTGCTGGATCCATGGCGCCCCTGTGCTGGATCCATGGCCCCCTGTGATGGCACATGGCCCCCCTGTGCTGGATATGGTCCCCCCATGGTGCTGCCCATAGTAAAATAACAAACACTTTACCTACCTCTCCAGTACTGTGCTCTGTGTCTCCCTGCTTGCTGCACTTCCTGAGTCTTGGGGAAATCGGTAATGTGATCGGCACAGCAGAGTGACATCATCTCTGCGTGCCCAATCACATGACCGGCTTTCCCGAGGCTCAGGAAGTGCATTAGGCAGGGAGCTACTAAGCACAGTGTAAGAAGGTAAGTAAAGTGTTTGTTATTTTAGTATGGGCAGCAGCATAGGGGGCCATATCTACCACAGGAGAGACATGTGCCATCACGGTGGAAGGGGGGGTGGGGGGTTGCAGATACATATAATATGCATCACTCCCCCAGTCCATACCTCTGCAGGGTTTCAGCACTGAGGTGATGGACAGGGGGATGCAATGCATATTATATGAGGCTAATGAGCGGGAGCACGTGACCTCACACTGCCTCCTGCATTCCATAACCATCTTCCTCTAGGCCGCGGACATGCTCCAGAGCTGCCCCACCCTTCCCTGCAGTATCTACCATAGATTCGGATTATAAAACGCACCCCCACAATACGGTACATTTTTTTCAGAAAAATGTTTTAGCCCCAAATTTTTTATTTTCACGAAGAAAAAATGCACCATACAATTTGTTGTGCAATTGCTCTTGAGCACAATGATATGTGATTGAAAATTACTGTTTGGGCGCACAGCAGGGCTCGGAATAGAAGGATCACCATTTGAGGTTTGGAATGCTAAATTGGTTGGAATCGGTAGCTGATGCTATGACATGTTTGGATTGCTCCTGATATGTCTAAACATTTGAAACCCCTGTGATGTAGTGAATGGCGGCATTATACATGGCAAGTATGTTTCGCACAGGCCGAAGTCTGCTGTGATGTTTTTATGAATATCTCGCCAGTACCTGGGAGCCACAGTCTGCTTAACAGCATTGCAAGAGTTAAGCTTGCAACTTTGTGGAGATGTGGGTGTGTCTCAGGATGTTTAATAAAGTTTGTGTTTGACATGTAGGAGAATGACAGAGAATGAGATATAGAGAGCCTGCTGGGTTCAGTGCTGTGAGCAGAAGCCAGACTGCCATTGTGTAAGAAGCAGTCTCTCAGGGGCCCTGTGTGGACTGACAACAGGACCCAGAGTGAGTGGAGGCTGGTATACATCAGTAGAAGTGTATCCAAACCAGGAGTTAATGCCCTGTAACACTGTGGTGTATTGCATTACCCGTAAAGGCAAGGAAGGCATATATTTGGAGTTGGTTTATGTAGCCTAATAAACCGAATGCCTGTTTACCTCTATCCTGCAGCAAGCGAGTGAGTACCCTATTGTCTAGTGACTGTTATACTGAATGCTGAACATCGCTGCCAAGCGAGGGTACCCCGACCCGGTCCGTGATAGCTATTTCACATGTGATGGAGAATGTGGGCACTGTATCAGCCTTGTTGCTTGGACGAGGCCTTTAAGCTCGGTTGCTGGGGGTAAGAACACAGGTGCATGTCTCTGGATTAAGCAGCTGCGCAGCTTGGTTGCTGGGGGCAATAACACAGATGCTCAGACGTGGAAGCAAGTATCTGGCTGTGGCTTGGAGGGGCCACGAAGTTGGAGAACACACTCAACTCAGGTGTATGTGTGAGGAGTCAAGCGACTGGCCGTGAGTCATGGGCTCACAAAAATTTTTCAGCGAGAGCTGTGCTTGAATGCCAGGTGGATTGGTGTGCAGAGGCAGAGGACCAGCAGCCAGAGGAGCCAAAAGGTCCAGCGACAGCTGTGGGAGCTGAGCAGCCATGTCTGGAGCAGCGTGCCAGTATCAAGAGTGACCGCAGCAGGAGCCGTCAGTGCACTGCGACATGGCAGAAATGGACAAGTGCGTGAGTTCTCCTGTGGGGTCAGTGCGAACACGGGGTGCCCATGGAGATAGCAAGGTATTGTCTGAACTGGTTCATAAGGCTGTTGTTGAGAGTCCATGGGATGTACCTCCTGTAGACTGGATTGCACAAAAAGGGGTGGAGTCCAAAAAGGCGGTGGTGTCCTCAAAAGGGATAGTTTCCCAAAAGGGGGCAGAGACTGCCAAATGTAAAAAGGTGGTGAGACACACTGTAGCTGCGGACAAATGTACTATATGTGTCCAGTCTGCCATATAAACTACCCAGCCAGCGAGGGACTACATGGGTGTGCCCTGCAGATAAACACAGAGGGCGTGTTCAGGCTGGTTGATGCTGGGAGCTCAGTGACCTAGTGAGGACTGCGCCCAATGTGTATGTAATTGAAAAAATGGAAGATCGGGGTCATCTGCATCCACTAGGGGCACGAAAGAATATCTGGTGTCCAGAGTGGTTCTCGAGACAGTCAAGGACATTGTAAGCCATGATGTCGCTGTAGTCCCAAACTTAACCTGTCCAGTAATAATAGGCCGGGACTCTAGGCTATTCTCAGACTGTGGAAGAAGGGAGCTCCTCTACAGAAGGAGGATGAAGGGCTCTCTGCTGATGGGATTGTGTACAATAAGGTAATTCCACCTCTCAAAATCAACGGTTCAGAGCCGGGGGCGATCAGAGAAAGTTATGTGATTGCCCAACTTAGTGACCTGACGTCACATCACAGTATGATGTGAAAGCTAAAAGAAAGGAGCTGACACCAAGTTAGCTAACGACTTGGCGGTTCACCATACCGTGGGGTGTGACACAGACTCCAGGGGTGACTGTGACTCTAATGGTACCTTTACACGCCGCGACGGCAGGCTGGATACATCCCGCTACAGGCTACAAATGTAGCTTGTAGCGCCAATGTAGCCCGTCGTAGCGGCGTCTGAAGACGTGACGCTACAGCCGGCAACAGATACATCTGTTTCCTAGCTCTGCTCGAAAACTGATGGCTACAACGCCGATGGTAGCGAGCTGTATCGGCGTGTAAAGAAGCAACGGAAGGGAACTCGGGACAGCCTGCAATGTAGCTAAGGCGTGACCCTGGCTCCGGGTTACCGCGCCCATGTGCGATCATTGGTGGAAGCTGCTGCATGACGATTGGTAGTCGCTGCATAGGGAGGCATATTTAAGGAGCTGACGAGTCACCTACACAATCGCTCGAGTGTGCTGTATTACTCAGCCTCCTGCGTTGCCTGCCCAATCAGGATGTTATTGCTTCGTCCTATCAGCGTACGGACGGCTCGTAATCCACAATTGTGGCACGCCTATGTGCTGGCCCTGCTGCACCAGGTCCGCCCATAGTAGCTGTTATAGCGGTGTGTAAATGAGCTACAGCTGGCTACTTGAGACACCCGGCGATGTAGCTAGCTATAGATGTAGCGTGGCGTAGCGCACCTTGTGGCGGCGTGTAAAGAGGGTGCGTTGACCGTTTGTAACCGTTTGAGTGTGCTCGTGCACGTGAAGTAGCGGATGTATCCAGCCTGCCGTCGCGGCGTGTAAAGGTACCTTAAAGGTACCATCACATGCCGCCATATGGCTTCCATATCGCCAGCACGTGAGTGCGCACGTTTCGGGCACTTTTTTCTGATCGCTGTGGAATTGTCAAACGTAGCTATCTAGCGTGCGATCTTCGGCGATCCTGCGTCCCGGAAATCACCTGCAGAAGACCGGAAGTGATCTTCCCTTCACACATCGCCGCATCACACACCACAATCGTAGCAACGATGTGGCCATACTATTTCGATAGGGGCGTGCTAGAGTGTGTTTCACCGTGCCCCTATCACTGCGATTAGTGAACGGAACTGCATTCCCATTGGTCAGCCTTGCGTGAACACACGGGTCATCAAATAAGGCGCCTCAGACATGGCCAGCCAAATCAGAACGCAGTATCACCCACCAATCGACGCAGATGCAGCGCAAAAAAACACCATCCAAGCACACCTACGGGATTGAATTCAGGATCGCTGTGTACGTCACTATCGCCCTGTCACACGTCACGATGCACTGAAATCACCTGGTGGATATCGCCTGATTTCACTGCAGTGCAGGACAATCAGGTGACACTCCACCAGCGATTTATCGCCGTAGAATCGCCCAGTCACACGCCACTACACACATGCGATGTGGTTTCCACATCATCGAATTCGGGAATTGCCAGCCATCTTGCCGGCGTGTGATGGTACCTTAAGAAACAAAGGGAATACAGTAAGGAAGTGCCCAGCAAGGACGGCAAATTCTCCCGTCGTCAAAGGAGCAAGCGCACAAAGAACCTGCCCAAGTGACCCTTGTTAATGATATGTCGTGTGCTTCCATTCCATGTGTGAGTTCTTTTCCCGACACTGAGAAAATTAGGATCGAAGGCGAAGTATCGTCACCCATAGCAACCGCTAGGGCGGAGACAGATATTGTACTGTCAGAGGAACTGACACAGTGTAAAAACAATGCTACACAAGATGAAGTCAGAGAGACTGAGCCAGCCAAGAAGATGGTGTGGGTGTCCTCTCCAGGTTCTGAGCAAGCAGCTGATGTTTGGTCAGTTTATGGCGCTATAGGAGAGGAAATCCTGTGAAGTGCTTGTGGAGCAGAAGTCTGTTATGGTCAAGAAGAGCTGAGCCACAATAACCCACCTCTGAGGAGGTTGGAAGGAAAAACAGCACCATGGATGAAGTAGTTAAGAAGGTTGAAGACTTCAAGGACTCTGAGGGTAAAAATTTGGAGGAAGCGAAAACCTCTGAAGGTGACACTGTTGAAACCCAAGAAAGGGCTGAAGGTGACACTGCTGAGACCCAAGAGAGGGCTGATGCTGCCACTGCTGAGACCCAGTTGAAGACCGAGGGTGCAGAGGTGGAAAAAGCCACGGAGAAAATGAGGTCTGAAGCAGATACCTCCTCAAGTGATGGAAGTTCAACCAATCCAAAGGATGGAAGAAGCGAGCTAAGGAGGCTCATGTAGATGGTACAAGCCTATTTAAAGCAGGAGAAGCCTCAGAGTTATGCTATTGAGAGCTAAGTAAGTGCACTAGAGAGAGAGATGTCTGAAAGGACTTTGCTAATAAAAGAGCAGTTGAAGCTAGAAGAGCTTCAGAGACAGGCTGCTGAGTGCCGAGTAAGTGCACTGGAGAGAGATGTCTGTGCTCACAGGGCGCTTGGCAGATTGCCAGTCAGTAAACATGGCAGCATTGGAGAAGATGGAGCGGTAGGTGTCAGTTCTGATAAATCGTCTCGAAGAGGTGGGAATCCGGAGAAAGCAGATTCCGGAAAATTAGCAAGGCGATCATCTATTGGCAGTAGAGAAGGATGAGTCTCCCTTATTCAAGTGCCTGGAAGAGATTCCTGATGACTTGAGAGAAGAGTCTGTGCATGACAACTTTAAGAAGGCCGTGGAAGCCTGTAAGGTGTTACTGGTCCCAAGAAGCGAAACAGCTGTTGGTTCTGTCCACATCTGAAGTCACCGTGGATCAGGTGGCTATCCTGAGGGACATGCTTTTGAGGTGCATTTGCATGAAGCGGTTGATTTGGCAGAAGAACGAAGAAGCTGCTAGGCGGCTGGGGCTTATGAAGAGAGCCTGACGTCTACTGAAAGATGTTGTCCAGGTGCCTAGTGCTCTGCTGAGAGAAGTCATCGGGAAAAATGGACAAATCATGCAGTAAATGGTGGATAAGTCGGGGTGAGAAGAGTATGAATTACCGATGCTAGTGAAAAGAAGATACGCAGGTGAAAAGAAGATACCCAGGAAAGGGGGAATGATTCTGTTCCTCATAGTGGGCACAATGGAGAGTCTTGACAATATGTGGATTCTTCTCATATATAGGGTGACTCACCTAAAAGAAGTACAGCAGTTGAGGCTGGAAAGAGCCAGAATCGAGAGACAGCAGCGCTGCCAAAGATGGAAGGCATCTTTACATCATGGTACCCAACGAAGTGGGGGTCCTGCCAGTAATAGACGGGTCACAGCAGAAGCTAGAAACTAATGGTGCAACGGGTCTCTGGGCGATGAAGACAAATGACAACTGAGAGCTTGCCTAAGACGTCCTGAGGATAGGGGGCGTAATAGGTTGAGAGGTAGCGATTCCCACGTTACACCAATGCTGATGGTCATAGACAAAATACATAATATTATATCTTCTGAAACAGAGGTCAGACTTGACCATAGATACAGAAAAAAGTGAATCACACTGCTGTATTGAACGCCGGGGGCGGGGAGGTCTAACCCAGTCGAGACTAGGGAGTGTGAGATGACACAGTCTGATCTCTGGTGGCGACAAAGACGACCCATGGGGATGGAAGTGATTAGTGTTATGCCCTCGGCTTTAGGCAGAGGGGGGGAATATGTGATGTAGTGAATGGCAGCATTATACATGTCCAGTATGTTTCGCACAGGCAGAAGTCTGCTGTGATGTTTTTATGAATGTCTCGCCTCTCCCTAACTCCTCCACCAGCCCTGCGCTATTTCCCCCACCTCCCACCTCTGAACCAGGGTACAGCAACTCCAAAGGGAAGGTTCTCTGCAGCATTAAACAGGTCTACACAGGACAGCTTCCAGGAATAGAGTGAAGCTCTATCAGCTACACCACTTGGTGGAAGGAGAGGCTATTTAAGGTCTAGGGTGTGGAGACTCACACATTAATTTACATCCACCAGGACACAGCAATAGAACTGGCATTAACTCATGCAGAACTAGAGGGAATTTCACACAGTTTAAGTTACAGCAGCATTAAGAATAGACCACAGATAATCAGTGCTAGACAGCGTGTGTCAGTACCCCCTCTTTTAAGAGAGGCCTCCGGACTCAAAAACAGACACATCCAGAAATGGATCCACATTTCCTGAGTGATGAGATATGAAAAACGTTTTGAGTTTCCAACACTGGGGGCAGTTCGAGTTGGTAGAACACAGGGTTGTAAATGGCTAATATCCTAAATGGACCAATAACCTGGAACTAGGACCCCTAGCAGAATGCCTCCATCTGACATACTTGGACAACACCCACACATACTTGTTCTCTCTCAGGTCTGGACCTGCATGTTTATTTCCATATCTGTGGTCATATTCAGAGGGCACACATCCAGGACGGCAAAGAGCAGTGTCCCTCTGGGGCCTAGGGCTCCCTCCCCTGGAGTACACAGTAGGAACCACCATCCTTCCCGGCCCCTCCCCCTGGAACGACGCCTAGACCCATCATTAATCTGAGGCATAGTCTGACTTCACCCTCTTTTCCAGGCTCACTCCCAATCATTTCTGGTAGAGGGGTAGGAGTTGGTGCAACCAGTATGGTAGAAATAGTTGCAGCTAGGCAATTAATCAAACAGAAAGCCCACAACTTACAAATTTCTGGCCACCAGTCAATCACCAGGTTGTGTTTCTCCAGCCAGGGAAGACCCAATACAATGGGAGTGGGCAGATTCTCCAAGAGATGACAGGACCTCTTGGTAGAGAGTTCCTATTCACAAGTTCACATTACGCACCACATGGGAGAGGACCTTCTGGCTGAGTGAAACTGAGTTTCGAGGCGATGAAGGTCTCACTAAAGCACTACTGGAGAGACCATGAGCCTGAGCAAAGCAAGATTCCACCACCACCACCTTGACAGACAGTGTGAATGGAGACTTGGTGAGGAAGGAAATCTAAACCTTCTGGTTGCCTCCTTCCGAACGACCCAGGGCAGGCTTCTTCTGAGACTGCGTGGTTGTCTTGGAGCAAAGTGTACAAACCTTAATAAAGATGTCAGATTTATCACAGAAAAAACAAACTCCGCCCACCTGATGAAGAGTAGCCACAGGACATTTAACACGAGTACCTGCTACCCCCAACTGCATGGGTTTCAGGTATAGTCTCCTCAGCAGGGATAGGAACAGGAGGACAAAGTAGGTGTCAGTCTCTCCCTCAGGCATCTGTAAACCATATGGCTAGGAACATTGCAGCCTCCAATGACTGAGGTGCAGTGTACTGAACCAGAGTGTCTTGCTGTCTAGCTGACAAACCAAGCAGACTGACTCCTGGTGGTCTTTCCACTGGGTGTCAGTCACTCATCTCCGAAATTCTGAGCAGTACTTCTCCACTATCCGTGTTCCTTGCTTGAGTTTACAGAGATTAGATTCAGCAAAGGTCACCCTATCAGGTTCACCGTACACCTGAGCCAGAGCAGAAAAAAACCGTTCACCAACCACAGCAATGGTGAGTCGGCTGGGAGGGAGAAAACACAGGTCTGGGGGTCCCCTTTAAGAAGGGAAACTATTATCCCCACCCGCTGTTCCTCACTTCCACATGAATGGGGCCAGAGCCTGAAATAAAGCTTACAGGCTTCATGGAAAAACAAAAAAATTGTCTCTTACCCCAGAAAACCTATCTGGAAGAGAGAGCTTGGGTTCAAGCATGGCCTAAGCATGAGCCGATGCCAGGTACCCCATAACTTCCTGCAGCTGTTGCACTACCTGAGTTCACAGACCAGTTACCTCTTCAGAGATGGTCTGCATCAGGCAAGAAAATGCATTAGTTGACGCAGTCTGAGACATAGTGACTCAATGAGAATGGTATCGGCTGCTGATAATGACACAGTGTACTGGAAATGATGGTTAGAGACTGGCAGTTATGGGCAGGGTGACCAGGGAAAACTAGTCTGTCCTAGACTGGGAAACCTGAATAGCTCTTATCCCGAAGGTATCTGATGGTGAGAAGGTTCGGGTCTCCAGCCTTTCCCTAACTCCTCCACCAGCCCTGTGCTATTTCTCCTCATCTCCCTCCACTGAGCCAGTGTACAACGACTCCACAGTGAAAGTTCTCTGCAGCAGAAACAAACAGGTCCTGCAGAGCACGGTTTCTAGCAGAAGAGTGAAACTCTATCAGCAGCACCATCTGGTGGAAAGAGGGGCTTTTTAAGGGCTAGGGGGTGGAGACTCACACATTAACTTCACATCCACCAGTACACGGTAATAGAATTGGCATTAACTCATGCAGAACTAGAGGGAATTTAACACAGTGAAGTTACAGCAGCATCAAGAATAGATCACAGATAATTAGCGCTAGAGAGCATGTGACATTGACTTATTTTGGAAACTAGACCCCACAAGGAGTTCATCTAGATGTGTGGTGAGCACTTTGAACCGCCAGGGGCTTCACAGTATTTTATAACATTGAGCTGTTAAAATGAAAAAAAATATTTTTTCCTGCAAAAATGTTGCTTTACCCCCAAATTTTTCAGTTTTACAATGTTAACAAAAGAAAATGGACCATTCAATTTGTTGTGAAATTTCATCAATACGTCATGCCGTATGTTGTTGAAAGCTACTTTCTGGGTGCACAACAAGGCTTGGAAAGGAAAGACTGCCCATTGAATTCTGGAGTGCAATTTTTGCTGGAATGATTGCGAATGCCATATTATTATTAATTTATTTGTATAGCACTATTAATTCCATGGTACAGTACATGAGAGGGGGTTGCATACAAAATTATAGATATAATTTGCAGTAAACTAATTAATAATGACAGACTGGTGCAGAGGGAGAGGACCCTGCCCTTGCATTCCATATCACATTTGAAGATCCCCTGACTAGACAAAACAGCAGAAACTCCTCAAGTGACCCAATTTTGGAAATTACACACGTCAAGGAATTCATCTAAGGGTGCAGTAAGCATTTTTAACCCAGAGACAATTCAGGAAATTGTATAATATTAGGCTGAGTAAATGAAAAATTACCTTTTTTCCACCAGAATGTTGCCTTTTCAAAAGGGTAAAAAGAGAAAATGAATGATACCGTTTGTTATCTAATTTCTCCTAAGTACACCAATAACCTATATGTGGTTGAATTCTACTTTTGAAACAGTGCAACGCTCAGAAGAGAAAAAGAGTCAGATAAGAATTCAGATTTTGCTGGAATGGTTTGATGGTGTCTACGGGTGCAGTGAGCACGCTAATACTGTACAGTAATGGCCAAAAGTTTGGAGAATGACACCAAAATGATATTTTCACATGATCTGCTGCCCTCTGGTTTTTATTTGTGTTTGTCTGATGTTTATATCACATACAGAAATATAATTGCAATCATATTATGAGTACCAAAAGGTTACATTGACAGTTAGAATGAGTTAATGCAGCAAGTCAATATTTGCAGTGTTGACCCTTCTTCTTCAGGACCTCTGCAATTCTCCCTGGCATGCTCTCAATTCAACTTCTGGACCAAATCCTGACGATAGCAGCCATTCTTGCATAATCAATGCTTGCATTTTGGCAGAATTTGTTGGTTTTTGTTTATTTGATGATTGACCTACAAGTTCTCAATGGGATTAAGATCTGGGGAGTTTCCAGGCCATGGACCCAAAATCTCTATGTTTTGTTCCCTGAGCCATTTAGTTATCACCTTTGCTTTATGGCAAGGTGCTCCATCATGCTGGAAAAGGTATTGTTGGGCGCCAAACTGCTCTTGGACGGTTGGGAGAAGTTGCTCTTGGAGGACATTCTGTATTATCATGGCTGTGTTTTTAGGCAAGACTGTGAATGAGCCGATTCCCTTGGCTGAGAAGCAACCCCACACATAAATGGTTTCAGGATGCTTTACAGTTGGCATGAGACAAGACTGGTGGTAGCGCTCACCTCTTCTTCTCCGAATAAGCTGTTTGCCAGATGTCCCAGAACATCGAAAAGGGGATTCATCAGAGAAAATGACTTTACCCAGTCTCAGCAGTCACTCCCTGTATCTTTTGCAGAATATCAGTCGGTCCCTGATGTTTTTTCTGGAGAGAAGTGGCTTCTTTGCTGCCCCCCTTGAAACCAGGACTTGCTCAAAGAGTCTCCGCCTCACAGTGCGTGCAGAAGCACTCACACCAGCCTGCTGCCATTCCTGAGTAAGCTCGGCACTGCTGGTAGTCCGATGCCGCAGCTGAAACAGTTTTAAGATACGTCCTGGCGCTTGCTGGTCTTTCTTGGGCCCCTGGAGCCTTTTTGACAACAATGGAAGCTCTCTCCTTGAAGTTCTTGATGATGCATAGATTGTTGACTGAGGTGCTCATACTCTTCCCTGTTAGGCCATTTTTGTGCAGTGCAATGATGGTTGCACTGTTTCTTTAGAGATAACCATGGTTAACTGAAGAGAAACAATGATACCAAGCACCAGCCTCCTTTTAAAGTGTCCAGTGGTGTCATTCTTACTTAATCATGACTGATTGTATCGCCAGCCCTGTCCTCATCAACACCCACACCTGTGTTAATGGAACAATCACTAAAACGATGTTAGCTGCTCCTTTTAAGGCAGGACTGCAATGATGTTGAAATGTGTTTTGGGGGTTAAAGTTCATTTTCTAGGCAAATATTGACTTTGCAAGTAATTGCTGTTAAGCTGATCACTCTTTATGACATTCTGGAGTATATTCAAATTGCCATTAGAAAAACTGAAGCAGTAGACTTTGTTAAAATTAATGTTTGTATCATTCTCAAAACTTTTGGCCATGACTGTATGTGCCATACACAGGATTTTACACCATTGGTCAGTGAAGAAAGAATAATTAAATTTTTACCACTAAAATTTTAAAAGTTTTACATTTTTATAAGGACTAAATGGAGAAAATGGACATGACAGTTTTCTGAGCAATTTCTCCTGAGTGTGCCAGTGCCCTACATGCTCAGAAGGGAAGGAGCGCCATATTATAGGGTAGATATTGCTGTTATGGTTTGTGATGCCATGACTCACTGGAAGAGCTCCTTAAGTACCAGAACAGCAGAACACTCCATAAGTGACCTCTTTTTACAAATTACATCTCTTAATGAATACATCTAGGGGGTACAGTGATCATATTGACACCATAGGTGTGTGACAGAAGGTTATACCATTGGCCAACAAAGAGAAAATAATTACATTTTTACCACAAAAAAATGTTTTAGCCCCAGATTTTACATTTTCACATGGGGAAATTGGGAAATATTGCTCTTAAAGTTTTCACACAATTTCTACTGAACATGATAATTACCCATATGTGGCTGTATAGAACTGCGTAGACTCATGGTGAGACACAGTAGGGAAGGAACACTATTTAACTCATGGAGAACAATTTATCGTAGAATAGTTTGCAGACTTCATGTACAGAGCTCTTAAGTGCCAAAAGAGAAGAATTCCCCTCAAGTGAGTCTATTTAGGGAATTATACCCTCTGGGACTTTATCCACAGCTGTAATTAGAATTTTGACTCGTGAGTAGGAATGAGTGAGTAGTCAAATACTCGGACTCGCTATACTCGTGCTGAGTAGATCGTAATACTTGGGTATTCAGAGCAAGTAGCGAGTCCAATGTTAGTCAATGGGAAATGCGAGTAATTGTCTGCTGGACCCAAAAAAGCGGTCTAGGGGCTGAGGAAAAGGCTGAAATGGGTGCATGATTGCCATAAGAGTAAGTTATCATGGAGGAGATCTTCTGACAGCTCAGTGTGTAAGTGGTGTAAAGAGAGCGATCTGCCCTCGGGGCTGTGTGATGGTTAACGTAGGAAGAAGCCACCCATCATCATCATCCTCACACGGGCTTCACAATTATAAAGCTTGGACTACTGACATTGTTGTTCCACTGCCACTGCACAATGTGCAGGCATAGTGTCTCCAAAAAGTAGCCCAAGGGGCTGTATTATGGTTGATGAAGGAAGCAGGCCTCAAGGGCCAAACATTTATGAAGCTTGGACTACTAGGACTACTAGCGTAGTTTTTGCAGTGCCCAATGTGCAGGCATAGCCATAGTGTCTCCAAAAAAGTAGAACAAGGGACTGTACCATAATTGATGAAGGAAGCAGGCCTCAAGGGCCAAACAATTATGAAGCTAGGACTACTAGCATAGTACTTTCAGTGCCCAATGTGCAGGCAAAGCCATAGTGTCTCCCAAAAAGGGTCCAAGGGGCTGTATTATGGTTGATGAAGGAATCAGGCCTCAAGGGCCAAACAATTATGAAGCTAGCCTAGGACTACTAGCATAGTAGCTGCAGTGCCCAATGTCCAGGCATAGCCATTGTGTCTCCACAAAGTAGCCCGTGTATGGACAGAGAATGCTGGATCATCCTATACTTATCCTGTTACTAGTTCATCACTCCATCAGGAGTCACAGGAAACATTTGACCCCAACCTTGGCCACTCCAAGGATATGTTTGGTGGATATCCTTTCGTTGTCTGTGGCCTCTTACCACTCGATATTGAAGAGGAACGTTAGGAAGTATTGTCTGTTCATGCCCAAATATTTGAAAACCCACGGCCAGAAGAAATCCACTTTCATCCATGTGATACACCGAGTGAAGAGCTGGAGTCTGATGGTGATGACACAGAGTTGCCATCTGGCCAGCCGACAATATCAACATGAAAGGAGGAAACATGGACAAAGAGGTGGTCTATGACGAGACCACAGATGCGACCTGGACTGCTGGCACGCATTGCCAGCACAGCAGCACAGAGGAAGAAGGGCACCACAAAGGCACCAAGGGTTACTGGTTTGAGCAGAGTGCAAAGTGTGCCAACTGTTGCCCAGAGCAATCCCTCTGTGCCCCAAGTCAAGGCAAGGGTGCGTTCAGCCGCTGTCTGGAAATTTTTTTCAGGTAGACCTTCTGAACCAAATGTTGTCATCTGTAGCATCTGCCATATGAAGCTGAACAGAAGCCAGGGCAAAGGCAACCAAAGAACCACCAGTATGTAGAAACACATGGCAGCCAAGCACCCTAGTTAGTGGGCGTAACACCAGGAAACCAAATCGGTGTCTGCGGGTGAAACCACTGTCATGTCGCCTGTGATTCGTCCTTCCCAATCTGTTGTGCAGGAAGCAGGTGATGATACCCTTTCCTCACAAGCTGCAGCTGTACAGACGTAGGACACAACAAGCTCATCCACTTGTTTGTCCTAGCCAAGCGTCCAGTTGTCCATCTCCCAGATCTATGACAGGAGGAGTAAATACCAAGCCACGCACCCAAAAGCACAAATACTGAACGCACACATTGCCAAGTTGCTGGCTGTGGAGATTTTGCCGTTTAGGCTTGTGGGGCCACAGTCTTTCCTTGCTCTATTGGCTGTGGCTGCCCCACGATACTCGGTTCCCATCCGCCACTATTTGTTCCGGTGTGCCGTCCCCGCATTACACCAGCACGTCTTAAACAATCTAAAGCATGCTCTCACCAAAGCCGTCCACCTTACATCAGACACGTGGACAAGTACTTGTGGACAGTGACAATACATCTCTGTCACGGCACACTGGCTCAACCTGGTGGAGGGTGGGACAAAGTCTCAAACTGGACCATCACATATCCTACCCACGCCACGAACAAGGGGCCCAACCTCAATCAGGGTTTCTCATCATATACATCCTTTCTCCCCTTTTCCTCCTCCTCCTCTGCCTATATTTAATTACCCTCCACCCCACTCCCAAGTTGGGATTTGTGCAGCAGCGCATCAGGAAAGCAGCAACATGCTCTGCTGAAGCTCATCTGCTTAGGTGAAACACCACACACTGCAGCATAGCTGTGGCAAGGAATAAAACAACAGACCAATCAGTGGCTCACTGCAACTACAACCTAGTCTGGTTGTCTACGATAATGGGCGTAACCTGGTGGCGGCTTTAAAGCTCGAGAAGCTGGTACACGTGCCATGCATGGCTCATGTGCTGAACCTAGTGGTGCAGAAATTTATAAAAACATACCGTGACTTGCCTTACCTACTTGAGAAGGTGCGCTGTATTTGCGTCCATTTCCACCATTCCTCAACTGCTGTTGCCAGTCTTGCAGTGCTTCAAAATCAGTTAATTTGCCAAACCACTGGCTCATTTGCGGCCTGCTAAGACGGTGGAACTCAACATATGATATGTTGGCAAGGATAAGTGAGCAGTAGTGATGGGCGAATCCTAAATTACTCGGAATCGCTTGACTCTAGCGAGTCCGAGCACAGGACTCGCTACTCGTTGCGAGTCTAGTGAGTCCAATGTTAATGAATGGCGAAGCGAGTAATAGCGAGTAGTGTGAGATTTACAAATCGCAGATGTGTCTCGGAAGCTTCAGCCTGAAGCAATCCTAGTTTTGTCATTTATTTGCATTGGACTTTGTAAGTAATCGCTGGGAAACTCGCACAGATAAGAGTCCTGTCTGCTCTGTGTGCTGGCTGCCGCAGCTCCAGGGTGCTAGAGCCTACCTGCTGCCTGATGTAGCAGAGCTGAGATTGTTCTCAGTCTGCTCACTCCCTGTGCATAGACATCTATATCTATGCACAGGGATGTAGCAGAGAGGACATCGCGTTTTGGACTGCGTCGGACGGAAGAGGATTTTTTAAATTAAAGATGGAGTCCCTAATGGCTTTTTTTTTTATTTCTAATAAAAAAATTTCTTTGTGTTGTGTTTTTTTTAAAACAAATTAATAGAAATTCATGGCGGTCATGTCTAATATTGGCGTGACCGCCATACATTTCGGGCTTAGGGCCAGCTGATAATACAAAGCTGACCCTAACCTCTTTATTACCCAGCGTGCCACCGCCACCAGGGCCGCTGGAAGAGCGGGGTTCAGCGCCAGAGGATGGCGCTTCAATGAACGCGCCATCTTCTGGGGCGGCTGTGGGCTGCAATTTGCAGCGGGGGGTGCCCAGAAAGCTTGGGCGTCCCTGCGCTGCAGATTCCAGCCCCCAGCTGCTTAGCTGTACCTGGCTAGACATAGTAATTGCGCGGAGCCCCACGCATTTTTTTTAAATTATTTCATGAAATTCTGAGGGTCTGACTCTGACTCTGAGACTCTGACTCTGAGACTCTGACTCTGAGACTCTGACTCTGACTCTGAGACTCTGACTCTGACTCTGAGACTCTGACTCTGAGACTCTGACTCTGAGACTCTGACTCTGAGACTCTGACTCTGGCTCTGAGGGTGAGACTCTGAATCTGAGACTCTGACTCTGACTCTGAGACTCTGACTCTGAGACTCTGACTCTGACTCTGAGACTCTGACTCTGAGACTCTGACTCTGAGACTCTGACTCTGAGACTCTGACTCTGAGACTCTGACTCTGACTCTGAGACTCTGACTTTGACTCTGAGACTCTGATTCTGAGACTCTGACTCTGAGACTCTGACTCTGAGACTCTGAGACTCTGACTCTGACTCTGAGACTCTGACTCTGACTCTGAGACTCTGAGACTCTGACTCTGAGACTCTGACTCTGAGACTCTGACTCTGAGACTCTGGCTCTGAGGGTGAGACTCTGAATCTGGCTCTGAGGGTGAGACTCTGAATCTGAGACTCTGACTCTGAGCGCTGAACCCCGCTCTTCTAGCGGACCTGGTGGCGGTGGCACGCTGGGTAATAAAGGGGTTAATACCAGCTTTGTTATACAAGCTGGTATTAAGCCCGAGATTCTTAATGTCAGGCCACGTTTGACCCAGCCACTAAGAATCTCCAATAAAGGGTTAAAAAAACACAACACAGAGAAAATTTTTTATTTGAAATAAAAAAAAAAGCCATTAGGGACTCCATCTTTAATTAAAAAAATCCTCTTCCGTCCGACGTAGTCCAAAACGCGATGTCCTCTCTGCTACATCCCCTGTGCATAGATATAGATGTCTATGCACAGGAATGAGCAGACTGAGAACAATCTCAGCTCTGCTACATCATCTCTGTGAGAAGGCGGGCTCTAGGACCCTGGAGCTGCACAGAGAAGACAGCTGGACTCGGCTCGCAAAGAAACAGCAGTTACTTTGCGAGTTTCCCTGCTATCACTGGCACAGTAGCCGAGTCTAATGCAAACAATGGCAATCCTAGTTTTGTCAGCGTTTGCCATTGATTTGCATTGGACTCATGCGAGTAAACGCTGGGAAACTCGCCGAGTACCGAGTCCTGCGAGTCCCTTACTACTCGCCGAGTAACGAGTCCTAGCGAGTAGATTCGCCCATCCCTAGTGAGCAGCAGAGGGCACGTGCAGAATACTAGCTTGAACATGGCCGTCAGACTGAGACTCAGCCAAGACACATTATATCTGTCGAGTGGATGTGGATCGCTGACATTTATTATTATTTATTTGTATAGCTCCATTAGATTCCATAACCGCGCTGACCAAGAACCACACTGTCCACAGAAGATTAATCAAAGATCCTCTTTATTGAGCCTACGCGTTTCGTGGCCTGACTAGCCACTTCATCAGGGCAACCAGCCTGCCCTGATGAAGTGGCTAATCAGGCCACGAAACGTGTAGGCTCATTAAAGATGATCTTTGATTATTCTTCAGTGGACGGTGTGGTTCTTGGTCAGCGCGGTTAGAGAAGCCTGGCTCCAATCCTCCTTCTTGGATCTTTTCTGTTCATCCAGCGGGGCACCAGCGATGGCCATACTATAATGTGTGTCCTTTTCAGTTAGTTGTGACTCACACAACTTCACTAGGTGAGTCTAATAGATTGGCGGGACCGTGGCAATTATTTAGACGGTATCACCATATGTGCGCTTCCATTGTTTTATATTTATTAGATTCCATGGCGCTTTACATATGAAGAGGGGAGAACAAAAACAAATACAGTATACAGTAAATGGACAATCAAGTCTTACAGATAAAGGAGGGGAGACATTTGTGAGGTGCTTGATGACTTTGAGTAGTGCACCAAGCTTTTGACTGGTGTTCAGGCTATTATTAGCGTCACCATCCCTATTATGCTATGAAAGAATCGTTGTAACAATGGGGGATCCTACCCAGCCAAGCCAATCTCATCAAGCAAGATTGGGGGATGCAGATGATGAGGAAGACAAGGAGGAAGAGGACTTCTTTTCAGTGGTAACCCCTGAACTACCAATGATTTTAGGCACCATGTCTCTAGGGAGGGTGGTCACTCCCTAGAGACATGGTGCCAACATATTTTCCAAATATTAACCCTTTATCACCGGGGTTCATTACGGCATATGCAACATCTGTGCTCATATGCTGCACAGATGCTGCATATGCAATTAAACCCCAAAAAATATACAAAAGTGCCCATCAGCTGGGTGTTTATTAAAAATCTTGCACCGCTGACACAGCGGTACAAGATGATTACTTACTGTACCGGTAAAGTGGGACATTTAAATTCTGTGGCTTTGACAGCCCCAGAGCTTAAATTTCCCGACAAATGCTGCCCGCGGTCCTTCAGGACCACGGACAGCATGACAATCACATACCACACACGCACTCACACCTCTCAATCACAACACACTCACATACATTCAGCCAGCAACCACACTCACCACACGCAACACACCCTCACCACACCACCACAAACACGCAGAGTACTCGCATCACTGTCGTGCATCAAACACGCTCCGTGTTTGATGCACGACAGTGTGCCTTCAGCCTTACAGAGGATTTCTGTAGAATTTGCACAATTACAACTCTCCCTAGCAGCTGCTCACACTCTCCATACACTAGCTGTGTTCTGCATGCAATGTGCAGAAAATGTCGGTGGCAGGGCTTATATAGAGCCTATAGCCTCCGTCACATGGGGTGACATTGCCGCCTATTACATAGGCGACGTAGGGGCGTGGCCTATTGGCGGCGACATCACCCCTACGTTGCCTTATGTAAAGGGGCGATGTCGGCGCCGCCGGGAGGTCACCTGGTTTCAGAGCAGTGCTCTGAAACCAGGCGACCGATCTGGGACGATATGTGCACATCGCCCCATGTAACCGGCCGCCGGTGACCTGTCAGGCGATGGGAGCCATAGGCTCCCATTGTCCTGCATCGCCGCTTAGGTTTTCAAACACCCCGCCGGCGATGCCGCCTGTCAGATAGCCTGCGCGGGGCTGGAGATGTGTCCCCGTGTAAATGGGGGACGGCAGCGCTGGCGGGGAGCCAAAAACGTGCGCGCACCCACCAGTCGCCACCGACATCCCCAGCCCCGTCGCCAGGTGTGACGGGGGCTTATGAGTCATAGGCTATGACTTATGTATGACGCTGGGCAGCCAGCCAACCATATTAATGCCACAACCAAGAAGGCTGTGGCATTACGGTGATTGGCTAATGCTGGGCAGGAGATCCGATTATTGCAAGGTGAATAGTGAAATATTCGCTATGTTTCGAGTACCACGGGTACCGCATTACTCACTGAGTACCGAATACTTGCGATTTTACTCGCTCATCCCTACTCATGAGTGTTTTCCACAAAAGGAAACAGTAGATGTTAAATGAAAATTGCACATAGCAATGGGGTTTTCTTTATGATGTTTACCATGTGGTAACTGTGATAAGACAGTTTTATTCTTCAACACAGTCTGATTACAGCGATAGCACATTTTAACACAGTTTTTTATGTTTTGCTGCTTTTACATAATAAAAACTACTTTATAGAAAAATTTTATGTTTTTGCATCTCTGTATTCTGAGAGCTATGACTTTACTGTTTCTCGACTAGCGTAAACTGTATTATGGTTTGTTTTTTGCTGGACAAGATGAGGTTTTCAGCAAAACTATTTTTATTTACATGCGACTTTTTGATTGTGTTTTATTTAATTTCTTTTGGCAGTATGAAAAAAAATAATATATTTTTTTATGGTGCTAACTGAAGGGGTTAAGTAGGGTAACAGTATATATATTATGTTTATTTTGCACAAGAACTGCAACTGATTATACCTATCAGGAAGACACTGAACGAAGCCTCTTATGACATGCCATACCATGCTCCTGGCATGGTTAACAGGCTTTCCATAGCTGTCATATCCAGAAGTTGTCAAGACAATAGCGATGACCGGACCCCCCATAATATTATGAATGGGGTCCCGATCGCATGGAAGAGGGAGCGCACCTTTTAAATGTTGTGATCAATATAGATTTCAGCATTTAGGTGGTTAAACAGCCTGGGTGATGGTGCAGGCACATATGCTGAGCTCCAAGTGGTGAGAACATGGGCATCTCTCCTGTGCCTTGCGCAATTGCCATGATGTTCCCATAAACCATAGGTTGAGAACCCCGTTCTAACCATGAGGTATGGCTATGTCCACTAGTGGACACAGATAAGAAAGGGCCCCTGTGCAAGAACAATATATAGGCCCTCTGCAGTCTATTAATCATCAAAAGGCACAATTCCACCTGGTTTGGATGTAGAATTGAGCCCCCTGACCTCTTGGGACACTTTGCACCTGCACAGGTTGCACTAAGGGCCGCTTTACACACACCAACTTCTGTGACCAACTTCTGAACACATCTCTGGTTGCAGTGAAATCATGGACACATTGTTCCATTTTGTACACAGCCACAAAATGGAACAATGTGTCCATGATTTCACTGCAACCAGAGATCTGTTCAGAAGTTGGACACAGATATCTGTGAGTGTAAAGCGGCCCTTATGGTATGTCATAGGTCATGAAGGATTAATGTATAATAACATTAGTAGTGTTTCATACATTCACATGGATTTCTTTCCTCTACTCTCATTTGATACATTTATTTTTTCACATCATCATGGACTTTAATTTAACTTTTGAGAACATCCTGTTTAATTTCCAATTTTGCTAAGTATGTTGTCTAATAAGCTATTCAGCCATTTTTGATTTTCAAAATTAACCATGGCACTTTGATAGAAAAGGTTTCAAAAGATATAATGACCATTGGGATTAACATTAATTCAGGAAGAATTATTTGTCATTAGATTGTAAAGATTGGAAAATTAGGAAACATGTTTGCTAATCTTTTAATGATTACTTCACAGAAGAGGAAATCATTAATAGCCCTACTTTGAACAAACAGTTGAATAAAATCTAAAACTGTCATTACAAATATAGAAACACTGCATAAAAATCAGTACATTAACAAAATCTAAAAGCATTATTAGTATTTTGACTTAAGGACTTTAATTCTTAAATGTTGGCCTACTGAAAAGTATATACAAGTAAGTTCACTCAATACTTGGTCGGGGCTCCGTTTGCACAAATTACTGCATCAATGTGGCGTGGCATGGAGGTGATCAGCCTGTGGCAGTGCTGAGGTGTTATAGAAGGTTGCTTTGATAGCAGCCTTCAGCTCATCTGCATTGTTGGGTCTGGTGTCTCTCATCTTCCTCTTGACAATATGTCAACAACACAAAGTAATCACTGATATCAGGTCTCCTCAAAGAGCCACCCCATAGCCAAGTCCTTCCCTGGTGGGATATCTGGCTAGTCCTGTGTTGAGACTCCTAAACGAGGCTCCACAGACTCTATTTGGTCTCCTTAAAGGGCCACTCCATGACTAGGTCCTTCCCTGGAGGGATATCTGGCTAGTCCTGTGTTGAGACTCCTAAACGAGGCTCCACAGACTCTATTTGGTCTCCTTAAAGGGCCACTCCATGACTAGGTCCTTCCCTGGAGGATATCTGGCTAGTCCTGTGTTGAGACTCCTAAACGAGGCTCCACAGACTCTATTCTCTTCACAATATAAGATTATTAAACCAGGCATTGGTACTTTTGGCAGTGTGGACAGGTGCCAAGTCCTGCTGGAAAATGAAATCTCCATCTCCAAAAAGCTTGTCGGCAGAGGGAAGCATGAAGTTATCTAAAATTTCCTGGGAGACAGCAGCGCTGCCTTGAGCTTGATAAAACACAGTGGTCCTGCACCAGCAGATAACATGGCTCCCCAAGCCATCACTGATTGTGTAAACTTCACACTAGACCTCAAGCAGCTTGGATTGTGTGCCTCTCCACTCTTCCTCCAGATGCTGGGACCTTGATTTCCAAATGAAATGCAAAATTAACTTTCATCTGAAAACAACACCTTGGACAACTGAGGAACAGTCCAGTTCTTTTACTTCTTGGCCCTGGTTTGACACTTCTTGCATTGTCTATTGGTAATGAGTGGCTTGATGCATGTCTAGTCATAAGCGAATCTTGCTCAAACACATTCACCAATTTCAAATTCGGCAAGAACTCGGCTGATTCAATTCGACACCTCGAATGAGAACACTTCCACCAAAAGTCGGCAAATACAAATTTGCTTGGCTAAAATTCGGAATTTAAAATGACTTCTTCGATCAATGCATGAAAGGCAAGGTGGTGGCATTTAAACAGGTATGGGTTACTAGTTGAACATGGCGCCAAACATCGGTGCTACGTCAATCGCGCAACCACCTTGCAGCATGACGATCTTCCCCAAAGACTATGCACCATCTATGTTGGGGATGAGGTCACATTTATGAAGATGCGGGGCATGAAGGGTTAGTTTGCAGTTTGCGTGTTTCGGGTTGGCACCGCAGGCCAATTCCAAAAGTGGCAGGGGGAGGTCGACTTAGAGAGAAGTTGCTATCGGTACGGCAAAAGTCTCTTTTGATTGGCCAGCCAGATGCACTTAAAGCCGCAGAGCATGGACATTCTCCCAAAAATGATCCTGGTCCTGTCTGTCCTAGAGGGGAAAAAACAAGGATGTCAGCACTGCTAGAAAACAACTTGCAATAAAAGTTGTGCTGATTAGGGATGGGCGAATCTACTCGTTAGGACTCGTTACTCTGCGAGTAGTAGTGGACTCGCAGGACTCGGTACTCTGCGAGTTTCCAGGAGATTACTTGCACAGTAACGAGTCCAATGTAAATTAAGGGAAATGTCACTGAAATAAGGATTCTCCCGGATTGTACCAATCAGGGTGCAATCCGGTGCTCCCTAACATGGGGCTCTATGGTCCCTGATTGCAACCTGACCAGGTGCAATCCGGTTTTAATCAGGTTTTCTATTTTTGACCTTCCCGCCTGGTTTTTCAAATGAACAGCTGACTCAGGTCAGCTGTTCATTTGAAGTAGCAGTGCTGACAGGGTTCATGTGAGTTCATGCTTGCCTGCATGAACTCACATGAACGTTCCCAGGGTGCACAGCTCTGTTACATCTCTGGTGGAGGTTCTCTACCAGAGATGTAGCAGAGCTAAAGAAGAACCCTGGATTGGACTACGGCAGACGGAAGAGGATTTTTTAAAAATAAAGTTGGAGTCCCTAAGTGTCTTTTTGTTTTTTTTTTCAAATAAAAATTTTTTTTCTGTGTTGTGTTTTTTTTAAAAATTCACTAGAAATTCATGGCGGTAATGTCTACTATTGGCGTGACCGCCATGAATTTCGGGCTTGGGGCCAGCTGATAATACAAAGCTCGCCCTAACCCCTTTATTACCCAGTGAGCCACTGCACCAGGGCCCTGGAAGAGTTGGGTTCAGTGACAGAAAATGGCGCTTCAATGAACGCGCCATTTTCTGGGGTGGCTGCGGGCTGCCATTCGCAGCGGGTGGTGCCCAGAAGGCTTGGGCCTCCCTGCGCTGCAGATTCAAGCCCCCAGCTGCCTAGCTGGACCTGGCTGGACATAGAAATTGCGCGGAGCCCCATGCATGTTTTTTTTTATTATTTTATGAAATTCATGAAATAATAAAAAATAAGGGCTTCCCGATATTTCTGTGTCCAGGCAGGACCAAATAGTCAGCTGGGGGTTGAGGGCAGCCCGTTTCCGCCTGCTGTATCCAGCTGGCATACAAAAATACGACGAAGCCCACGTCAACATTTTTTTGAAAAATCCATTAGACAATCCTCTAAAAAGGGACTGCATCTTTATTAACCCATCGACCATGTTCGAGGGGTTAATAAAGATGCATTCCCTTGCATTCTTATTGTTTTTTTGATTTTTCAGGAAAAAAAATTGACGTGGGCTTTGCCGTATTTTTTGTATCCAGCCGGATACAACAGGCAGCGACGGGCTGCCAACAACCCCCAGGTGCCTATCTGTACCTGGCCGGACACAACAATATAGGGGAACCGCTTTTTTTTATTATTTCATGAAGTTCATGAAATAATAAAAAATAATGCGTGGGGCTCCGTGCTATTTCTATGTCCAGCCAGGTACAGCTAGGCAGCTGGGGGCTGGAATCCACAGCGCAGGGAGGCCCAAGCCTTCTGGGCACCCCCGCTGCGAATGGCAGCCCGCAGCCGCCCCAGAAAATGGCGCATTCATTGAAGCGCCATTTTCTGGTGCTGAACCCAGCTCTTCCAGAGCCCTGGTGCGGTGGCTCACTGGGTAATAAAGGGGTTAGGGCCAGCTTTGTATTATCAGCTGGCCCCAAGCCCAAAATTCATGGCGGTCACGCCAATAGTAGACATTACCGCCATGAAAATCCAGACAGGAAGGGCAAAAATAGAAAACCTGATTAAAACTGGATTGCACCTGGTCAGGTTGCAATCAGGGACCATAGAGCCCCATGTTATGGGGCCCCGGATTGCACCCTGATCGGTACAATCCGGGAGAATCTGGTTTACAGTGACAGTGGCTGTCGGAATTACTCGCAATTACTTGCTTCCCCATTCATTTACATTGGACTCGCTAGACTCGCAACGAGTAGCGAGTCCCAGACTCGGACTCGTTAGAGTCTAGCGATTCCGAGTAATTTAGGATTCGCCCATCCCTAGTGCTGATGCACATATTACCTCCAACCTGTACAATATAGTAAAAATGTAGCTAGCGCCGCTGATCTCCCGACGGTAGTAGTGGTGTGCGTGGTTCAAATCCAATTCATGGCCGGACTGGGAACCCAATGCTATCACATCGGGTGGGTGGTGATATCACGATGCGGGGGTAGTGGGGTGTGAGCGGGGGCACTGGGATGAGTGGGGAATTGGGGGGCGAGGGGGAGGAGTTGGGGGTGAACAGTGGGATGGAGTGGCTCCAGTCCCCCTACTGCCCCCCTGCTCTCCCCTCCTGCCCACCTTTTCCCTTCTCCTGTTCTCTCTCTCCCCTCCCGAACAATTTGCTAAAAATTCAGTAATTCGAGGTCATATTCGATAACGATTCGTTGACCAAAAGCATTACTGACTTTTCACATGAATGCAAATGTTCAAAGTTATTATTTGTTTTAGTGTATAGGAATAGTGCGGGGGGGGCTGGTTTTGGGGTCTGTGGTCAAATAATGCAGATCTCCATTTATTTTTCTTTCCCGCACTTACTCTGGGTGGTCCAGTCTGTCAGCTTATCAGCATGCATAGAGCAAAGTGCACTTTTTACATACAAGGGTTTGTGTCATTGGCTGGGTATGTCACATGTCCTTACCATATAAGAACCGGCCAATATCCCTCCTCGCCATTTCATCAGTGTTGGAGCTCAGTGTCAGACGCTGCCACAGCTTGGAGATTCTTTTCCAAGTTAGAAAGATACTTAGTATGTTTAGGAACTACTTTGAAGAACAGCCCTTCTTAGGGCTTGAAAGCACTGTTTGCCAGGAAGGTCTGTTCCAGTACTGTATGAGCGTTTTTTTTTACAGCATATGGCCAAATCTAGCCAAGTAAACCCTTTTTGGCTAGTAGCAGTGTGTGACAGGCACTGGCGTAGCACTGTTGTGAAGAAAGCTACACCTCCTGTCTTTACTACCCATTTTTTACTGCATCTAGCCAAGCAAATTCTTTTTGGCTAGTAGCTGTGTGTGCCAGGCACTGGTGTAGCGCTGTTGTGAAGAAAGCTACACCTCCTGAGTTTATTAGCCATTTTTTACTGCATCTAGCCAAGCAAATCCTTTGTGGCTAGTAGCAATGTGTGCCAGGCACTGGTGTAGCACTGTTGTGAAGAAAGCTACACCTCCTGTGTTTACTACTAGTGATGGGCGAGTCCTAAATTACTCAGAATCGCTTGACTCTAGCGAGTCCGAGCCCGGGACTCGCTACTCGTTGCGAGTCTAGCGAGTCCAATGTTAATGAATAAATGTTAATGAATGGGGAAGCGAGTAATAGCGAGTAATGTGCGATTTACAAATCGCAGATGTGTCGCGGAAGCTTCAGGCTCTATCTGCTAGGACTCATTACTCTGCGAGTTTCCCAGCGTTTATTCGAACAGTAACGAGTCCAATGCAAATCAATGGCAATTCTAGTTTTGTCAGAGACTCTGACTCATTGACTTGCATTGGACTCGTTACTGTGCAAGTAATCGCAGGGAAACTCGCACAGTAACGAGTCCAGCTGTCTGCTCTGTGCCTTCGGGTCCTGCAGGCTGCCGCAGCTCCAGGGTCCTAGAGCCTGCCTGCTGCCTGATGTAGCAGAGCTCAGATTGTTCTCAGTCTGCTCATTCCCTGTGCATAGACATCTATATCAAAGCACAGGGGATGTAGCAGAGAGGACATCGCGTTTTGGACTACGTCGGACGGAAGAGGATTTTTTTAATTAAAGAGGGAGTCCCTAATGGCTTTTTTTTTTTATTTCTAATAAAAAAATTTCTCTGTGTTGTGTTTTTTTAACCCTTTATTGGAGATTCTTAGTGGCCCGGTCAAACCTGGCCTGACATTAAGAATCTCGGGCTTAATACCAGCTTGTATAACAAAGCTGGTATTAACCCCTTTATTACCCAGCGTGCCACCGCCACCAGGGCCGCTGGAAGAGCGGGGTTCAGCGCCAGAGGATGGCGCTTCAATGAACGCGCCATCTTCTGGGGCGGCTGCGGGCTGCAATTTGCAGCGGGGGGGTGCCCAGAAAGCTTGGGCCTCCCTGCGCTGCGGATTCCAGCCCCCAGCTGCCTAGCTGTACCTGGCTAGACATAGAAATTGCGCGGAGCCCCACGCATTTTGTTCTTATTATTTCATGAAATTCATGAAATAATAAAAAAAAGAGGGCTCGCCTATATTCTTGTGTCCGGCCAGGTACAAATAGGCACCTGGGGGTTGGGGGCAGCCCGTCGCTGCCTGCTAGATCCGGCTGGTTCCAGAAATACGGCGAAGCCCACGTCATTTTTTTTCTGAAAAATAAATAAAACAATCCTAAAAAAGGGACTGCATCTTTATTAACCCCTCGCCCATGGTCCAGGGGTTAATAAAGATGCAGTCCCTTTTATTTACATTGTTTTATGGATTTGTCAGAAAAAAATTTGACGTGGGCTTAGCCGTATTTCTGGAACCAGCCGGTTCCAGCAGGCAGCGACGGGCTGCCCCCAACCCCCAGGTGCCTATTTGTACCTGGCCAGACACAAGAATATATGGGAGCCCTTTTTTTTATTATTTCATGAAATTTAAAAAAAAAATGCGTGGGGCTCCGTGCAATTACTATGTCTAGCCAGGTACAGCTAAGCAGCTGGGGGCTGGAATCCGCAGCGCAGGGAGGCCCAAGTTTTCTGGGCACCCCCCGCTGCAAATTGCAGCCCGCAGCCGCCCCAGAAGATGGCGCATTCATTGAAGCGCCGTCCTCTGGCGCTGAACCCCGCTCTTCCAGCGGCCCTGGTGGCGGTGGCACGCTGGGTAATAAAGGAGTTAATACCACCTTTGTTATACAAGCTGGTATTAAGCCCGGGATTCTTAATGTCAGGCCAGGTTTGACCCGGCCACTAAGAATCTCCAATAAAGAGTTAAAAAAAACACAACAAAGAGAAAAATTTTTATTAGAAATAAAAAAAAAAAGCCATTAGGGACTCCATCTTTAATTAAAAAAATCCTCTTCCGTCCGACGTAGTCCAAAACGCGATGTCCTATCTGCTACATCCCCTGTGCTTAGATATAGATGTCTATGCACAGGGAATGAGCAGACTGAGAACAATCTCAGCTCTGCTACATCATCTCTGTGCACAGGGAGAGCAGGCGGGCTCTAGGACCCTGGAGCTGCGGCAGCCTGCAGGCTGAGAGCAGACACAGAGCAGACAGCTGGACTCGTTACTGTGCGAGTTTCCCTGCGATTACTTGCACAGTAACGAGTCCAATGCAAGTCAATGGCAATCCTAGTTTTGTCAGAGTCTCTGACAAAACTAGGATTGCCATTGATTTGCATTGGACTCGTTACTGTGCGAGTAAACGCTGGGAAACTCGCAGAGTACCGAGTCCTGCGAGTCCCTTACTACTCGCAGAGTAACGAGTCCTAGCGAGTAGATTCGCCCATCCCTATTTACTACCAATTTTTTTACTGCATCTAGCCAAGCAAATCCTTTTTAGCTAGTAGCAGTGTGTGCCAGGCACTGGTGTAGCACTGTTGTGAAGAAAGCTACACCTGTGTTTTCTACCCTTTTTTACTGCATCTAGCCAAGCAAATCCTTTGTGCTAGTAGCAATGTGTGCCAGGCACTGGTGTAGCACTGTTGTGAAGAAAGCTACACCTCCTGTGTTTGCTAGCCTTTTTTACTGCATCTAGCTAAGCAAATTCTTTTTGGCTAGCAGCAGTGTGTACCAGGCACTGGTGTAGCAATCTTGGGAAGAAAGCTACACCTTCTGTGTTTTCTTGCCTTTTTTTACTTCATGTAGCTAAGCAAATCCTTTTTCTCTGGAAGCAGTGTGTGCTTCTGTAGGAAGTCGTGGCCAACACCCGGCGTAATCCCAAAAATGCCCTGCATAGGTTCCGGAAGACCAGGAGAGGAACCTTTCAGAGAGGATCCGTGGGAGCTGGCTGAGAGATCTGCGCCCGGGAGCGCTGCTGGGAAGTAGGAGAGAGAGCGCGGTAAGGGACAAGAGAAAAGAAACGGCAGGCACACCATTGAGGGTCCCAAATAGGACGTCCTGGTCTCCTGGTGACTACCCAGGCCAGCAGAACTGTAACATCTGTAAGCTGCCATGAAGTCTTGCAAGTATAACCCGTACAAAGCTAAAGACTCAGTGATATACTTCATTTATTTAGACCTAAGGAGCCGCACACTTGCTCCTGTGTTAAGACGTTGACAAGGCCGCTGAACAAACTGCTTCCCAGTGTAAATCCCTATTCACCACTACTACCCCGCTCCATCTACAGGGAGTGTTACTAACTAGCTGCATCATCATCATCCCGGAGGTCTGCAAGCAGTGCCAGTAATTTTACCGGGAACCATAGGTGGTGTCACAAACACTTTTTATTTTTCCTCTTTTTCAGCGACCACCAGGGCCACGGAACCAGGCCACTGGCCTCATGACATCCCCAACTAAATCAACACCGAGAACGAGGTATCCCATGGCCCTGGGGTGGGTCACACTGTGGTGAAGAAAGCTACACCTGTGTTTTCTAGCCTTTATTTACTGCATCTAGCCAAGCAAATCCTTTTTGGCTAGTAGCAGTGTCTGCCAAGCACTTGTGTAGCACTGTTGTGAAGAAAGCTACACCTCCTGTGTTTACTAGCCTTTTTTTTTACTGCATCTCGCGAAGCAAATCCTTTTGGCTAGTAGCGGTGTGTGCCAGGCACTGGTGTAGCACTGTTGTGAAGAAAGCTACCCATTTTGTACTACATCTAGCCAAGCAAGTCCGTTTTGGCTAGTAGCAGTGTTTGCTATGCACTGGTGTAGTGCTGTTGTGAAGAAAGCTACACCTCTTGTGTTTACTAGCCTTTTTTTTTACTGTATGTAGCCAAGCAAATCCATTTTTGCTAGAAGCAGTGTGTGCCAGGCAGTGGTGTAGCACTGTTGTGATGAAAACTACACCTCCTATGTTTACTAACCTTTTTTTACTGCATCTAACCAAACAAATCCTTTTTTTGGCTAGGTGCTTAAATGGATATCAAGTGCTCTAACAAGTGGGCTCTCCTCCACCTCAACTTCAACATCACAAACACTCCAGTCCATTAATTGTTTGAAAATGTGTGTAGTTTAACTAGGACAGATGCATTAGGGCAAATGCACTAATGCTTCTGTTCTTCATTATGCTACACACACATACACATAGACAGACACATGCAGATTATCATATCTGTTTCCCGCTGCTTGCTTTCTTCTGGGCCCACTCTCCTGCACTCCCTCTCATTTACTTCCGGCCCCATACATTAACCTTTCTGCATACTTCACTGACCTGGCAACAGCCGTTCACAGATGCTCATGCTCTGTGAGAGCGTCTGTGATTGGCTATTGCAATTAGACTGCATTTTTACAATTTGGATGGTGTCTGTGCCTTGTTGTCATACACATTAGTGTATGGCAACTAACCTGATATGGCAGGAGTGTAAAATAAATAATTATGGGGAAAAATGCAGAGGGATCCGCTGTATTTTTCAGTCTCAGCACAAATAAAGCTGACAGCTATGAGCTGCCAACCTCAAGTGCCTATTTTTACCTTGGGTTGAAAAAAAATGTGTAACGTTTCTCCCGATTTTTAATTGCCAGCTAAGGTAAAACTAGGCAGCTGAGGGCTGGTATACTCAGTGGGGTGAGCAGGGGCTGACTGGCAAATTTTAGCCTGGGGGGCAAGCAGCCAGCAGTGGCCCATGAGTAGCGGCCCATCCTAAAATGGGTTGTTCGGATCTTGCGCATACGCAGTGCCGAACCACTTTCATGTGAATGAAGCAGAGATTGTTTGCATGCGTTCACATGAAAATGCCATTGTGAGCCGCCCGGCCACCCAATCAGCGACAGAGATTTCCTCCTCCTGAACGCTGGTTTAAAATAGCCAGGGGTAAGCCAACAGTGAAAACACTTCACCGCCGGTGGGGGAGGAGGGAGGGAACTTTATGAGTGTCAGGTCCGAGCATTCCTACATGAACAGTGTCCTGGATAGTGGATTGGTCGTCGTGGGCCAGTTGAATGGCCACCAAGGTCTCCTGATCTGACCCCCTTACACTTTTATCTTTGGGGTCATCTGAAGGCAATTGTCTATCCTGTGAAGATACGAGATGTGCAGCATCTGACACACCGGATCCTGGAGGCCTGTGCAGCATTTCTTCTGCGGTGTTGCTATCAGTGTGTCAAGAGCGGGAGAAGAGGGTTGCATTGACAATCCAACACAATGGGCAGCACTTTGAACACATTTTATAAGTGGTCATAAACTAGTAAATAACTAATGAAAGAATAAAGGTATGTTAAAGCCAAGCACACCATTGTTTTTCTTATGAAATTCTCAATAAGTTTGATGTGTCACATGACTTTCTTCCTATTGAGAAAAATAAAGTTGGATCCAAAATGGCTGACTTCAAAATGGCCGCCATGGTCATCACCCATCTGGAAAATTTTTCCCCCTCCCATATACTAATGTGCTACAAACAGGAAGTTGATATCGCTAACCATTCCCATTTTATTTAGGTGTATCCATATAAATGGGCCCACCCTGTACAATGACACACACAGCTACACACACCATAGTCCTTGAAACTGCGGTAGAAGTAAAACACTTTGCCCAATACTCCCTTCCCTCCTCTCCCCTTGTCAGGCAATGTAATCTTCAGCTCCTTTGTGGAGCACTGCTCACCATTCCTGCCAGGTACCACCCATACAGTCCCTCCTTAACACCACCATAGAGTACCTCCATAACAGCAGCAAACAGTCCCACCATGAAGCCTCTTTCACATATCAGTGCTTCCAGTATGTGTGCTGTCCGTGCACCCACATGCCAAAGGCATGGACACATGGAGACCAATGTTAATCTATGGCCCCTTTCACAAGTCCACATTTAAGCACCGATTGTGTCTCCATGTGGAGCAGACATGTGTCCGTGTGCTCCACAAGGAGACATATTCATTTTTTTGGCCGGCAACACGGACCCATTCAGGTCAATGGGTTCATGCTAAAAATGTCCCGCACACGGATGTCATCTGTGTGACATTGATGTGCACAGACATGAGGAAAGAGTTAAAAAATAAATTTCATTTGCTTGTCTCCAGCACTGCCTGTTCCTCACACTTCTGTCCCCAGAAGAGAGAGGGACAGGCAGTACCGGAGATGGGTGAGTATACAAAGACGTGGCCCATGTGATGTCACATGGATAGCACACAAACCCCACCATGCGTGACACACGCTTTCTCAAAAACGTCCGATCTCACACGCACGTGTTTTGCACAGATGTGTAATTGCTATGGTGTCCAGATCAGCTGACATAATTGTCATAGCAATCGTGTCAACTGATCTTGTCACCTGACTTGGTTACTATGGTGACCAGATCAGCTGACCACGCACATCATCTAGTGATTTCCAGTCAGGATGTACAATGACTTGTTGAAGTTATCTGAGGTCACAGTTCAGGGAAGCATGGTGGCCACTATGATTAGTGGCCACCATGCTTACCTAAACTGTGACCTCAAGTGACCTCAGTGAGTTACCGCACATCCTGACTGGAGCTCACAGCTCGTTCAGTCATTGACTGGAGGCTATTATGAGGATGCTGAATTTTTCATCATTTTCATTGCAGCCTTCATTCAACAAGACTTCGCAGAGGATCGTGGAGGGGTTGAAGGTGGAGGAGTTAATAAAGATGGAGTCTCTAAATGTTTCTATTTTTTTTTTTATATTTTTTTTCTATGTGTGTTGTGTCTTATTTACTATTTACTTGAAATTCTTAATGGCTGAGTCTAACTTGGCCCGATATTAAGAATTTCAAGCTTAATGCCAGCTGGCAATACAAAGCTGGCATTAACCCATATTACCCCAGCATGCCACTACCATCAGGACTGCTGGATGAGCCAGATAAAGAGCCTAGAAATGGCACTACAATGAATGCACCATTTTCATGGGTGGCTGCATGCTGCTATTCTTTAGCGGGAAGTCCCTAAAAGGATGGGCCTTCACACCGCTGAGAATATCAGCCCTCAGCTTCCTAGTTTTACCTTGGCTGGAAATGAAAAATAGAGCAAGTCCTATGCATTTTTGCCAACCAAGGTAAAAAATAGGCAGCTGAGTGTGCCAGATTGGGGCTGTCTTCTATATCTGTGCTGAGACTGAAAAATACAGTGGAGCCCTATGCATTGTTTTCCAATATTTATTTATTTTACACCCTATGATGTCAGGTTGGTTTGCCATACACTAATGTGTATGACAACCAAGCACAAACACCATCCAGATGGTGAAAATGCAGTCTAATAGCCACAGCCAATCACAGACACTTTCATAGAGCATGAGCATCTGTGATTGGTTGTTGCCAGTCAGTGAAGTGAATATGAAGAAGACTTAATGATCAGGACTGGAAGTAACTGAGAGGGAGTGAGGCAGAGCAGACCCAGAAGCAAGCAAAGATCAGGAGACTGGTAAGATGAACTGTGTGTGTCTGTCTGTGTGTATATGTGTGTAGGATAATGTAGAACAGAAGCAAAATGCATTTACACTAATGATTCTGTCCTAGTTAAGCTACATAATCATCCAAGATAGGAGTGGTGTCTCCGGTCCGCGCTGCTGCTTGATAAATGATACACAGGGAGCCAACACTTGTATCTGCTGCTCCTTTATTCCTCCTCACATCAACGTGTTTCGGTGCAATCCTCGGACCTTCCTTAGGTCCCTCCTCCTTGAGGAAGGTGCAAGGATTGCACTGGAATGCGTTTGTGTGAGGAGGAATAAAGGAGCAGCAGATACAAGTGTTGGCTCCCTGTGTATCATTTATCAAGCAGCAGTGCGGACCGGAGACACCACTCCTATCTTGAATTATTCTGGATCTTTTTCCCATGGTGCACGTGGCAGTGTGGGTCCTGCGGCAGCTGTCAGCTCGGGCATATAAGCCAGTTGTCTGTGAACACAACCGAACCAGGGGAGCAGGGTCCAAAGGGTTACCCTTTGGTGGTAGGAAGTGATAAGGCACAATCTGCGCCTCTTTGTCTCCCTTGTTTTTAGTTAAGCTACATACACACATCTAAACAATTACTGAACAAATTTCCAACTTTTCAGTAAAATGTTCGAGTTTGAGGTGCCGAACGAATATTTCTAAATTCGGTCCGGATTTGCAATTAGCGAACATGTTTGATCAAATTTTGCTCATCTCTACTCCTAGACATCCACTCAATTTCAATCATGTTATCTATAGTGAATTACATCTGCTGCTGGGGCTGCCATTTCAGATCCTAACCTGTACATTTTGTCTTACCTGTACTTACCCTTAAAGACGCTGCTCTGGCCACTGCCATTACATAGCCAAGCCAACCACATATATCCTGGCTGCTCATTGTGATTCGTAATGCTTAACTAAATTACTGATACCGGAAACATACTCTCATGCTTTTGTACCCTCAAGAAACAGCTTTGAAAGTACACATCATTTTTAAAAAGGCTTTATAATAACAAGCCAGAATTTCTTAATTGGTTTTTCGAGGGGATAATTTTTGGACAGGTCATTCTTTTAAAATAATTTTTGTAATTGCCTAATGATTTTTTGGTTATCTGCCCAGTTGTGGACCACAATAAAGGAATACATTTTTTTTTCATTTCTGGTTGAAAGGCCAAAAATGTTTGTACCCTGTTAGCCAGTAGATATAAAAGAAAATATCAGAATCTGAGAGTCCTCAGTGGTTAATAGCTAACTGAAAGGATAGTAAGAAAAAGTAAGCTTTCAAGACTCTATGGCCTCTTCATCAGGCTTAATAATGATACATCTTCTGGAGACACACATATATATACAAATGCACATTGGAATAATGCAATACATAGCACAGGTGACGTGAAGCAGAATATAGTGGTCAGTCTTGGGAGGGGGAAAAGAGAAGCTGAGAATGTAAAATCAGAGTTCAGAGATAAGAGGCACATACAGCTTTATTGTCCTTTGATTAGTGGTTGGTCCAAGGAGAGAAATGAGATGGGGTGAAATTGTTGTGGTAGTAAATAGTGGAACAGTTCACTGATAAAAAGTGTCAACATTTTATTGTCCTCTAATTATGGCATGTTCGAAGATATGATACCCTCAAATGCCCTTTCAATTGATTTAAAAATACACGAATCCATGTGAAATGTTCATTCCTGCTTTGAATGTGTCAAAGGTCATTATCATTATGTATTCCCAAATTCTTCACTCTTTCTGAGATTTGAAGTTACTTTTTAAAACAAGCAGCTTCATGTCTGTTATACTGTGGTCAGAACTACAAAAATGTTTGGCTACAGGTAGATCCATACATCTTTCATTTATTGTATGGCGATGAGAGTTAATTCTTGTTCTAAATTTTAATACTGTCTCACCTACATACAGACCCCCTATTGTACATTTGGTACATATAATTAAATACACCACATTGGTTGTGGTGCAAATGAAGGTACCTGGGATCGTGTAGTCCTGATCTGTGCTGGATATCTTTATCTTGTCTGTTGTCATTATAGATGGACAGGTTTTGCATCTGTTCAGGTTGTAGGGAAAGGTTTCTGTTGAGGTTGGAGAGGACTGGGAGCTTCTGACAATGATGCTTTTTAGATACGGAGGTTGTCTAAAACACAGAAGTGGAGAGTTATTGATTGTAGTTGGGCATCTTTTTGTAGTAGTGCTTGCAGTTTTTGTGCAGCTCCTCTTAACACCTTCAGATTTGGATTGTAGGTGACTATAAGAGGGACCCGGTTGTGTTCTTCTCTAGTTTTGTAATGTAGGAGATTATTCCTTGATATTTTGGTGGCTCATGTAATCTGGCTTTCATTTGCTCTTGGATGGTATCCCTGAGTCAAAAAGGTCTTTCTGAGGCTCTCAAGGTGATTGTCTCTATCTGTATGGTTGGAACATATCCGATTTTATCTGATGATGTGACTGTACACAATCGAGTTTTTTATGTGTTTTGGATGAAAACTGTCCCATTGAAGATATATTGGATGGTCAATTGGCTTCCAGTACAGGGATGTCTCTACTTCATTGTTCCGTAGCTTGATGATGGTGTTCAGAAAGTTTATTTCAGTGCAGGAGTGGTTGAGTATTAAGTTGATGGTAGGATGAAACTGATTACAGTGTCCATGAAACGTCTTCAACTGTTGCTCAGACTCTGTCCAGATGATTAAAATATAATCAATATAACGGTAATAGACCATAGGCCTGATAGGACAAGAGGATAAAAAGTCACCTTCAAGCTTGGCCATGAAAAGATTTGCATATTGTGGTGCCATTTTGCTTTTCTGTTGCTGTGCCAGTTTTCTGTAAATATATGTTGTTAAATGTAAAATAGTTGTGCATGAGGATGAATTTTATAAGCTTCATCACAGAATCAGCATCAATCCCTGTGTTTTCCAGTTTTGTAGCTATGACCACAGGATAACAGACATGAAGCTGCTTGTTTTAAAAAGTAACTTCAAATCTCAGAAAGAGAAAAGAATTTGGGAATACAAATTGATAATGACCTTTGGCACATTCAAAGCAGGAATGAACATTTCACATTGATTCATGTCTTTTTACATCAATTGAAAGTGCATTTGGGGGTATCATATCTTTCAACACACCTCATGTGATGAATTGGCCATCAAACCTGGCAGCTCTACAGCTCCTTTTGTTAAACTCAGGCCAGTCAGTGAAGTGCCTGAGGATATAAGAAGGACCGCAGCTGCTCTGTCAGTGTTAGTTTATTAAGGCACCTCTTAGTGAGGGTGATATATGCCTACTGGTCCGTTATAATAACTGCCACCCTGTCACTGATAGAGGCCCTGAATAATGCCAAGCACTAATAGCTGCCACCAGTTCCTCGTTTGATATACCGTATATACTCGTGTATAAGCCGAGTTTTTCAGCCCAAAAATTGGGCTGAAAAGTCACCCCCTCGGCTTATACACGGGTCAATACGGTAATATATGTGTGGGGGCTGTGTCCGGGTGCTGGAGAGGCTGGAGGAGGCGGGGGGAGGCTGATGACTGAGCGGCCCGTCACGTGGGGCCGCTAATCAGATATGCACGGCTCCCCCCGCCCATCACAGCAGCAGGGGGAGCCGTGCATACAGCCCCCTCAGTGTATACAGGCAGCCCCCCAGTGGCACTAGCCCCCCCATCATGGAAAGAGCCCCCACACTTGGCAGAGCCCCCCCCCCGATGCTTTACCATCCAGTGTCTTCGCCGCGGGTCCTGCGCGCTGTCATCCCGGTCTCACGTGACCCGGCGCGCTGACGTCATTCCACAGCGACCGCCGGGTCACATGAGACCGGGAAGACAAAGCGGGAGGAAGGACGCGACAGCCCGCGGTGATGAAGACGCTGGATGGTAAGTTAATGCAGCGGGGGGGGCTCTGCACAGTGTGGGGGGCTCTTTCCATGATGGGGGGGCTAGTGCCACTGCGGGGCTGCCTGTATACACCTTGGGGCCAGCTGTATACCCCTGGGGCCAGCTGTATACCCCTGGGGCCAGCTGTATACCCCTGGGGCCAGCTGTATACCCCTGGGGCCAGCTGTATACCTCTGGGGCCAGCTGTATACCTCTGGGGCCAGCTGTATGCCCCTGGGGCCAGCTGTATACCCCTGGGGCCAGCTGTATACCCCTGGGGCCAGCTGTATACCTCTGGGGCCTGCTGTATACCCCTGGGGCCAGCTGTATACCCCTGGGGCCAGCTGTATACCTCTGGGGCCTGCTGTATACCTCTGGGGCCTGCTGTATACCCCTGGGGCCAGCTGTATACCCCTTGGGCCAGCTGTATACCCCTGGGGCCAGCTGTATACCTCTGGGGCCAGCTGTATACCTCTGGGGCCTGCTGTATATACCCTGGGGCCTGCTGTATATACCCTGGGGCCTGCTGTATACCTCTGGGGCCTGCTGTATACCTCTGGGGCCTGCTGTATACCTCTGGGGCCTGCTGTATATACCCTGGGGCCTGCTGTATACCTCTGGGGCCTGCTGTATATACCCTGGGGCCTGCTGTATATACCCTGGGGCCTGCTGTATACCTCTGGGGCCTGCTGTATATACCCTGGGGCCTGCTGTATATACCCTGGGGCCTGCTGTATATACCCTGGGGCCTGCTGTATACCTCTGGGGCCTGCTGTATATACCCTGGGGCTAGCTGTATACCTCTGGGGCCTGCTGTATATACTCTGGGGCCTGCTGTATATACTCTGGGGCCTGCTGTATACCTCTGGGGCCTGCTGTATATACCCTGGGGCCTGCTGTATATACCCTGGGGCCTGCTGTATATACCCTGGGGCCTGCTGTATATACCCTGGGGCCTGCTGTATACCTCTGGGGCCTGCTGTATATACCCTGGGGCCTGCTGTATACCTCTGGGGCCTGCTGTATATACTCTGGGGCCTGCTGTATATACTCTGGGGCCTGCTGTATATACTCTGGGGCCTGCTGTATACCTCTGGGGCCTGCTGTATATACTCTGGGGCCTGCTGTATACCTCTGGGGCCTGCTGTATATACCCTGGGGTCTGCTGTATATACCCTGGGGCCTGCTGTATATACCCTGGGGCCTGCTGTATATGCCTCTGGGGCCTGCTGTATATGCCTCTGGGGCCTGCTGTATATACCCTGGGGCCTGCTGTATATGCCTCTGGGGCCTGCTGTATATGCCTCTGGGCCTGCTGTATATGCCTTCAGGGCCTGCTGTTTATACCTTTAGGGATGCTGTATATACCACTGGGGGGGATGCTGTATACTACCACTGGGGAGGCTGCTGTATACTTCCACTGGGGGGGATGCTGTATACTACCACTGGGGAGGCCTGTATACCACACTGCTGGGGGCTGTATACCTGTGCTGGGGTCCACCCTCGGCTTATACACGAGTCAATAGGTTTTCCCAGGTTTTGGGGTCAAAAGTAGGGGGGTCGGCTTATACACGGGTCGGCTTATACACGAGTATATACGGTAAGTCCTGTCCGTGATTGGGCTTATATTGGGTAAGAAACCAACCCAGGTAGTGTTAAATGAGCACACGGACGTGGGGATTCGTGATCAAGACAAAAGAACAACTCAAGATTATATTTATTTATTTAATCGCCCTATTGGCATTTTAGATATTAATATTTACAGGTATTATTAGATATTACAGATATTAAAGTCAGTTATGCAAATTAAAGATAAATGGGATACACACAGAAATACAGACACATGTGATTAGTTACCTTAACCCCTTCACCATCCAGCCTGTTTTGACCCTACTGACCTGGCCATTTTTTGCAATTCTGACCAGTGTCCCTTTATGAGGTAATAACTCCTGGACGTTTCAACAGATCCTAGCGATTCTGAGAATGTTTTTTTCTTGACATATTGGGCTTTATGTTAGTGGTAAATTTAGGTTGATAATTTTTGCGTTTATTTGTGAAACAAATCAGAAATTTAGTGAAAAGTTAGAAAATTTCGCAATTTTTAAATTTTGAATTTTTATTTTGTTAAACCAGAGAGTTATGTGACACAAAATAGTTGATAAATAACATTTCCCACATGTCTACTTTACATCAGCACAATTTTGGAAATCATTTTTATTTTTTAGGATGTTAGAAGGGTTCAAAGTTCATCAGTAATTTCAAAAATTACAAAATCATTTTTTAGTGACCACATCACATTTGAAGTCCCTTTGAGGGGCGTACATGACAGCAAACACCCAAAAGTGACACCATTCCAAAAACGGCAACACTCAAGCTACTCAAAACTACATTCAAGAAGATTATTAGCTCTTCAGGTGCTTCACAGGAACTAAAGCAAAGTGGAAACAAAAAATGGATATTTTAATTTTTCTAACAAAAATGTTATTTTAGCGTAAATTATTGCATTTTCACAAAGGTAATAGCACAAAAAGAACCCTAAAATGTGTTGGGCAATTTCTCCTGAGTTCTCCCAATACCTCATATGTGGTCATAAACCACTGTTTAGGCACACGGCAGGGCATGGAAGAGAAGGAGTGCCATTTGACTTTTTGAATGGAAAATTAGTTGCAATTGTTAGCGGCCACCATTTTGCGTATGAAGAGCCCCTGTGTGCCTAAACATTGGAGCGCCCCCACAAAAGACCCCATTTTGGAAACTAGACCCCCCCATGGAATTTATCTAGATGCATAGTGAGCACTTTGAACCCACTGGTGCTTCACACATTGATCCTTAAAAATGAAAAAAATACTTTTTTTTTTTTTTTTTTACACATTTACACAAAAATGTTCTTTTAGCCTCAATTTTTTCAAATTCACATGGGCAATAGGATAAAGTGGATCTAGGGATGGGCGAATCCTAAACTACTCGGAATAGCTAGACTCTGACGAGTCTGAGTCCAGGACTCCCTACTCGTTGCGAGTCTAGCGATTCCAATGTAAATTAATGGGGAACGAGTATTGCAGCGATTCCTCTGCTGCCGGACTCTATAAGGGGTGAGGGGGTGGGGGAGGGTGGAGGGGGAGGGTGCACCGGACCGGCCGGCTACTTACCCCTGCCTCCGCCGCCGCAGACTCGCTCCCTGAGTCTCTCCGCTTCTGTTTCCGGAAATTCTTGAACGGTGACAGAAGCAGTGAATAAATTAACTTCCGTCACCGCTCGGAAATCTCTGTAGGCAGAGCGATTCGGGCTGACAGCAGGGTTCAGCTCAGGTCATAATGACATGAGCTGAACCCTGACTGTTTAGTCAGTTCTCAGCTCTGCTACATCCCTGTCTGTCTATGCACAGGGATGTAGCAGAGCTGAGATTACGTTTTGGACTACGTCGGACGGACGAGGATTTTTTAAATAAAGATGGAGTCCCTAATTGTCTTCTGTTTTATTTTTAATAAAATTATTTTTCTCTCTGTTGTTTTTTTTTTATGTTGATTACTGGAAATTAATTTTTTTTCTGAAAAATCAATTAAACAATCGTAAAAAAGAGACTGCATCTTTATTAACCCCTCGACCATGGTCCAGGGGTTAATAAAGATGCAATCCCTTTTGTTTATATTGTTTTATGGATTTTTCAGAAAAAAAAATGACGTGGGCTTCGCCGTATTTCTGGACCCAGCCAGATCCAGCAGGCAGCGACGGGCTGCCCCCAACCCCCAGGTGCCTATTTGTACCTGGCCGGACACAAGAATACAGGTGAGCCCCCTTTTTTTATTATTTCATGAATTTCATGAAATAATAAAAAAAAAATGCGTGGGGCTCCGCGCAAATTCTGTGTCCAGCCAGGTACAGCTAGGCAGCTGGGGGCTGGAATCTGCAGCGCAGGGAGGCCCAAGCTTTCTGGGCACCCCCCGCTGCAAATTGCAGCCCACAGCCACCCCAGAAGATGGTGCATTCATTGAAGCGCCATCCTCTGGTGCTGAACCCCACTCTTCCAGTGGCCTTGGTGGCGGGTGGCTCATTGGGTAATAAAGGGGTTAGGGCCAGCTTTGTATTATCAGCTGGCCCTAAGCCCGAAATTTATGGCGGTCACGCCAATATTAGACATGACCGCCATGAATTTCTAGTAAAGTTTGTTAAAAAAAAACACAACACAGAGAAACATTTTTTATTAAAAATAAAACAAAAAAGACATTAGGGACTCCATCTTTATTCCAAAAAGCCTCTTCCTTCCGACGTAGTCCAAAAACGACATCTTCACTGCCACATCCCTGTGCATAGACATACATGTCTATGCACAGGGAGTGAGCAGACTGCAAATGACTTTCACCTTCAGGGTTCACCTCAGGTGAACCCTGCAGTGAAAGCCTGACTCTGTCGCTGCCGGCGGGAGCATCGGCAGAGCAGTGAATAAATTAAGTTCAGGGAGGCAGGCAGGCTCCCACAGGGTCCCGGTGTCCTCCTTGTGTTGGCAGCTGTCTGCTGACAGGACCTGCTGTGATGTTGTGACTGTGACGTCACAGTGTCTGTCTGCATGTGCATGTATTGGGCATGTAGCAGGGCTGTGTGAGTGTGTATCTGTATGTTCATGTAGCAGAGCTGTGTGTGTAGTCTGCATGTATTGGGCATGTAGCTGTGTGTGTAGTGTGGATATAGTGGGCATGTAGCAGAGCTGCGTCTGTCTGCATGTGCATGTATTGGACATGTAGCAGAGCTGTGTGTGTATGTATCTGTATGTTCATGTAGCAGAGCTCTGTGTGTAATGTGCATGTATAGGGCATGTAGTAGAGCTGTGTGTGTATATGTATGTTCATATAGCAGAGCTGTGTGTATCTTTATGTTTATATAGTAGGGCAGTGTGTATGTACCTGTATGTTCATGTAGTAGAGCTGTTTGTGTAGTATGGATGTATTGGGCATGTAGCAGAGCTATGAGTCTGGTGTGCATGTGGCAGTGCTGTGTGTGTCAAGTGTGCATGTAGCAGAGCTGTGCGTGTAGTTTTCAAGTCGCAGAGCTGTGTGTCAAGTGTGTATGTAACAGTGCTGTATGTGTCTACATGTGCAAGTAGCAGAGCCATCGTAAAATCACAGCACTTAGGGGGTGACAGAGCCCCTGAAGCGTGGCGGCACTGCAGGGCACTGTGCCCGCACATCACCTGCTTCTGCCTGCTGCTTCTCTGCAGCCTGATCTCCCTGATCTCACATAGCGGATCGCTGTGCCCAGCTGTCAGATCGTTTCACTGCAGAATGTTCTCCATGCAGGGAGATCGGGCTGCAGAGAAGCAGTGGGCAGAAGCAGCCGGCGGGTGGGCACAGTTCCCTGCACCACCACCATGCTTCATCTGATGGAAAGAATAATCATTAGATCACTCTCCATCAGCATGGAGGGGGCGCCCCCTCCAGAGCTCCAGCCTATCGAAGGGGCTATGACAGCCCCTTACATAGCTGGAGTGACGATCACTGTAATTGACTGTTCAAATAGCCAATCACAGCGATTGTCGGGGAGGGATGAGGAATCCACCCTACTTGACAACAAGCTCCGGTGCTCTGTGATAAGAATCACAGAACACGGGGGCCCGATGGTGGTTACCATGGCAAATGGCCGTGGTAACTGCCATGACGTTGTACAATGTCAAAGGTCGGGAAGGGGTTAAGGCTGGTAGAACCACAAGGGGCAGCGGGGTGCCAACCAAGTGCCTGGGTATACTATGGCTTGATAAAATTATGCCTACTCAGAAGAATACAAAGAATTCAGCCGGTCACTCTTATACTGTAAGATGTCGGCCCATGTCCTTCCCAGGAGAATGTCCTGAAGTTCCCACCCCCCTGGAGTGTGATATGATATATTCATAACTACTATGGGTCATAACTTTCCACTGGGAGGCCCAAGGGGAACGGCCTGGATACAATTGGACCCGGTGGGCTCTGCTCTATGATCAAAGACCAATCACAGGTTCTCTAACTGGCTTCTACTCCCCATTCTATTGAACTGCCTATCGGGGAGTGCTAGAACAAATTGGGTGAGATAGCTGGGTGCAGCTGGCTATCACAAATTCAATGATGTGAGTTGAATATTGCTAACACCTACAGTACAATAATAATTTGGAAAAATTATTCCAGAATTGGGGAGTCTGGGTTTCAGGATAGCATTCCCATACAGTCTGCTTCACTCATATGGAAGCCTCATTGTGTGACTAGTTGGCTAGGAAATTATCAACCTGAGGTTAGTTAACATATTCCATGAGATGAATAAGCTGCAGGCTCTCCTAAAAGGGCCATCACACACGTCAATATCGCTGTCAATGTCGCTGCTGCGCGTGACGTTGCAGCGATATTGACGCGTGTGACATGGTGAATCAATCGCCCGTTGCATGTGACACCGGGGTTGCGATCAGCCAGCTTCCAGCGCCTCTCAGCCAGCGCTGGGAGCTGGTATCCATGGTAAACTGTGGATATCTAGGCAGCGCGCGCTACCTAGATAACCAATGTGTACCTTAGTTACCAGCCTTCTCCGCTCACCGGCTGGTATCCAAGGTACACAGCGGGTAATTAGGGACCCTAGATACCCGATGTGTACCTTAGTTACCAGCCTTCTCCGCTCACCGGCTGGTATCCAAGGTACACAGTGGGTAACTAGGGACTCTAGTTACCTGCTGTGTACCTTGGATACCAGCCGGTGAGTGGAGAAGGCTGGTAACCAAGGTATACATTGGGTATCTAGGGTCCCTAGTTACCCGCTGTGTACCTTGGATACCAGCCGGTGAGCGGAGAAGGCTGGTAACCAAGGTATGCATCGGGTATCTAGGCAGGGCGCGCTGCCTAGATACTCGCAGTTTACCATGGATACCAGCCTGCTCCCGCTTACCGCAGCCTGGCAGCGGGAGCAAGACATCGTGGAAACGATATTTAAATCATTTCCACGATGTCGCTGGTCCACTGATCGCTGGTGAGTCTGCCTGTGTGACAGCTCACCAGCGTTAAGCCGTCAATGTCACCAGCGATCAGATCTCTGGCGACATTGACGTGTGTGACGGGGCCTTTAGAGTGAGTGAGATATGGTGACAAAATGGCTACTTGTAGGAATATTGCTTTATTCCTTACACCCCAATTAGAAGACAATAATACTTTGACACTTCTTATCAGTGAACGGTTCCGATATTTACTACCATAAGCATTTCATCCCCCATCCCCCAGTCTCATTCCTGTTCCTGGACTAACTACTAATTAAAGGTCAATAAACCTGTCTGTGTCTCTTATCTCTGAACTCTGATTTTACTTCCCCAGCTGCTCTTTTTCCCCCTCCCAAGACTGACCACTATATTCTGCTTCACGTCACCTGTGTTATGTATTGCATTATCCCACCCTACATTTGTATATATATGTGTGTCTCCAAAAGCTATATCATTATCAGCCTGATGAAGAGGCCATAGAGTCTCGAAAGTTTGCTTTTTCTTACCATCCTTTCAGTTAGCCATTAAAAGGTATCAACCACTGAGGACTCTATGGTTGAAAGACCATCATTTATTCACATTCAAAACAGAGTACATCTGAATAGTCTCTTTAAGGGTACTTTCACATCAGCGGTTTTTGCCGTTCGCGGCAGATGCGGTGAAAAAAACGCATCTGCCGCGATTACCGCATAACCGCTGCACTTGCGGCACAGTTGCGGCAAGCCCATGCAATGTCTATGGGGCTTGCGGTAAGTGTGTGGCAGGTGCGGCAAGTGGGGTTTCGCCACTTGCGGCAGGTGCGGCCGCGAAAAAAAAACACGTTTTTTTTGCGGCCGCACCTGCGGCACGTGCCGATACCGCACTTGCCGCACCTGCTGCAAGGCCGCATAGACATTGCATGGCGCTTGCCGCATCTGTGCCGCAAGTGCAGCGGTTATGCGGTAATCGCGGCAGATGCGGTTTTTTACCGCATCTGCTGTGAACGGCAAAAAACGCTGATGTGAAAGCAGCCTAAAGAGATAACTTTTGGATGGCTATCACATCTTCATTTAGCAAAGTAGAAAGCTCTTTATACAAGCCAAACAGACATGGTTGTTGCATCCAACCTTGTGAATTGCTAGAACATGTTCAATTGACTCCAAAAGGAAGTTGCATTGTTCTACAAGCAATTATGGCCACTTTACACACACCAACTTATCTGTCCAACTTCCGACCAACTTACTGGTTGCAGTGAAATCATGGACACATTGTTCCATTTGTACACAGCCACAAAATGGAGCAATGTGTCCATGATTTCACTGCAACCAGTAAGTTGGTCAGAAGTTGGACAGATAAGTTGGTGTGTGCAAAGTGGCCATTAGAGGTTTTTACTCTATGTGATTCGTGTCTGCCAGAAATCAAATTTTGGCTGGGAATTAGTTGAATTTCAAAAATTTCCACTCATCTGTAATTTTTAACTATTTTTACTTCTTCCTTGTAAATGTTAAAAGGGTATTATCAATAATAATAACAATAATAATAATAAATAATAATAATAATAATAATAATACTTTATTTATATAGCGCCAACATATTCCGCAGCGCTTTACAATGTAGGATTAGAGTACAGAAAATACAGTAAGTAATTACAATAGAGAACAAATAAAGTACAATAATTGGATACAAAACAATAGGTATAGAATCAATGTGAAAAAAAAATACAATAAATAAAGCAAGAAATGAAGGTGACCCTGCTCAAAAGAGCTTACAATCTACAACGGGAAAGGGGTTGCGCAAGGTGCCGGGGCTTATTGCACTGGTGGTCCAGGCATCTTGAGGAAATGGGGTATAGGGCTAAGCTTACATGGATGGTCATTATACAGTCTGTGTAGACCTTTATGGTTTGGTGGAGTTTGTAGAAGAGTAATGTCCAGAGGATAGCCCATTCACTGTCTACAGTACAATGGACTTATTAGGGAGTATGATAGGCCGCCTTAAAAAGATGCGTTTTTAGGGATCGTCTGAAGCCATGCAAGTTGTGGATAGTCCTGATTTCTTTGAGTAAAGCATTCCAGAGGTTTGGTGCAGCTCTGGAAAAGTCTTGGAGCCGGGAATGGGAGGATCGGATTAGTGCAGATGTTAGTCGAAGGTCATTTGAGGAACGTAGAGAGCGGGTGGGGTGATAGACAGAGATGAGGGAGGAGAGGTAGGGAGGAGCTGCACTGTGAAGAGCTTTGTGGGTGAGAACAAGCAATTTGAATTTGATCCTGTAATATACGGGCAGCCAGTGCAATGACTGGCACAGAGCAGAGGCATCTGAGTAACGATTGGCCAGATGGGTGATCCTGGCTGCTGCATTAAGGATTGACTGGAGAGGAGAAAGTCTGGTGAGGGGGAAGCCGCTTAATAGAGAGTTGCAATAGTCAAGGCGGGAATGGATTAGGGCCACGGTGAGGGTTTTTGTTGTTTCCAGGGTGAGAAAGGGGCGGACTCTAGAGATATTCTTCAGGTGTAAGCGACAGGAGCGGACGAGAGATTGCGTGTGGGAGGAGAAGAAGAGATCGGTGTCAAATATAACTCCCAGACAGCGAGCCTGCTGCCTAGGCGTTATCGTAGTGCCGTATACTGAGAGAGAGATGTCCGATTTAGGGAGGTTAGTGGATGGGGGGAGCAGAAGAAGTTCAGTTTTGGAAAGGTTTAGTTTCAAATAGAGAGTGGACATGATATTGGAAACTGCAGCTAGACAGTCATTGGTGTTCTTTACTACCGCAGGGGTAAGGTCAGGGGCTGAAGTGTATAGTTGTGTGTCATCAGCATAAAGATGGTACTGAAAGCCAAATCTGCTGATGGTCTGTCCAATCGGGGCCGTGTAGAGAGAGAAGAGGAGAGGTCCAAGGACTGACCCCTGAGGGACTCCAATAGTGAGGGGAAGAGGGGAAGAAGTGGAGCCAGCAAAAGATACACTGAAAGAGCGGAAGGTGTTGTGTGCTGCGTGAACCAAGATGTAATTCCCTCCTTGCAGGGGTGCCACATCTGTTCAATTGGGGCCGTGTAGAGAGAGAAGTGTATAGTTGTGTGTCATCAGCATAAAGATGGTACTGAAAGCCAAATCTGCTGATGGTCTGTCCAATCGGGGCCGTGTAGAGAGAGAAGAGAAGAGTTCCAAGGACTGAGCCATGAGGGACCCCAATAGTGAGAGGAAGAGGAGAGGAAGTGGAGCCAGCAAATGATGCACTGTAAGAGCGGTCTAAAAGATAGGAAGAGAACCAGGAGAGAGTGGTGTCCTTGATGCCAATGAAGTGCAGCATGGAGAGTAGGAGCTGATGGTCGACAGTGTCAAAATCTGCAGAGAGATCAAGGAGAATAAGCAGAGAGTGGTCACCATTACGTTTTGCTGTCAGAAGGTCATTGGTCACTTTGATGAGGGCAGTTTCTGTGGAGTGAAGGGGGCGGAAACCAGACTGTAATGGATCTAGAAGAGAGTGAGCGGAGAGGTAACGGGTGAGGCGGGAATACACCAGGCGCTCCAAGAGTTTAGAGATGAAGGCGAGATTGGAGACTGGTCTGTAGTTATTTGTGCAGGTTGGGTCGAGAGTGGTTTTCTTTAATAATGGAGTAATGATCGAGTGTTTGAAGGAGGAGGGGAAAATGCCAGAAGAGAGGGAGAGATTGAAGATTTTGGTTAGATGAGTGGTGACGACTGGAGAGAGGGACTGGAGCAGGTGTGAGGGAATGGGGTCAGTAGAGCATGTGGTGGGATGAGAGGAAGAAAGGAGCCTGGAGACTTCTTCTGTGACTGGGTCAAATGTGGAGAGTGAACCGGAGGAGATGTGGGGAAGAATGGGGGTGTCAGCGCTTGGAGGCTGAGAGCCGATTTCCTGGCGGATGTTGTCGATTTTCTCCATGAAGTAGGAAGCCAGGTCATCAGCACAGAGGTCAGTGATGGGGGCCTGCACTTTCGGACTGAGGAGAGAGTAAAAGGTGTCAGAGTTTTTTTGGATTGTTGGATAGTGAGGAGACCAGGGTGGTGAAGTAGGTCTGTTTGGCAAGGTGAAGGGCAGAGTTGTAGGTTTTTAGCATGAATTTATAGCGGATAAAGTCTCCTGGTGAGCGAGTTTTCCTCCATAGACGTTCAGCACTCCTGGAGCATCGCTGGAGGAATCGAGTTTGTGGTGTGAGCCAGGGTTGTTTTGTTCTCTGTTTGGAGGTTCTGCGGGTGAGGGGCGCTACTTGGTCCAGGGAGTTTCTGAGAGAGTCATTGTAGTGATTTACTGCCTGATCTGGACAGGAGATTGAAGAGATTGGGGACAGAGATGAGATGAGGGAGTCTGTGAGTGCTTGAGAGTTAATGGCCTGTAGATTTCTGGATGTGTGATAGGTAGGATTGGGCTGTGTTGGCCGAGGGTTAGTGAGTGAGAAGGAAAGAATGTTGTGGTCAGAGAGTAGAGTTGAGTTATCCAAGGGGGAGGATGAGCAGAGCCGGGTAAAGACAAGGTCAAGGGTGTTACCGTTTTCGTGTGTCTTAGAGGTTGAGAGCTGTGATAGGCCAAGAGAGGTAGTTAGAGATAGGAGCTGGGATGCAGATGGGGAGATGGGGCTGTTTATCGGAATGTTAAAGTCTCCCAGAATAAGGGTTGGTAAATCTGAGGACATGAAATGCGGGAGCCAAGCGGAGAAATGGTCGAGGAACTGGGTGGGTGACCCTGGGGGGCGGTATACCACCGCTACTTTGAGGAGGAGGGGATGGAATAGCCTAATGGTATGGACCTCAAAAGAAGGGAATGAGAGTGATGGGGCTGGAGGAATGACCTGTAAAGTACATTGTGGGGACAGGAGGAGGCCAACTCCACCGCCACGTCTGTTCCCAGGTCTAGGGGAGTGAGAGAAGTGTAAGCCGCCGTAAGAAATAGCAGCAGGGGAAGCAGTGTCTGAATCATGGATCCAGGTTTCTGTGAGGGCCAGCAGGTTAAGAGAGTTGGTAAGGAAGTAATTGTGAATGAAGGGAAGTTTGTTGCATACAGACCGTGGATTCCAGAGAGCGCAATTAAAAGAGGGAGATGAAGGTGTGCAGGTGATATTAATAAGGTTAGTGAGGTTTCTGTGTGAGGTGGGAGAGGGGTTGAAGTTAGCAGAGGGTGGACCAGGGTTGGGAGAGATATCACCTGAGAGGAGCAGCAGTAAAAAGAGAAAGAGCAGATAGTTTTTGGAATTAGGACATGATTTATTATGACAAACTTTGGAATATGATGGGCTGAGAGTCTTCAGTAAACTGAAGATAGCATGGGAGCTGTACATAGAGTAGGGAAGGAGAGAGGGGCTGATGTGAATGAGTGGTGATGGAGGTGGGATGGGGTGATAAAAATTGGTGGCGAGAGCACATAAGAAAACAAACAGTGAAATACAAGACATGGTAAAGATTAGTAGTGAATGGAGTTATGCAGTGTTGGAGTGTCCCTCTATGTCATTGTCTTCCAGCAAGAGCGCATAGAACAATACATATTGAAGTAAAGGACATGGTGATAGGGAAAGGAAAAGAAGTTAGGCTGGCTTCACACTTGCAGATGCATCTGCAGCGTTTTGCAGATGCATCTGCAAGTATCAGCATGCAGACCACGGCCGTGGTGTGAATGCTCTCATTGATTCCTATATGTGAGCCGTAAGCAGGCGTATGCCTGCTTACAGATCACACTCTCCCGCCCGCACTATGGACGCGAGATGTTGCGTCCAAGGTGCGGGGCGGGAGGTGTGTGATCTGTCAGCAGGCATACGCCTGCTTACGGCTCACATATAGGAATCAATGAGAGCATTCAGACCGCGGTGCGCCCTATTATAAAACATAGGGACCGCGGTCTGCATGCTGATACTTGCAGATGCATCTGCAAAACGCTGCAGATGCATCTGCAAGTGTGAAGGCAGCCTTAAAAAGGTTTTTTTTTTTCCCCTCTCCCTGTTAAATAGAGTGGCTTACTTGACTCACTGCCATGCAATAACTGCATCCACTTAGCATTCAATGCCACTTTGCATGAGATGCCACACGTGTCTGACCCCCCACACATGTACCCCTTATGACTGAACTAAATATATAGAACACACTACCAGATTCAGGTGAGGGGGAATGTGGGACGGAACATGGTATCAGGTAATTAACATCTACAAGAAACAGCAGGGGTGAAAGGATGAAAGGCCACAGACATTAGGCAAGGCTTCCTCTACACTATAAAGGGCCTGTCACACGCGTCAATATCGCCTGCACGATCTCGGCTGCGAGTGACGTTGCAGCGATATTGACGCGTGTGACATACTGAATCAACCAGCGATAAATCGCTGGTTGATGATCGCCAGGTTTTAGAACCTGCTCTAAAACCTGGCGATTGTCGCCCGGTGGACACGCAGCATCGCTGCGTGTGACACCGGGAGTAGCGATATTCCAGCTCCCAGCGCCTCTCACAAGCGCTGGGAGCTGGTAACTAAGGTAAACTGCGGGTATCTAGGCAGCGCGCGCTGCCTAGATACCCGACGTGTACCTTAATTACCAGCCTCCTCCGCTCCGCTGTCCCTGTGCCAGTGTGGCAGAGGAGAGGGGGTTAACCAGGGAAGCTTCCTGCTTCCCCCGGCTGAGCCCGCCCCTCCTCTCTCTGCCGCTGGGCAGGCAAACCAGGGCCCCCCTCAAAGGCTGCACCAGGGCCCCCGGGCAGCAAGGTCCGCCCCTGGCTCACCGGCTAGTATCTAAGGTACACAGCGGGTAACTAGGGTCCCTAGTTACCCGCTGTGTACCTTAGATACCAGCCGGTGAGCGGAGGAGGCTGGTAACTAAGGTACACGTCGGGTATCTAGGCAGCGCGCGCTGCCTAGATACCCGCAGTTTACCTTGGAGACCAGCCTGCTCCCACTTCCAGCAGCCTGGCAGCGGGAGCAAGACATCGTGGAAACGATGTTTAAATCGTTTCCACGATGTTTCTGGTCAATTGATCGCTGGTGAGTCTGCCTGTGTGACAGCTCACCAGCGATCAGCCGTCAATGTCGTCAGCGATCATCTCACTGACGACATTGACGCGTGTGACAGGCCCTTAACACCTCCAACGAGATAACATTTACAAATGTGGCAAATTGTCATATACTAGTGAGAGGAATGCATACAGGCATACAGAAGACACAGGAAACATTGCAATAAGTGCAAAGATGGAATATTACCATGAAACTTTGATTCAAGCTGATATTGCTATGGAGATCATTGCAACAATCACAGGTATATGTAACATGCACTGTTACAATGGGCTGAGTACAAGTAGATTGACAGCAAGCAGTGTTGGAATATTACCATGAGACTATGATTCAAGCTGATATTGCTATGGAGATCATTGCAACAATCACAGGTATATTTAACATGCACTGTTACAATGGGTTGAGTACAAGTAGATTGACAGCAAGCAGTGTTGGAATATTACCTGTATGAAGAGAAGAGAGGACGGATGTTAGTCAACTGCCATGCAATAACTGCATCCACTTAGCATTCAATGCCACTTTGCATGAGATGCAAATCTTTACTTATATAACGCCAACATATTCCGCAGCGCTTTAACATATTAACTTATTAACGTATAATGTTTGTTCTGTCATTCTTTTGTGCTTTGTCTGCTGGGAAGATTACATAACATGAGAATTGGAACTTTGATTTTCTGGGACTTCAGTCAATGCACTATGTATAATAATATATAGGGACATTCTGTATATTATTTGCTATATTTTGTGGAATAAAAAAAAAACATAAGATATGCAAGCCAGGAATAAGGGAAAGAAAAGTGTATAATATGTCTTGTGTGGTGCACAAAATTTGTCATGGCACATGCGTCATTTAATAAATTAGACGCAATATGCACCAAGTAGTCATTTTTTTCACACAATTGATAAATCTCCACCTTGTATTAATTTTATCTATTGCGATTCCTGTAATATCTTTACTTTCTACATCCGGATTCACACCACAGCAAGATCGGGTCTGGAGCTGTCCGGTGTGAACCTGACAGCCTCGGACTCGATTTGCACTAATGCAGCCCTATGGGGCCGGATGGAGTTTCCATCTGTCCGGGAGGATCCAGGAGAATTCAGATTTTTCTCCCAGACACGAAAATGTTGCTTGCACCGTTTTTGTGTCTGGGGGAAAAATCGACACAAATCGGATCCTCCCGGGTCCGGGGCTGTCAGGTTGACAACGGACAGCCCCGACCCTGATCATGCCGTGGTGTGAAACCAGCCTAATGTTGCAATGATAGCATGTAATATTTTCTTTAGGCAACTATGCTCACAAAAATAAAAACTAATTAGTCCATTCTGTCCAAAATTCATGTGATTGTAATACTTTATGCTCTCTGGAAAAATCCATATAGAATAATGAACTTATTGCAGCAGATGTTACTCCAAAAGGCTGAAGCTGAGTTTAATTAAAACTTGTGCACAGGGTCAATTTTCACATGGTTGTTTCAATGCATTTTTATTGGGAGTGATGGCCACTTTACACGTCCCGATATCGGCGTCCAACTCCGATAAAAAGTCACGTGGTTCGTGCGTTGGCCCTGATATCGTTCGTGCGTTGTGTGGTGTAAATGTCCAATACGATGCACGAACGATGTCAAAACAATATCGGGGATCAAATGAGCAGGCTCTCCAATGGCCCAATATTGGATGGATGATGTGGCAGGATCGTGCTGTGTGAAAGCCCAACAACGACTTGTAGTACAACTTCCCCTATTCTCGCCCATGTTAAATGGTCGTTCCTGGGTCGCTCGTACAAGGGGGCGTACACATCGCAGTGGCGTTGCCTGCCAATATCGCCCTGTGTAACATCTCCTATGCGATCTTGGAATTCTGCCCAAAAAATGTGCGATCCCGTGCCGTTGTATCCAACATCGGACCGATGTTGGGACGTGTAAAGTGGCCATAAAATTCACACTATTTTACAGCACGAGCAAAATTAATCAGATTTCTCAAATCTCATGTTTTTTTTTCTATAAGTATTTTACCCATTATAATGTTTTGGTTTCTTGCAGCAACCCAATTCTTCAGCATTTTTACAGTTTTTCACTAATTCAAATGAATGCATAGAAAAATGTAGTAAAAATGCAATTGCATTTTGGTACCTGGAGATGTACAGTATTTTTAGTGTAGAAAAATCCACTGCAAATACAATAATTCTACATACCCTTACATTACCCCAAATTCCCATCATTCTTTTGCACTGTTTAAGTAAATTCATCGTTTTATGCTATGTTGTAAAATAAAAAATAACTTTCCTGATTTTTTCTTTTTTGTTGTCAATTTTTACAATCCTCATTTAGGTTTTAAAGGAAAAAAAACCCTTGACTCTAATCTATTCACTGCATACCAGTCACACAAACCCTTTGATTAGGCCATACACTGGCACTCCATATGAAACATTGGAGAGGGGATAGTCTCAGCTGGACAAAGCCTGATCAAAGAACAGATTAAGCACACTGGCCTTAATTGCTTTCTTTCTGTCACCAAAAGTAACTGACAGTAAGAAATTAACAGGCTGAAAACAAGACAAAGCACACGTTTATTTACAGCCAAGCTTTGTGAAAAGGTCAACCCCATCCATTTGGTGCTAGTTGACACAGCTCTGTTATTTAAAATAAGTAAAAACAGAAAATAAAAAAATGTATATGACAAATACAATAATAATAATAATAATAAGTTATATTTTCTCTGTGGCTTAAACTGATAGTGGATTGTAGCATTGCATTTTGTATAGTAACAGAATATAATAATAATCTTTATTTATATAGCGCCAACATATTCCACAGCGTTTCACAATTCAGAGGTTCATATTCAAACAATCATAAGAAACAGTTATCAGAAAATACAATACAATACAAAAAACAATACTATATAAAATATAATGCAAAGCATAATACAATAATTAAAGCTAAATAATGACAGCCCTGCTCATAAGAGTTTACAATCTAACAATGAGGTGGGGGTGACACAAAGTACAGGTGCTTACTTACAATGATGGTATAGTCAACTTGAGAAGATAGGGAACAGATAGGAGCAGCATAAGTGGCCACCAACCATTATTTGTGAGGCATTTGAGACTGGTGGGACGGATAGGTTATATCTAAGTAACTTTGACTAGGAATCATGATAGGCCGCCCTAAAAAGATGTGTTTTTAGGGATCGCCTGAAACTATGCAAGTTGTGGATAGACCTAATTTCTTGAGGTAGAGCATTCCAGAGAATTGGTGCAGCTCAGGAGAAGTCTTATGGCCACTTTACACGTCCCAACATCGTTTCGATATTGTATACAACGGCACGGGAGTATGCCCTTTTTTGGCTGAAATCCAAGATCGCATAGGAGATGTCACACAGGGAGATATCGGCAGGCAACACAACTGCGATGTCTACGCCCCCTTGGACGAGCAAAACTGGGAACGACCATTTAACATGGGAGTGAATAGGGGAAGTTGTAATTCAAGTCGGTGTTGGGCTGTCACACAGAACGATCCTGCCGCATCGTCCATCCAATATCGGGCAGTTGGAGAGCCTGCACAATTCTTCCCCGATATCGTTTTGGCATCGTTCTTGCATCAAATTGGTCATTTACACCATACAACGCATGAACGATATCGGGGCCAACGCATGAACCACAGACTTTTTATCGAAGTTGGACGACGATATCGGGACGTTTAAAGTGGCCATTAGAGCAGGGAGTGGGAGGCTCAGATTAATGCAGAAATGAGTCTAAAGTCACTTTTAGAGCAAAGAGAATGGGTAGGGTGATAGACAGAGATGAGGGAGGAGATGTAGCATGATGCTGCACTAAACAGCTTTGTGGGTGAGAACAAGCAGTTTGAATTGGATCTTATCGTGTACAGGCAGCCAGTGCAATGACTGGCAAAGAGCAGAAGCATCCAAGTAACAGTTAGCTAGATAGGTGATCCTGCCTTCTGCATTAAGGAAGGACGGGGGAGGCCAATTAAGAGAGGATTACAATAGTCAAGGCGGGAGTGAATCAGGCCACAGTGAGGGTTTTTATGGTTTCCAAGGTCAGAAAGAGATGAATTCTAGAGATGTTCTTCAGGTGCAAGCGGCAAGAGCGGGTGAGAGATTGTATATATGGGGTGAAGGAAGATCAGAGTAAAACATAACACCCAGACAGCGAGCCTGCTGACTAGGCATTACCGTGGTTCCACACACTGAGAGAGAGATGTTATATTTATGGAGGTTAGTGTAGGGCGGGAGCAGAAGAAGTTCAGTTTTAGAAAGGTTGACTTTCAGATAGAGAGCGGACATGATATTGGAAACTGTGGTTAGACAGTCATTGGTTTTCTTTATTAAAGTGGGAGTAAGGTTAGGGAAAGAAGTGTATAGTTATGTGTAATCAGCGTAAAGATGGTACAGATAGCCAAATTTGATGATGGTCTGTGAGGCGGTCGACAGGGTAGGGGATACTCGGGTACCGGGTCTGTGGCAACTTCGATTGGGAATCACGGCTGGTCAGTCCCCGGTCCCGTGCCCTGGACCCTCAAAGGCGGGGAATGGTGGGGGATAAGGGGATTGGTAATGTGACGCCACCTATGGTACCTGGTAACGTGTATACCAGCGCTGCAGCCGGCCGCTGAAGTAATGGTGGGTGCAGCAGAGGGTGGTACAGCGTAGTCGCGTCTCTGCAATCAATGCGGTGACTAGCGGCGGTTAGGCAGGCACACACACACAGTGATCATTGTTTTGGTACCTTTTACTGGTGACAGGGTAACAGATACAGTCCAGAAAAATAACCAGGTCCCCGGTGCAACTTGGGACTTCCGCCTTAGAAAGTTGTGAGGCCTCCTCTGTCTCTGTGCTCTGTGGTTTGGGGTAAGTCCTGCCTGTGACTGGACTCGCCCCTCCTTATCCCTGTTAGGGCTTTGCTCTAAACTGACTATGAGGTCCTTCTGTGGGGTCCCTGTTTCTCCTATGGCCCCTGGTCCTGTATTTGGTCAGTTTGAGTGTTTCTTACTTGACTTGCTTCAGGGGTTAACTCCTCCTGGTTCTTCCGGGGTTTTACTGCTGCAGTGGATGCTGGCAGTGTCAGACTCCAGTGTCTAGGTGTACTATAAGGAAACCTCAACTGGTTCCTTTCCTTGAATTCCCTGCTTCCTCCACTGGCCTCCGACCCTCTCCCTAGGTTCAACACAGCGGTCATTGGTCCCTGGTCTTGGGCCTGGATCCTTCCAGCGACCATCTCCTTGCTCCAGCTCTCTCCTCAGACTCACTGGAACTAACTCCTAGGACTAACTAACTCCTCCACTCAGGCATGGATCTTTTAAAGGGGAGCTGGCTTAAGGCAGCCAGTAGGGCTCCCCATTCAGGTCTGGGATGGAAGGTGTTGTGTGCTGCGTGAACCAAGGTGTAATTCCCTCCTTGCAGGGGTGCCACATCTGTTCAATTGGGGCCGTGTAGAGAGAGAAGAGTTCCAAGGACTGAGCCATGAGGGACCCCAATAGTGAGAGGAAGAGGAGAAGAAGTGGAGCCAGCAAATGATACACTGTAAGAGCAGTCTAAAAGATAGGAAGAGAACCAGGAGAGAGTGGTGTCCTTGATGCCAATGAAGTGCAGCATGGAGAGTAGGAGGTGGTGGTCAACAGTGTCAAAGGCTGCACAGAGATCAAGAAGGATAAGCAGAGAGTGTTCACCATTACGTTTTCCTGTCAGAAGGTCATTGGTCACTTTGGTGAGGACAGTTTCGGTAGAATGTAGGGGGCGGAAACCAGACTGAATGGGTCTAGAAGAGAGTGAGTGGAGAGGTAGCGGATGAAGCAGGGGTAGACCAGGCACTCCAGGAGTTTAGAGATGAAGGGGAGATTGGATGGACACTGGTCTGTTGTTGTTTGAGCAGAATGGGTCGAGAGAAGTTTTCTTTAATAATGGAGTAATGATCGAGTGTTTAAAGAGGAGAAGAAAATGCCAGAAGAGAGGGAGAGATTGAAGATTTTAGTTAGGTGAGTGGTGACCACCAGAGAGAGAGACTTGAGTATTTGTGAGGGAATGGGGTCAGCGGTGCATGTGGTGGGACAAGAGGAAGAGAGGAGCCTGGAGACTTCTTCTTTTGTGACTGGGTCGAATGTAGAGAGTGAGCTGGAGAAAATGTGGGGAGAGTTAGGGGTAACAGTGATTTGAGGTTGGGAAGTGATTTTCTGATTTTTCTATTTTCTTAGTGAAGTAAGAAGCCATATCATCAGCACAGAGGTAGTGATAGGGGCCTGCACTTTAGGACTGAGGAGAGAGTGAAAGGTGTCAAAAGAGTTTCTTTGGGTTGTTGGATAGTGAGGAGACAGGGTGGTGAAGTAGGTCTGTTTGGCAAGTTGGAGGGCAGAGTTGTAAGTGTCGAGCGCCAGGCTTTGGGGTACTCGGGTATCAGGCTCCAAGGGGTTAACGCTCGTGTCACGGGGAGTGGTGGCCGCGCCTGATCCCGTGTCCTGGGGAACTTCTTTTGAAAAGGGGAATTATTTACAGGGGATTTCTATGTACAGTTGTCATGATGCCACTTGTAGTTTCTGGTGAGGAGTCACCAGCGCCGCCACAGTCCGCCGGAGGTAGATGGTAATGCGGCTAGTTTGGCAATGTCCTCTACAGGTAGGGTTGGACCTCCGGGGCTGCATTCCTAGAAAGGGAACAAGTTCATGCAAAAGGAAACACAGGCAGAGGCAAAGTCACTTTTGTCTCGGGTACTTTACTGTTGGTTGTAGCAGCAGCGGTTACAGTTAACAGTTCTGCACTTTAGATGTTACAAGAACAGGTAGCTTAAAGGGTGGCTGCAAGTGGATCCCAGGTGGTATGGTGGAACCCTTGATATGCCTTCGTTAACTAACCCATGTCGTTCTTCCCCGCTTGGGATCGATCTATACCCAGTAGCTCCTTGTAGGTAGTAGCGGGAGTCCCTTCCCTCGTTGGTGAGGAAGCAGGCAGACTTCTCCGATGGCATGGTGCTGCGGCTCATGAACAAGCCACAGCAGCCGGTTGCCGACTGCAAGCTGGACTTAGCCGGTTCCTAGGGCCCGGCGTTCCCCTGGTTGGACTGGAGTAACCCTGGAGTATGGATGCTGCACGCTGAGGATCTCCCTTTCTTTCTAGGGCCCAGACTTCCCCGTGGGCGCCCCCTTTCAGGACCTCCTCAAGGTCCCTTCTTCTCTCCTCCGCTGCGGCTTGTAACCGACCCGGTGTGACCTTCCGTCTCGTTCCACACTCTTTCTATCTTCCTCCTTCTCTGACTGTTCCAGGCCCTCTCGCCCAAAAAGAGGGAGACTATTCTTGCTCCTAGTTTGCCATTCTGCTGAAAGACCTCCTTGTTCCCCCTAGAGGTGAATTTATTCCCTCCCGGGTAACCTCCCACCGCTCAGCTAATGTGGGAGTGCTGGGAATGGGTCCCACCCACCATTCTAGGGTCCATTTGCAGCTGGAGCATCTGCACCTCTTTTATGGGTGCAGTACTCCTCTGTGATGCCTGCATTGGCGGGGCGCCACACAAGTTCTCAGCATAAATTTATAGTGAATGAAGTTGTCTGGTGTGCGGGTTTTCCTCCATAGACGTTCAGCACACCTAGAGCATCGCTAGAGGAATTGAGTTTGTGATGTGAGCCAGGGCTGTTTAACTCTGTGATTGGAAATTCTGATGGGTGAGCGACGCTACTTGGTCCAGGGTGCTTCTGAGAGTGTCATTGTAGTGATTCACTGCCCGATCCAGACAAGAGAAGTGGAGATCGGGACAGTGATGAGATGAGAGAGTCTGTGAGTGTATGAGAGTTAATGGCCTGTAGATTTCTGAATATGGGATAGTTCAGAGTATGCTGGGGTGGACGAGGATTTGGAGCGTGAGGGACAGGATATGATCAGAGAGAGGAAGAGGCACGTTCTCTAAGGAGGCGATTGAACAGAGCCGGACAAGCATGAAGTGCAGCAGCCATGCAAAGAAATGATCAAGTTAAGGGTTGGGTGACCCTGGGGGGCGATATACCACTGCTACTCTGAGGGGGGGGGGTGGAAGAGCCTAATGTTGTGGACCTCAAAAGAAGGGAATGAGAGTGATAGAGCTGGGGAGTGACCTGGAAAGTACATTGTGGGGACAGGAGTAAACCAACTTCACCACCATGTCTGTTCCCAGGTCTGGGAGAATGCAAGAGAAAAAAAAAAGGGAAAGAGGGGCGCAATAATGCGGTTACCGGGGGAACTTTATTTAGCGTGGCGTACTAATAGGTGGCCACTCACCTTTTCGGGTTGTGCGAGGACAATACAATTGATAAGGTGCCCTTCACAGGCTCCAGCTCCTCCACACACCGCGTGCTCCGGGGCTCCGAGCATCCAGTCACGTCACCGCAGGTCCTTCAGTTAAAGCTCCTGTTGCCAGGTGACGCCAGGTCCTCTTGTTAAGCTGCACTCTACGCCTAGCTGCTACCTGCTGCTTTACCCTCAGAAAGGTATTTATATTAGAAGGTAAACAAACTGTAAGCGGTCTAATTGGAGGCGCTCAGGCACAAAGGCAGCAGGCACTGGGATGGCTTTTCAACAGACCTTTATTCAGACTCCCCTCCTACTCCACAACATGTTTCGATAGATTCTCTATCTTCCTCAGGTGGTTGATAGGAAGATAGAGAATCTATCGAAACATGTTGTGGAGTAGGAGAGGAGTCTGAATAAAGGTCTGTTGAAAAACCATCCCAGTGCCTGCTGCCTTTGTGCCTGAGCGCCTCCAATTAGACCCTTACAGTTTGTTTACCTTCAGGTCTGGGAGAATGGGAGAAATGTAGGCTGCCGTGAGAAATAGCTGCAAGGGAACCATGTCTAAGTCCTGGATCCAGGTTTCAGTGAGGCCCAGGAAATTAAGCGAGTTAGTGAGAAAGTAGTTGTGGATGAACGGAAGCTTATTGCATACAGACCATGGATTCCAGAGAGCGCAATTAAAAGAGGGATATGAAGGTGTGCAGGTAATATTGATAAGGTTAGCATGGTTTCTATGTGTGGTGGGGAGGGGTTGAAGTTGGTGGATGGTGGGCCAGGATATGGAAAGATATCCCCTGACAGGAGTAGCAGTAGAAAGCGAAAGAGCAAATATATTTTGTATAATTGTGACATTGCTTAAGATGCAATACCCTTGAATCTGTACATCTGAGATTATTCAGTTTGTTGAAGAGAGTATGGGCGCTCAATAAAGTAGAGGGAAGGAGGGGCTTATATGGATGAGGGGTGATAGAGGGGGCATGGGTCGGTAGAGGTGAATGGCAAAGGCACATAGGAAGATAGACAAGAGAATAGCTAAATTTGAGAAGTCATGCAGAGTCCAGGGTTCAAGGCTTGAATGTCCTTTACAGCATTAAAGGGAACCTGACCCCTCCAAATCATCCCCAACCCTACCTGTCCCTGCACCATGACAGGTCATTATTAGTGCTCCTTTTCTGTAAAAAAAAAAGCACTCTGTAACATTGGAATAATCAACAATATACACTTACAAATCTGAGACTTCTTGTCCCTGAATAAGTCTCACAGGGCATCCCCTGTGAGACTCTAAGCCCACCCTAGGTGCTCATTTTCACGCCCCGAATGATCCACCCTCTCTCTGTCTGTGCTGCTGTAATGTGCAGCTGAAAGCAGGACTAATGATTTGCATTCTGAGAGTGATAGAGAGGGGGAGGGTAAAGTCTGCACAAGCAGAGCAAACAGACAGAGAGAGGGTGGATCCTGGAGTCTGCAAAACAACACACCATGGGGACTAAAGAATATAGCCCTGCTAATTATAATCATTAATGAATAAGTATTAAAACGTTTTTATGCACTTTCACAGGATGCTTTTAGGAGACAAAAGGAGTGTGAGATTAGTGATAATTTGCTGCAGGGACATGTTTTGGTAGCTTAGGAGGCGTTTTGGAGGTGATAGGATCCCTTTAAGCAGCAAAACATACCAGCAAAAGGAGTCAGGTCAAACACTGGATAAATTAAAAGTTTAATGCAGTGCAAATGCACAGTTCAACTCTTTAGGTAGCATAACCTATCCGATCATGGTGGAGGCTGGCTAAGAAGCAATATTATATACTGAGTACCTTTAAATGTATAACTGTGATGTAAGCAGAAGGGTAAAATAATCCTTCAGAGACACCCAAGATTTACTGTTCATGGCAGCCTCCATGCTGGCATTTCTGCACAAATACTGAGTGGAGTGGGCTAACTGTGAAGGTAACTGGTGTGGGAGCACGGACAGGTACATTTGTTTCATGACTGTCATCATGGAAATATAAGATAAGGATAAACAAGCGGTTTAGACAGGCGCATTCTAAATGAACTCCGGAGTTCATTCAGAATGCACCTGTCTAAACCGCTTGTTTATCCTTAACTAATCTACAAGCACCCCTGGTGAGCTGCAGAGCTGCTTCTGATAAAACTGTGTCAGTGAGGAGAACGGGGATCTAATAGCTAAAGCTCTCAAGGACCTGTGCTGATGTCAGACCGTGTGACTGATCACGTGTCAGCCTGAGACCCGAAAGCAGGGAGAGAAAGCAGCTGCATGAGACGCATCAAGGCTACAACACCTGGTTATGCTGGCAGCATAACCAGGACAGGTGAGCACCAACAATCCACCGACCCCCTTCCCCTTACTGACCCGTGATACTGAACCAGGAGCGCCCGTCTCTGTTTTTTATCATGGAAATATAGCTGTAGACACAAATCAGTATATAAATACTAGATGGTGGCCCTATTCTAATGCATCGGGTAGTCTAGAATATGTATGTAGTTTATTTATGAAGGTTTAACAACAATGCAAGGAGTACACGATATCTGTCTATCACCTACCTATGTGTCTATCGTCTATGTATTTTTTGGATATTTTATCTTTATAAACTAAGGTTCTTGGTACACATATTGGCCAATACCTGTTTGCCCATCAACCAGCTTCAAGGTGATTTTAGATCTGATGGGTCCCTACGTACCTTGTCACTCTTTCCTTGGGCTCAGCTAAGCCTCCATTTTTAGTATTTCTCAGTGGGAGCACTCACTTAAATCAAAGAAACAATGAGACATCATATAGAGTGCTGACCACTGACCCACCATATACAGTGCTAACCACTGAGCCACCATACAATGCTAACCACTGAGCCACCATACAATACTAACCACTGAGCCACCATACAATGCTAACCACTGAGCCACCATACAATGCTAACCACTAAGCCACCATACAATGCTAACCACTGAGCCACCTAAACACTGAGCCATCATATACAGTGCTTACCACTGAATCACCATATACAGTGCTAACCACTGAGCCACCTAAACAATGAGCCACCATATACAGTGCTAACCACTGAGCCACCATATACAGTGCTATCCACTGAGCTACCTAAACAATGAGACATCATATACAGTGCTAACCACTGAGCAACCATACAATGTTAACCACTGAGCCACCATACAATGCTAACCACTGAGCCACCATATACAGTGCTAATCACTGAGCCACCATATACAGTGCTAACCACTGAGTCACCTTACAATGCTAACCACTGAGCCACCATACAATGCTAACCACTGAGCCACCATACAATACTAACCACTGAGCCACCATATACAGTGCTGACCACTGAGCCACCTAAACAATGAGACATCTTATACAGTGCTAACCACTGAGCCACCTAAACAATGAGACATCATATACAGTGCTAACCACTGAGTCACCTAAACAATGAGATATCATATACAGTGCTAACCACTGAGTCACCTAAAAAATGAGATATCATATACTGTGCTAACCACTGAGCCACCATACAATGCTAACCACTGAGCCACCATACAATGCTAACCACTGAGCCACCATACAATGCAAACCACTGAGCCACCATATACAGTGTTAACCACTGAGCCACCATACAATCCTAACCACTGAGCCACCATACAATGCTAACAACTGAGCTACCATGCAATGCTAACCACTGAGCCACCATACAATGCTAACCACTGAGCCACCATACAATGCTAACCACTGAGCCACCATACAATGCTAACCACTGAGCCACCATATACAGTGCTAACCACTGAGCCACCATACAATGCTAACCACTGAGCCATCATACAATGCTAACCACTGAGCCACCATACAATGCTAACCACTGAGCCACCGTACAATGCTAACCACTGAGCCACCATATACAGTGCTAACCACTGAGCCACCTAAATACTGAGCCATCATATACAGTGCTAACCACTGAGCCACCATATACAGTGCTAACCACTGAGCCTCCTAAACAATGATCCACCAAGTACAGTGCTAACCACTGAGCCACCATATACAGTGCTAACCACTGAGCCACCTAAACACTGAGACATCATATACAGTGCTAACCACTGAGCCACCTAAACACTGAGCCATCATATACAGTGCTAACCACTGAACCACCGTATACAGTGCTAGCCACTGAGCCACCTAAACGATGAGCCATCATATACAGTGCTAACCACTGAGCCACCTAAACACTGAGACATCAAATACAGTGCTAACCACTGAGCCACCATACAATGCTAACCACTGAGCCACCATACAATGCTAACCACTGAGCCACCATACAATGCTAACCACTAAGTACAGTGTATCTGAAATATGGCGCCATGGCGCAAGCTGCTATTCTAACTGGGCGGCGCTGAACGCGGCGACCAATGAGAGAAGCGGTGCGCAGTTTGAATGCCGCTCCTCTGATTGGTCGCCGCGTTCAGCGCCAACCAATCAGAATAGCGGCGTGCGCCATGGCACCATATTTCAAATACACTGTACTCGGTGTATTTGAAATATGGCGCCATGGTGCATGTCGCTATTCTGATTGGTCGGCGCTGAATGCAGTGACCAATCAGATGAGCGGCATTCAAACCGTGCGCTGCTTCTCTCATTGCTCGCCGCAATGTATTTGAAATATGGCGCCATGGCGCAAGCCGCTATTCTGATTGGTCAGCGCTGAATGAGGCGACCAATGAGAGAAGTGGCGCGCGGTTTGAATGCCGCTTCTCTGATTGGTCGCCGCGTTCAGAGCCGACCAATCAGAACAGCGGCGCACACCATGGCACCATATTTCAAATACAATATGGCGCCATGGCGCGAGCCGCTCCTCTGATTGGTTGGCGCTGAATGCGGAGACCAATCAAAGGAGCAGTATTCAAACCGCGCATCAAGCCGCGCTAATACCCTGATTCGTCACCGCGGCCGCGGCGACCGTTCAGAAAAGTACCCCGGCTTGGCGCACCATTTGAATGCCGCGAAGGGCACTACCGTTGCGAGCAGCCTGGAGATAACCGGATGACGCCGGTCATCTCCCGGCTAGCTCGCTGCTGACCGGAGCTCAGCCGCGGCTACTGCGGCACAGAGGTCAGCGGCTCGCCATGGACCTCCGTGCCGCAGGTAGCCAGTCTGACGCCAGTCGTCTCCCGGCTGGCCCGCGCGCGCTAGGTCCACCGTCGAACTTTGAATTCTCGCGCCTATTTTCATAGTCTGCACTCAGTGGTCGCCGCCTTCGGCGGCAACCAATAAGCTGCCTCTGTGTGGCGCGTGATTTCGGCAACAGACACACTCAAAAAACCCTGAGGGTACCTTTACACGCCGCTACTGGAGGATGGATACAACCCGCTACTTCACGTGCACGAGCACGCCCAAACGGTTACAAACTGGAAACGCACCACCTTTACACGCCGCCACAAGGTGCGCTACGCTACATCTACAGCTAGATACATCGCCGGGTGTCTCAAGTAGCTATCTGTAGCTCATCGTACCTCATTTACACACCGCTACAACAAGCTAATATGGGCGGACCTGGTGCAGCAGGGACAACATATAGGCGTGCCACAATTGTGGAGTACGAGACGTCCGTACGCTGATAGGACAAAGCAAGAAACCCATGATTGGCCAGTCATCGCAGGTGGCTGATTAATACATGACGCCCGAGCAATTGTGTAGTGTGACTGGGCAGCTCCTTAAATATGCCGCCCTGTGCAGCGACAACCAATCGCAACACAGGAGCTTCCTCCAATGATCGCTGAAGGGGCGCGGTATCCCGGAGGCTGTGTCACGCCCCAGCTACATACCAGGTACATCGCCTGGTGTATAGACATCCCTTCTGTAGCTTCTTTACACGCCGATACAGCTCGCTACAATCGGCTTTGTAGCCATCTGTTTTCGAGCAGTGCTCGGAAACAGATGTATCTGTTGCCGGCTGTCACGTCCCGTCTTCACACGCCGCTACTACGGGCTATATTGACGCTACAAGCTACATTTGTAGCCCGTAGCGGGTTGTATCCATCCTCCAGTATCGGCATGTAAAGGTACCCTTAAGGTACCTTTACACGCCGCCACAACAGGATGGATACCAACGGCTACTTCACGTGCACGAGCACGGCCGAACGGTTACCAACGGGAAACGCACCCTCTTTACACGCCGCCACAAGGTGCGCTACGCGACGCTACATCTACAGCTAGCTACATCGCCGGGTGTCTCAAGTAGCCATCTGTAGCTCATTTACACACCGCTACAAACAGCTACTATGGGCGTACCTGGTGCAGCAGGGACAGCACATAGGCGTGCTACAATTGTGGAGTACGAGACGTCCGTACGCTGATAGGACAAAGCAATAATACCATGATTGGCCACGCATCGCAGGAGGCTGATCACAGCTACATTTGTAGCTTGTCACCAGGTAACTTACTGGTTGCAGTGAAATCATGGATACATGATTCCATTTGTACACAGCAACAAGATAGAACCTTGTCTCCATGATTTCACTGCAACCAGTAAGTTACCTGTGGCCACCCTAGAAATGTAGCCGCATGTAAAGGTACCCTTAGACAATTATATAATAAATATTTATATTCTTTGAAAATCATTTTTTTGTGTACTAATTAAATAAATGGTTTTGAAATTGGGTATAGCATAGTATTTTTAGTTGCAAAAGTCCCAATGGATTTTTCCCTTAAAGTTTTTCCCCACAACGTCTGCTCCCACAGGTATATCATCTAAAGCTGAAATATGTAAATTCCAAATTACAGTAACAACACACAATTTACTGGGCTGCTTCTCAGACATGAGGGATTTTCTCAAACAAGCTTTGATCTCTTTACCAGGTTTATGTCTTTGTTGGGGTTTAATTAGTTGGCTATCTGTATGTCACAACATATAGCATATTCAGCCAACAAAGAATTATTAATTACCTTTCTCTCCAGTTTAACAGAAGTTGGCTGAACCTGCTCTCATATGCACTAAGCTAAAATACAAGACAAGAGGTTTTGTTAAAGTCAGTATGAGCATTTCACAAGAAGCTTTTCTGCCAATCCTTAACAGTATGTAATAAGGTACACATGAATAATAAAAAAAAAAAAAAAGTATTATGAAATAAGTCACAGGGGACCTATTTACTTTGTAGTCTGCTTGAACTTAAAAAGCTTTTACCTACCAAATCAGCGGAAGGAATATGCATTGTATAATGGTATATATGAAAGCAATAAAATATTAAACCACAATTCCCCATAATCTATCTCAGTAGGAGTGTAAGGATCGCAGTGGTACGAGTCACGACCGGGCCCGGAGGTACAGGGGTCCACCGTTCCCAGCACCTGCTTCAGTTGTATGTGCATCCCCAATGACACACATCCATGTCACTAAGCAGTAGATGAAAAAAGTGTTGGTACCGTGTTGGCCAGTTGAGAAAATGTTGATTGCTCTCAGTGGGAGAAACATAATAATAATCTTGTAGTTGTGATACATACTAATGGCTAACAAAAATAAAATAAGTGATGTTACAAGGAAAGTTTTCGAGATGTCTCAGGTCTCTTCATAGGGTATGGTATGATAAGATATAGAAAGAAACTCAAATATATGCATTAACAACTAGAGCAGACAAACAAAACAAGACCTTGAGAGGATCCAGGCTTAGTGATGTCAACATTTTTATGACCCTAATTTATTTATAAACCTGGTGTCTTAAGACTTGATTGTCTTTGAAAAACACTCTTCAGATATTAGAATGAACCATAAATCCGTCAAATAGATTTAATCCTTTTTGGATGCAGTCGAAAGCTCTAATAAATTTGGATTCACAGACCCTTCAATGTTTCTGTGATTTAAAATTAGCTCTCAAAAATTGCAACTCCCATATTTTCAATGTTATGTCCTTGACCAGAAAAATGTTTGGCCACTGATGAATGGATTTTTTTTGCCTGTAATTGTATGACAAAGAGACCTCATCCTTATTCTAAGCCGTTGTCCTGTGTCCCCAACATAAAAAGCCCCACTAGACATATAGTGCACATAATTAAATACAAAACATTGGAACAATAGCATGTGAATGTCCCAGGAATCTTATAATCCTGCTGGGTGTTGGAGAGCTGTATCCTGTCTTTGGTCTCAATATGAGCACAGGTCTTGCAGCACTTTACATTGCATGGATAAGTTCCTATTAGTGTATCTGAGGGCATCGACCTTCCGACCATGATGTTTCTTAATTTGGGAGGCTGCCTGTCGCCTACCAAGGAAGGGTCTTTGAATATTATTTTTAGTCGGTCATCCTTTGTGTAGGACATGGTGAAGTTTCCTGGCAGTTTTCCTCAGTACCTCAAGCTGTGGGTTGTAGGTCACCACCAGAGGAACATGATGGTTTTCTTCTTTGTCTCTGTATTGGAGTGCTTGACTTCTAGGGATCTTTGTGGCATTAATGATCTGACCATAAATGGAGATGGGGTGGTAGCCTTGGCTTAAAAATGTCTTTTTTAGATGGTTTAAGTGTTCATCCCTCTCCGCTGGGTTGGAGCAAATACGGTTATATCTGAAGGCCTGTCTGTAGACAATGGACAGTTTCCACCCAAAACACATTAAAAAAGTCCATTGTCTACAGCCAGGCCCTCAGATATAACCATACTTGCTCCAACACATATAATCAGAAAGTCCAAAGGACACAAGGGTGATTTTAGAAAAAATACATTATTTATTTAGGATTCTTGACACTACAAGTTTAAAATCCTTACATACATATAGCAAAGAATTACAAGGGTGAAGGGAGAACCATATGAATATCGACCAAAGGTCGCTTGTATATCAAACAAAGGACAGAGTTGTTACAATATCCGGTGGTGTTACATTAGGGAGGCCAGGTGACCATCTGGTAGGTATGTCATAAGTAAACGGCCCACAGATAGATGTCATATAATGCACTGAAAGAATCATCAAAGCTGTACAGGAGAGATTGTAGAAGCATATAAGTCTGTCCTCATCCTTAGATACAATTAATCCCTCTCAGAATTTAGGGGATTAGTGCCAGGAGAAATAACATTTGCCTCCACTTCTCAATTACTAACATCTACCATTATGTACAGGATTCATTCAGATATCTTCTATCACATGTGTGGGTACAGATATCTGGACAAACATCCACTCCAAAGTGCTACGTGCTAATTATAATCAAAAACCCCACACAGGGAATTACCATAAATGGTGAGGGCGTATGCAGTTCTACAGATAGCAGTGTTCAGTGACACTCATGTATCACTGTAGTGTCACCACATTATTCTATTATACTCTCACCTATTAGGCTACCCACTGTGAGATCTCCATAGAACGGAGTTCACATTAGAGAATAGTGTCCAGAAGAATCATATGTAAACACAACACATTGTGTATGAAATCATTCAGGGACAATACCACATACCTCCGTAGGTGTTACAATAGGTTACGTCCTGGTCTGCACCTAACCCCTACGCGTTTCGTCAAACAGACTTCCTCAGGGGGTGATGTGCCATGTGAGGGACAAGTTCGGGGGTTTTTATAGTGTTTACATTGATTTGCAATCAGAAAACGCTGTGTGTCCACTCCTCCGCCTCCATTTCCGGCGTCCAGGCCATGTGACCGCTCCCGATCACATGACACGCCCCACTTCCGGTCTTTGGAACGCGGAAATCAGAGGCAGCGTCATTATAGATGCTCCCCTGAGCCGCAACCATGTGACCGGGAGGGGGCGTGTCCGGGAACACTCAACATTGCCGCGACGCACTGAGAGGAAGGGGGAGAGACATAAGGAGACGCGGTGAGATTATAGCGTTGCTAGGCAACACTCAATACCTGGATTTAAGGTGAAGACTAGTGATTCTTATAGTTAAATACATTTATAGTCGTCATAGTCGGATATTGTAACAACTCTGTCCTTTGTTTGATATACAAGCGACCTTTGGTCGATATTCATATGGTTCTCCCTTCACCCTTGTAATTCTTTGCTATATGTATGTAAGGATTTTAAACTTGTAGTGTCAAGAATCCTAAATAAATAATGTATTTTTTCTAAAATCACCCTTGTGTCCTTTGGACTTTCTGATTATATGATTAATCTGGGTTGGATAATTGATGTGAGATATTTGATTAATTCTGATTTTCTGTTTAAATACAGAGCTCTCCTGGTATTTGGTGAAAGAACCATGGATATGCGCAATAGGGAACTAAGCTGGAAAACAAAGGCTTTCAATATTTTTAAGAGAGGTGCATCCGGTGGTCAGCCCGAGGTTGCTGGTGCTAGCAGGGAACTAATGTGCAAGTATAAAAACGCACTGTATCGCAAAACCAAATTGTGGTGGACCAAAACATCCTTGGACAATTATTTAACTCATAAGATAGTCCCGAGGGGCCTAAGAGTCCAACTTTATCCAACCTTTAATTTGGACAATGATGATCTGACAAAGAAATGGATGGAGGCGGCCTCCACCTGCTCCCTTTCATTTATTTCAATCATTAATGAACATAATAGTAAAAAACCTTAATGGTCTAGATGTAGAAATTGAGGAGATGTCGAAGATGCTACAAGGAGGCCTCTCTAAAGAGTCCCTGGAAATCTATATGCGAGAGATTGATAAAGAGATGGAAAAATGGGAACAAGAGATCAGCACAAATAAAATGAAGAAATTCAAGAGAGATGTAAGCGACTATGAGAATAATAAAATTTTTAGGTGGCAATTTAAGAAAAACTCAAACAATCCGAATAATCCAATACCACCCCGTAAGGAATCTGTGGGATCGGTCTCTTCTAATGCCGAAAGTGTGACCACACAGGATGGGAAGGATGATGAGGAAGGAGAACGGTCTTCAGGAAAGACCAAAATCAGACCTTCTCCTGAAAAGGAAAGCAAGAAAAAGAAAACTAAAGATGTGAATAAGGTAATTAACCTGTCAGATCGAGTTCTTACTCCAATGCAGTTGAGGGTATTGAATATGGGTCTAACCTTTTCTCCCTCTCGTTCCCCAGACCCCTTCTTGATCATTAAAGACGTTCATCTCTTTGCGAGAAAGGTCATCCTGAAAAAACTGCACTTTAAAACTGTAAATGGTTTGAATACGGAAGAAGAGCGAAACACCCTATATGATCTTGAACGTCTGTCTGAGGAAAACACTGAATCCTCTAAAGCTGGTAAGTTCCCAATGCACTTTTTTAAAAAATCAAAAAATTTTCCATCCTTGAGCACATGCTCCAATGTGGAAATCTTCACTAGAATGGTTACTGCCGATGTGGAGAAACTTGCCCAAAAGAAAACTTGGGAACACAATCTAAGCAAGGAGGAAAGACTTGCTTTAGACCAATTAAAGAAATGGGAAGATGTCCTAATCAAACCAGCTGATAAAGGGGGGAACCTGGTGATTTGGCCTAAAACAATGTACATCAAACAAGCTCAAAAGCTATTAAACAATTCAGAATGTTATAGAAAATTACCAGGTAACCCCCTTCAGCAAGATAAAGATGCACTGATGACGATCTTAAGTCAGGCATTTGAAGAAGGTGTCATCCCACAAGAGATGCTAAAGACTATGGAAAAATTCAATCCAAGATTGCCGACCTTCTATATATTACCAAAGGTCCACAAAAATTATGTGGACCCTCCGGGGAGGCCCATAGTCTCTGGCAATGAGAGTCTCTGTGAAAATATTTGCAGGTTGATCGATAGTTATCTTAAACCTCTCACTGTCTCTCTACCTTCCTATATTCGGGATACAACAGAGGCTCTCCAAAGATTGGAGGGATTGCAACTCGGCACCAATGCTACTATGGTGACGGTGGACGTAGAGTCCCTTTATACCTCGATAAGGCATGAGGACGGCATTAGGGCCACGCAACAATTTTTGAGGATGAGCGATATTGACCCTGAGATGTCAAGGCTGATAGTCACCTTACTGGAGTTCATACTCACCCATAATTGTTTTGTCTTTGATGGTCAAATCTACCGCCAACAGCAGGGGACCGCTATGGGGGCCTCCTGTGCCCCTTCGTACGCTAATTTGTTCTTGGGTGCATGGGAGAGGGAAATTTTTATAACTAACCCCATAGCGGCCTCTGATAAAATTCAGGGATGGATGCGATTCATCGATGACGTGTTTTTTGTATGGGAAGGGAGTGATGAAGAACTAAAAGGTTTGATTAATACACTGAATTGTAATGACTTCAATATTAAACTCACGTATAAGAGTGGTAGGCGGATGGAATTCCTTGATATATTGATTGACACCCAGGGGGATGGAAGTGTGACCACCGACATATATCGAAAAGCCACTTCCACAAATTCCCTATTATGTGCTAGGTCGTCACACTTACCATCTACCATAAAAGGGATCCCAGTGGGTCAATATATGAGGGCTAGACGTATTTGTTCGAACAATGATATTTTTGAGGTGCAGGCATTAGATCTGAAGAATAGATTTGAGGAGAGGGGATACAGCAAGAGATCGATAAAACAGGGGTACTCGAAGGCGAAAGAATGCAACCGAATGGAACTCATTTGTGGTACGAAAAATAATATCAAAAAAGATCAATCTGGATACCCCAGATTGATAACAGCGTATCACAAACAATGGAAAGGATTCCTGGAAATCATCAATAAACATTGGAGTATTCTTTTGAATGACTCAACTCTAAAATACTGTGTCTCACCTAAACCCTTAATAACGGCGAGAAGATCACCTAACCTGAAAGATACATTGGTCCGTAGCCACTTCGTGAGGAAATCCAGGAGTGAAGGCAATTGGTTGGATATCAAAGGCTTTTATCCATGTACGGGCTGTAAGGCATGTGCAAACATGCTTAAAAGTAAGACATTTCATAATTTTGACAACTCTAGGGTCTATGAAATAAGACATCATATCACTTGCTCTACAAAAGGAGTGATTTATATGGCCAAATGCCCATGTAACAAAATTTACATCGGCATGACTACCCGTGAACTACGGGTTCGTGCTAGGGAACACGTTCTGGACATAGAGAAAGGAGCAGGAACAGAAAATCCCTCCACTCTTAAAACAATACCGAGACATTTCTCTATGAACATCGGAGCAATTCTGGTTTATTAAAAATCATAGGGATTGACAAGATCTCATTGGGCCAACGAGGTGGAAATTTGAGCAGAGCCCTTGGACAGACTGAGAGCAAGTGGATCTACAGGCTTAATACTGTGGCTCCATTTGGTCTAAATGAACATTTTGGTTTTGGTGCGTTTTTGTAATTTGAATACAATTGGTTTCCTCAGCTTGCATCAGTAAACTGGGTTTTGTGTGTTTTTAGATGTTCTTAATGATGATTTTAATTTATTTCTGTTTATTTAGATATTCCCTTGAACTTTCATCATATGAATGTCTGGATAGTGTTGGTTGAAAGAAATAAACGACATTTGGACTTCTACAGGAGATTACATCACTTGGCACCTCTTCCTTTATCATTCTCTATGTTATAATTTATATATGCACATAATTAGTTATGTATAGTGTCTATAATGCACATTTTCGATACTTACTATTACTGTATCATTGCTCTAGTTGTGGCAGATAATTGCACTATTGTATGCACTTTATTCTGAATAATTGATATTCTGCTTCACATTTTGTTATTGAATGTCCCTTAGACCTATTCTATGACGACTATAAATGTATTTAACTATAAGAATTCACTAGTCTTCACCTTAAATCCAGGTATTGAGTGTTGCCTAGCAACGCTATAATCTCACCGCGTCTCCTTATGTCTCTCCCCCTTCCTCTCAGTGCGTCGCGGCAATGTTGAGTGTTCCCGGACACGCCCCCTCCCGGTCACATGGTTGCGGCTCAGGGGAGCATCTATAATGACGCTGCCTCTGATTTCCGCGTTCCAAAGACCGGAAGTGGGGCGTGTCATGTGATCGGGAGCGGTCACATGGCCTGGACGCCGGAAATGGAGGCGGAGGAGTGGACACACAGCGTTTTCTGATTGCAAATCAATGTAAACACTATAAAAACCCCCGAACTTGTCCCTCACATGGCACATCACCCCCTGAGGAAGTCTGTTTGACGAAACGCGTAGGGGTTAGGTGCAGACCAGGACGTAACCTATTGTAACACCTACGGAGGTATGTGGTATTGTCCCTGAATGATTTCATACACAATGTGTTGTGTTTACATATGATTCTTCTGGACACTATTCTCTAATGTGAACTCCGTTCTATGGAGATCTCACAGTGGGTAGCCTAATAGGTGAGAGTATAATAGAATAATGTGGTGACACTACAGTGATACATGAGTGTCACTGAACACTGCTATCTGTAGAACTGCATACGCCCTCACCATTTATGGTAATTCCCTGTGTGGGGTTTTTGATTATAATTAGCACGTAGCACTTTGGAGTGGATGTTTGTCCAGATATCTGTACCCACACATGTGATAGAAGATATCTGAATGAATCCTGTACATAATGGTAGATGTTAGTAATTGAGAAGTGGAGGCAAATGTTATTTCTCCTGGCACTAATCCCCTAAATTCTGAGAGGGATTAATTGTATCTAAGGATGAGGACAGACTTATATGCTTCTACAATCTCTCCTGTACAGCTTTGATGATTCTTTCAGTGCATTATATGACATCTATCTGTGGGCCGTTTACTTATGACATACCTACCAGATGGTCACCTGGCCTCCCTAATGTAACACCACCGGATATTGTAACAACTCTGTCCTTTGTTTGATATACAAGCGACCTTTGGTCGATATTCATATGGTTCTCCCTTCACCCTTGTAATTCTTTGCTATATGTATGTAAGGATTTTAAACTTGTAGTGTCAAGAATCCTAAATAAATAATGTATTTTTTTCTAAAATCACCCTTGTGTCCTTTGGACTTTCTGATTATATGATTAATCTGGGTTGGATAATTGATGTGAGATATTTGATTAATTTTGCTCCAACACAGCAGACAGGGATGAACACTTAAACCATAAAGACATTTTTACACCAAGGCTCCCCTGTGTGCGGGCTCTCTTCTCCTCTGCGTGCTCTCTCTCTACTTGTGCTGTCTCTCCCTCGTGCACTCTCTCACCCCTATGCTATCTCTGTCCACCTGTGTGCTTTCTCTCCCCTATGCAAAATATAAGAAAGACAAGAAAGTGCTCCCTATGGGGAGAACCTGGTGGACTATTTGGGGGATAAGGAATTGAACAAGGGAGTTGACTCTAACCTTTTGAGGTTATGCCGCCTCTGCACAACCCCAGTGAGTGCTGTTTTTGGGGCCTCCTGGTGCCCACACCGCTGGGCAGAGCTTCCGCTGACTTCGGCGTTTACCCGGTCACATAGCTTCTCAACATCAAAAAGTTTACAACATCAAGTGCAGAGTGATTTGTCAATCTAGTTACATAATATACCTGCTCCAGTGCTCATATGGATTCCAATATGTTGGTCGAACGATCCAAAAAGTGCATGCCAGGCACAATAAGCACCGGTCAAACATACGTAGCTGTTACCCCCTGCACAGTGTCTCAAAACACTATAGTGCGGTGCATTCTAAAGATCCAAAGGATCTGAAGCTCACTATCTGTGATCCCTGACACTGCAGCACGGTGTCTCAAGTGGTTAGCACTGTAGCCTTTGCAGTGCTGGGGTCCTGAGTTCCTGGGTTCAATTCCCACCAAGGACACTAAGGACAACATCTGCAAGGAGTTTGTATGTTCTCCCCATGTTTGCGTGGGTTTCCTCCGGGCACTCCGGTTTCCTCCCACATTGTAAAGACATACTGATAGGATGTTTAGATTGTGAGCTCCAAGAGAGACAGCATTACTGATGTATGTAAAGTGCTATGGAATCAATAGCGCTATATAAATGAATAAATATTATTATTATTATATATAATATATATTAATTCAAAGATCTAATAAAGAAAGAGAGTTACTGGATTTTCAAACTTGCAAACTTGCAACACTGAACCCGGAGGGGCTAAATATAATGATTGATAACGTTTGCAAATAAGTACGCTATTGTCTTGTCATCTACATATTCATGTCTCCTTGGAAATATAATTTTTTAATTTGAATTTTTATTTATTTTATATGAAAACTGATTTTGTTGTAAATTTGTGTAATTGTACTGCATGTTTTATTAGGCTTGTTTTAATGATTAATTTGATATCCTCCCTTTGAGTATTGATATTCCAAAAAGGGATTGGATTGTAAAATATTGTATTAATCTTTTTAATTAATTCTTTATTGTATAAGAAATTCAATTTATTATTTTATACACATTGGTGGAATATAGATTGGTTTCCATTGAATGCTTCCATACTTCTGGCTGGTATGGGGTGGATGGAGTTAATATAATGATATCATTAATTGATAGAGTCTGATTGGTAGGTTAGACTATTTAATGTGTTCATGGTCATTGTTAATGTAAATCCACCTGAGGAAGACAACGGTCCATTGTGGAAACGCGTTGTGTTAATAAAAGATGTGTTTTAATCCTTAACCGCTTTTTGTTTGTGCCCCAGCGCTCCTATATAGTAACCTATTATCATTCTAACCTGTGCTCTCTCCCCCTATGGGCTGTCTTTCTATTACCCGTGTGTGCTCTCTTTCCCCTTTTACTGTATGTCCCTTTATGCTGTCTCTTTCCCATGTGCTCTGTGTGCTTTTCCTCTCCCCTCTGTGGTGTGCAAACATGGCAGTGAGAGTAACTGCGTGCCTGGTCATGCTGCTACCATCTTTGCATACCCAAGTGTCCAAAGTTGTCAGCCTCCTGAGTAAGTTCGCAGGCAGAGATTGTCAGTGTCAACAGCGTTCGTTTTGGGCAGCGGTTACTGGCTGCACTTTCAGTTGTGGCGATGGTGGGTGGCTGCGGCACAACTGGCATTACTGTGCAATGTGCCAGTACTGTCAGTGGGTGGCATATTTGCACACCTTTAACTTGGGTGTGCAAATATGGCTGCCGCTGACATATGATAGGAGGTCATCGGGATGGAAGTTGAGAACGGATGGGGCAGGAGGATTATGGAAGTAGATGTGTGTGTGTATATGTGTATATCTGTATACGTATGTGTCATGTGTTGACAGCTCCGCAGTCCAAGTAAATTCTCCACTGTAGTTTAAATGAGAGTACAATTCCTTTGGCACACATAGTGTTAATGTCAAAAGCTGCTGTTGTGTTACGGCTCTTCAGGCACAGGTGAGCTGCTACTGCTGGGGGTGTCAGATGATGCAGTAGTCTACTCCCCAGCCTTTAAATAGTTAAACTTCCTTTCACTAGGTGTCGCTGATAGAGTTTTTAGACTCTTCAAGACCTCAAGTTGAAAAGACGTGCGTGCACGTTGTGCTGAAGCTTCTTGGTGTTTTTCCTTATTTGTGGGAGTTGCTGTGTATCCCAGTCCATGTGTGGAGGTGAGGGGGTGTTAGCACAGGGCTGCTTGAGGGCCAGGGAAAGGGTGGTTACCCAGACCTCCTCATCATCAGAAGTACATGTGGGTTATAAAGTCAGCTAGGGACCTCAGTGTACAGGGTGAGACTAGCTATCCAGGTTAGCTTACACATTATTGCCATCCTGCTTCCCATCCCTTCATCCGCTATACCACTTTTGTGACATTGTAACTAACCTTACCACTTTTTGCCTGTGTCATAATGACTCATGCTGCCACAGCTGATGTCTTTACATGCGTGATGCAGACCATCTTTGAATAGGTTACTGGTCTACGTACACAGGTTATATTTAAGAAGGACTGGCATCACCTTAATGTGCAGGTGCAAGCAAAAAATATGTGTGTGCACTTAGGTAAATAAAGATGCTGCAACACTGAACACATTTATGGAGGAGGAAAGCTTAATGGCTATAACATGAAATGCAGGATTGTCTGTGCAGCTAAGAAATGCATATGTGATAAGTGAACTCAGTAAATACTATACTGGAATAAAAGAATTGAGAGACTTAGCTTCATCACTAACGTCACTGCGAAGAGCTCGGTAACTGCGCCAAAGTGCTCTCAAACTCACCCCTCCATAAATGTGTTCAGTTTCCCCCCTGCATAAATGTGTTCAGTGTTGCAGCATCTTTATTTCCATAAGTACCCGTTAAGTTTGAGAGCACTTTTGCGCAGTTACCGGGCTCAATGTTGAAAAGCAGTGGGCCCAATAGTGACTCCTGTGGTACCCCACTGTTAACTGTGACCCATTCTAAGTGTGTTCCATTAATAACCACCCTTTCTTTTCTATCACTGAGCCAGTTCTTATCCCACTTACACATATATTCCCCTATCCCCATTGTTCTCATTTTATGTATCAACCTTTTGTGTGACACAGTATCAAAAGCTTTTGAAAAGTCCATATACTCAACATCCACTTCCTTGGTCCAGTCCAGAATTGACCTCTTCACAGAAGCTGATCAGATTAGTTTGACAGCATTGGCTCCTGTAAACCCATGTTGATACAGGGTCAGGAGGTTATTCTTCTTCAGATACTCCAGTATAGCATCTCTTAGGGAGTCTCAAGGATTTTACCCACAGTAGAAGTTAAGTTTACTGTACCTTTATTACCCTTTTTATCGGTTGTGGGATTTTATTGTGTAAATACTGTTGAAAACAAGTCATTTAGCATATTGGCTTTTTCCTCATCTTCATCCACCATTTTACCCAAATGCAGTTAAAGAGAACCTGTCAGCTAATTTATGCCCCTCCAGCTATCACTATCTGTAGCTGCAGCTTCATAATACCAGTCTAATCATCCCTGTCTGAGCTCAGAGTGTAATGTGAAAGGGGAAAAAAAGCATTTATACACTTACATTTCCTTGTGTAATGGGGCAGTCAGTCCCCAGCTTGGAGGACGGGGACTCTTTGGCAGGTTAATAGTTAACATTTCAGCCTTGTGCTAGAACATGTTGGGAGACTTGATGTGATGTCACAACCATGTGACTACAATAGGCGGAGCTAAGTTCTCATAAAACATAATGTTTGCTGGCTTAGCTCCGCCCACTATGGTCACATGATCGTTACATCACACAGGTCCTTTACCTATTCAAGTTTAACCCCTTCACGACTAATGACGAGTATACTTGTCATGAAAAGATGTCAGTTCCCGCATCATGACGAGTATACTCGTCATGGCTTTGAACTGTCACTGCTTCTAAACGAACAGTGACAGTTCAATTCTAAAAGCTGTCAGTGACAGCGGAGGGATAGGGGCAGAGGTGTGGGGACCCTTTTTACTGGTCCCCACACTCAGAGCGATGTGATCAGTCAGTCAATCTGACCGACCGATCACATCAAGATCACACAGCGAAATGCATGATCTCTGCAGGAGCCGGGCTGTCAGCTGTGCCCGGCTCCTGCAATCATCCCCTGCTTGTGCCCTCTGCTGTGCCCGCTCTCCTGCATCACCCCCCTGTCCCCCGCTGTGTCTGCCCCCCCCGCTCATCCCCTTGTCCCCCGCTGTGTCTACCCCCCCGCTCATCCCCTTGTCTCCCGCTGTGTCTGCCACCCAGCTCATTCGCCTGTCCCCTGCAGTTTCCCCTCCCATCCGCTTTCCTCCCGACCCCGTCCCGTTGTCTGGGCCCCCCCGCTGTCTCCGGCCCCCCGCCACCGCCGGTGACCGGCAGGAGGAGGTGGTCACCTCTTCCCGCCGCTTCCTTCAACTCACCCCCTCCTGCTGTCAGCCTCTTCTCACCGCCGCTCTCACCGCCGCCGCCCAACGTTTGGTAAGACCTCCTGCTGATCCTCCTGCATGGGGATCCCTGATCCCCCATCCCCCTGCATGGGGATCCCTGATCCCCCATCCCCCTGCATGGGGATTGGACTGCAGAAAGAGATCTGACAGCTCAGGTGCAGTGACCCAGTAGATCACTGTGCCCAAGTTTGTCAGATCGCTTTCTATATCTTGATCCCCATGCAGGGGGATTCCCCTGCATGTGGATTGAGCTGCAGAAAGCGATCTGACAGCTCGGGCACAGTGATAAAGTGGATCACTGCGCCCAAGTTGTCAGATCGCATTCTGCAGCTTGTTCTCCATGCAGGGGAATCCCCCTGCATGGGGATTGAGCTGCAGAAAGCGATCTGACAGCTCTGGCGCAGTGATCCACTGCACAGTGATCCGGGCTTTCAGACCACTGAATTGCTTTCTGCAGCTCAATCCCCATGCAGGGGGATCAGGTGCAGTGATCCACTGTGTGGATGCAAGGGGATCATCCTGCAGTGAACTAATCTGACAGTCCTGGCACAGTGATCCATTATGGGGCTGTCAAATCACTTCACTGCAACGTCGGGTCACCTGACCCAAGCCTCTGAGATCATGTGATCTCTGAGACTTGGGTTTGCACAGTGATGCTGCACTGTATGGCAATGATCTGCCATACAGTGCATTATCACTACGACACCAGAGACTGCAACAAGAGGACACTTGATTCCTTTGCTGCAGTCTCTTGATGTAGCAGAGGCGATTGAGCGTTGTGGCACCTTCGTTGCGGACTACGTCGGAAACAATCGAGCGTCGTGGGACCTTCGTTGTGGACTACGTCGGATCTTTTTATAATAAAGATGGAGTCCGTAATTTGTTTGTGTTTTTTTTCTAATAAAAATATTTTTCTCTGTGTCTATTTATTGACTACTTACCAGAGATTCCTAATGGCGGGTCTAACATTGGCCCAATATTATGAATCTCGGGCTTAGTGCCAGCTGCCAATAAAAAGCTGGCATTAACCCCTTTATTACCCAGTTTGCCACCGGCACCAGGGCAACTGGAAGAGCATGGGTACAGCGTAAGAAAATGGCGCTTCAATGAATGCGCCATTTTCTGGGGCGGCTGCGGGCTGCAATTCGCAGCATGGGGGCCCAGAACGCTTGGGCCTTTCCATGCTGAGGATTCCAGCCCCCAGCTGCCTAGTTGTACCTGGCTGGGCCAAAAATATGGCGTAGCCCTACGTCATTATTTTTTCTTCTAGAATTAGTTCTAGAAAAAAAAAAATGGGCTTCGCTGTATTTTTGGTTGCAGCCAGGTACAACAAGGCAGCTGGGGGTTGCTGGCAGTCTGTAGCTGCCAAGTTGTACCTGGCTGGACCAAAAATATGGCGGAGCCCAACATCATTTTTTTTTTTCTAGAATTAGTTCTAGAAATAAAAAAAAAATGGGCTTCACTGTATTTTTGGTTGCAGCCAGGTACAACGAGGCAGCTGGGGGTTGCTGGCAGTCTGTAGCTGCCAAGTTGTACCTGGCTGGGCCAAAAATATAGCGGAGCCCCACGTCATTTTTTTTTTCTAGAATTAGTTCTAGAAATAAAAAAAAGGCCTTCGCTGTATTTTTGTAGCCAGCCATGTACAACTTGGTAGCTGGCTGACTGGAATCCTCAGCGTGGAGAGACCCAAATGTTGTGGGTCCCCCACTCTGCAAATTGCAGCCCACAGCCACCCAAGAAAATAGCGCATTCATTAGAGGCGACATTTTCTGGTGCTGTACCCCAACTCTTCCAATTGCCCTTGTGCTGGTGGCACACAGGTTCTCCATATGCGACATGGTGTCCGCTAACAATTTCAATGGAAAATTAGCTCCAATTGCTAGCGGAAACCATGTCGGGTATGGAGAGCCCCTCCCTGTGTGCCTGAACATTGGAGCTCCCCCACAAGTGACCCCATTTTGGAAACTAGACCCCCGAAGGAATGTATCTAGATGCATAGTGATCACTTTGAACCCCCAGATGCTTCACAAATTCATCCATAAAAATGAAAAAGCACTTTTTTTTCCACAAAAAGTTTCTTTTTTCATTTTTACGGATCAATTTGTGAAGCACCTGGGGTTCAAAGTGCTCACTATGCATCTAGATACGTTCCTTGGGGGGTCTAGTTTCCAAAATGGGGTCACTTGTGGGGGAGCTCCAATGTTTAGGCACATAGGGGCTCTTCATATCCTACATGGTGTCCGCTAACAATTCCAATTGTTAGTGGACACCATGTTGCGTATGGAGAGCCCCTGTGTGTCTCCACATTGGAGCTCCCCCACAAGTGACCCCATTTTGGAAACTAGACCCCCTAAAGAACATAGCTAGATGCACAGTCAGCACTTTTAACCCCCAGATGCTTCACAAATTCATCCATAGAAATGAAAAAGCACTTTTTTTTCCACAAAAGTTTCTTTTTTTATTTATACGGATCAATTTGTAAAGCACCTGGGGGTTCAAAGTGCTCACTATGCACCTAGATACTTTCCTTGCGGGGTCTAGTTTCCAAAATGGGGTCACTTATGGGGGAGCTCCAATGTGGAGACACACGGGGACCCTCCCAACGCGACATGGTGTCCGCTAACAATTTGAATGGAAAATGAGCTCAAATTGTTAGCGGACACCATGTCGCGTTTGGAGGGTCCCTGTGTGTCTCCACATTGGAGCTCCCCCACAAGTGACCCCATTTTGGAAACTAGACCCCCAAAGGAACATATCTAGATGCATAGTGAGCACTTTGAACCCCTAATGCTTCACAAATTGATCCGTAATAATGAAAAAAAACACTTTTTTTTCACAAAAAAAATCTTTTTGCCTACATTTTTTCAGTTTCACATGGGCAAAAGGATAAAATACATCCCAAAATTTATTGGGCAATTTCTCCTGAGTACACCGATACCTTATATGTGGTCATAAACCACTGTTTGGGCGCACGGCAGGGCTCAGAAGTGAAGGAGCGCCATTTCACTTTTTGAATGGAAAATTGGCTCCTTCCCTTCTGAGCCCTGCCGTGCGCCCAAACAGTGGTTTATGACCACATATGAGGTATCAGTGTACTCAGGAGAAATTGCCCAACAAATTTTAGGGTGCATTTTATCCTGTTGCCCATGTGAAAATTAAAAAATTGAGGTTAAAAGAACATTTTTGTTACAAAAATTCAAAATGTCCATTTTTTCCTTCAACTTTATTTTAGTTCCTGTGAAGCACCTGAAGGGTTAATAATCTTCTTGAATATAGTTTTGAGTAGCTTGAGGGCTGCAGTTTTTGGAATGGTGTCACTTTTGGGTGTTTTCTGTCATGTACGCCCCTCAAAGGGACTTCAAATGTGATGTGGTCACTAAAAATAAAGGTTTTGTAAATTTTGCTGGAAAAATGAATAATTGCTGATGAACTTTGAACCCTTATAACGTCCTACCAAAATTTTTTTTTTCTTCCAAAATTGTGCTTATGTGAAGTAAACATGTGGGAAATGTTATTTATTAACTATTTTGTGGCACATAACTCTCTGGTTTAGCAGAATAAAATTTAAAAATGAGAAAATTGCGAAATTTTCAAAATTTTTGCCAAATTTTTGATTTTTTCACAAATAAACGCAAAAATGATCTACCTAAATTTAATACTAACATGAAGCCCAATATGTCACCAAAAAACAATCTCAGAATCGCTCAGATCCAATGAAGCGTTCCAGAGTTATTACCTCATAAAAGGAGAGTGGTCAGAATTACAAAAAATGGTCCGGTCATTAGGGTGCAAAGTGACTCGGTCCTTAAGGGGTTAAAGTGAGTTAACTGTTATCCTGCCAGACAGTCCCCTCCTCCAAGGTGTGGACTGAAATGTAAGTGTATAAATGCTTTTTTTTCACCTTTCACATTACACTATGAGCTCAGACAGGGATGATTAGAATAGTATTATAAAGCTGCAGCTACAGACAGTGATAGCTGGAGGGGCATAAACCACCTGACAGGTTCCCTTTAAAGATTATTTTTGGATTATTTTACTTTCTCTGGCAATGAGTCTCTCTGTCTCAGTCTTTGCTACCTTGATTTGCTTTTCACAGAATTTATCATATTCTTCGCTTTATAAGACGCACTGGATTATAAGATGCATCCCCAAATTTGGTGAAGGAAAAAAAATATATATTTTTAATTTTCAATGGGGTCCATTTTATAATTCCCATGTCTTTCTTACAAAACATGTATATGTCCCTCATGCTGGTATATATATAACCCTCATCCTGGTACATAGCCCCCTCATCCTGGTACATGATCTCCCATCCTGCGATATAGCCTCCCATCATCAATATGTTCCCATTATATTAAATATAGCCCCCTGTGCTGGCACATATATCTCCCCCTGTGCCGACACACATCCTGATGGTACACAGCCCCGCTATGATGCACATGTGGCACCCCAGGGTTACTGTGCTACCGTAACACCACAAAGGTTTAACTCCCCACACAACCCACAACACTACACTAGCGCCTCCAGGCCAGAAGGGGAAGCTAAAGCTGCTTCACTATATATTCTGGTGTGGAGAGGAAGTGGGCAGTTAGCTCAGTTCCCAGGAGAACTGAGGAAGATGGACCTGGGTGTAAAAGGGCTGCATTAGGCCCAACCCACGGTCTACTGTCCAGTTCCAGGCCGAGCCAGGGTCTGAGGACAGGAGAAGGAGCAGAGAGGAACACACCTGGGAGACTGAGTTCCCTGAGACTCGCCCGAGAGAAGCGCAAAGAACAGATACCGGATCCGGGATTGTGTCTGACACAAACAGCACAGTGAACACCGGAATAGTGAAGGTCCCACATCTTCACTGTACCACAGCGAAGCAACATGGAGGGGTCAGGAACACGGAATAAGACTCAAGTTGCCTAGCAAGTTGTTACCCGTGAGGGGAGAAAGGGCCGGCAGCTTAGCAAAGGTGGCCGCAGGGCCACACACACAGCACAGAAACAGGGAGCCAAAGGACCCCGCCAGGGTGGGAGCAACCCGGCCCCTGCACAGACTCTGTGGACAGTACTCAGCTGATGTACCATCTTCAGTAAAAGGCTTGGAAAACTACAAAACCATGAGTCTGTGTAATCCTTGCGAACCCTGTTCTCCCTCACAACTCCCTCACAAACTGTTTTCATCACTACTGCCCCAGGGACCAAGCTCTGCCCGGTGAGATCCGTCACATCACAGGCTGCCGCCCATCATGCCCGGAGGTTCTGAGGCAGCGGTGGTCACCCTGGCCACATACCACGGGTAGCGTCACGACTTTCCCGCATGTAAATAACCCCCAAACTTTAATTGCGGGCTTGGGACACGGTCCGGACCAAGACCACCATGTTACCCCCAGGGATACCCTGGTCCAGTATTGAGTACCCCGTCCCAGTGGGCTCCACAACATGGCGTCTACGAACAGGACCTACTGTGCCCGCTGAACCAGGCATTGTGTACCGTGATTTGTGAGAGAAACTGTTTTGAGACTGCCGCCATTGTGCAGCGTGCGGCAAACAGAATTTAAACTGCGCCACAAGGACAGTATTTTTGAATTGCCGCCATTACAAAGCACGCAATGTGTGGAAAGAAAAGGGGGCGTATTATTGTGGGCGACACTCTGCAAAGCGCTCTGACATCATCCGGTGGGGAAGAAAATCCCTGTCCCACTGCGGAACCTTTAACAGACATCCGGACGGAAGCGAAAGACCAGGAGGGTTGACATTAACTAAGGGGGCGTAAGATGTCACAACAAGGAGATGCTGTTGGACTGGACAACAGCGGGGCACCCGGCGGTGCTGCGGCGCAAATAGCAGCACCCATCATGCCACTCCTGATACCGTACACTCCGGGAGCAATGTGGCTACCACAATACTCAGGTGAGCCCAAAACTCTCAATGACTTTGTTACCAAAATCAAAGCGCACTACGTTATGTACCCCCTAACAGAAGCCCAGCATGTCGGTATGATTATTGGGCAGTTAACCGGCAATGCACAGTGGGAAGTTACGTCCTGGCCGGACACAGACAAAGACACTGTAGAGCATCTTGTGGTTGGATTGAAAGCAGCATTTGAGTCCAGTGCTGAAACACGTGCTAAAATGAGGTTCTTTGGATGTCAACAAAAGCCTAAGGAGAGCGCAAGAGACTATGATTTAAACTTGCAGGATGCACTCAAAGCCCTTAAATTATCCTTAGCCCCAGGAGCTGATAAAATGCTGATAGATCAGTTCATAGAGGGCCTCCCATCCCCTTCTCACAGAGGACAGTTGAGCATGATGACCATCCAGGATCCCAGGATCACTTTTGCCCAGTTAAAAGATAGAGCCATCCGCCTTTAGCAGATAGAGGAGCCCCGGGATATAAACTCTATTCAAGGCCCTACAGCAGCACCTCAGCAGTCGGGAGCATCAGTGACATCTGCCATGTTAGGGACTGCTGCTGACCGCAAAGAGCCTATCTCTAATGAGGCCCTCAACCAAAAGCTAGATGCCCTAATGGACACTGTTGTTTCCATGGCTAAAGCCATCAAGAAGCTGCGTGGATCCAAGCCTGCACCCAAGATAGAGTTCGCCACCAGTAAGGAGGAAGTCCCGTGGATGAGGCCCAGGAAGTACCAAGCAACGAGAGGATGACCCAGCGACCACTATCAGCCAGATGCACAGCCCATTTGTCACCAGGAGCCAGGTCACTTTGCCCGGGAATGTGCTTTAAACGAGGATCCCCTGGGAAGGTGGGCCGCTCCTCAGGTATGAACTCCCAAGGTCCATCAGCCTGGCATGACAAGTTTGTGGGAGGACGTCCAGTCATCCCTATCGCGTTAGATGGCATTCTCTTTAGCGCCTTGTTAGATAACGGGTCCCAGATAACATCAACTCCACATGTTCTCTACAGAAGGTACTGGGCTGATTCAGACATTATTAGTGGTCCATCTAACGTTGCATTGAACATATGGGCTAGCAATAGTGAAATAATACCACAAGTTGGGTTCAGAGAAATTACCATTCAGATTGGGAAGGTAGAATTTCAGAATCAGGGTATTATAATTGTAGATGTTGACCGGCGAGAACGTGAACCAGTAATGTTGCTAGGAATGAATGTAATTGAAAATTATTTTTCCGAGGTAATTACTGTCTACATCAGATCGCCGAGACTGCCAGAACAGGGCAACAGAGACTCCTGCAAAAGGATATAAAAGCCCTGATGCTGAAACAGCAGGTAGCAATATCAGGAGGTGAAATTAGCGGTGTAAGGGTAAGTGACCCGATATCCATTGTAACACCACCCAAAACTGAAATGTTGGTCTGGTGTAGAGCCGCAATAGGCATTAAAGGGCGAAACTATCAAGCCATGGTAGAACCTGTGTACTCAGACAGTAGGCCCACTATACTGACGGCTAGAGGAGCAGTTGAGGTACACCAGGGAAGAGTTCCATTACGCCTTCTAAACTGCAGGGAAGATGAGGTCACCCTATCGAAGTATGCTACCATGGCTAAATTATTTACAGTTGATAACAATGCCATCACAGCCGTTGAGCCCTTAAACCCGTCATGTCAGGCGGATGACAATGGCTCAGGGGTAAAGCTGGAGGATTGGTGCCAAAAGTTACACGTGGGTACCAGTTCTACACCTCCCCATCAAAAGTATGGAGTATACCAGGTAGTAAAAGAATATGAGCAGATATTGAGCAAACACCCTTTAGACTTTGGGCAAATTATAGGGGTAGAGCACACTATGCCCACAGTATGAACAACATCTACAAGACCTGGCAGAAGTGTTTGAAGCCTTGTCCGGATACGGCATGAAGATCAAACCATCCAAGTGCCACCTTCTCAAGCCAAAGGTGCAGTACCTAGGACATGTCGTGAGTTCAGAGGGAGTAGCACCGGATCCTGATAAAGTTACAGTGATAAGGGATTGGCCAAGACCCACTAATGTGAAAGAGGTGAGACAATTCCTGGGACTGGGGAGCTATTATAGAAGATTTATCAGAGGGTTCAAAAAGTTAGCAGCTCCCCTACAAGACATCCTGGTAGGACAGTCAAAAAGGTGTTCAACCCATAATTCCCCATTCCAGTGGAGTGACGAGAGGGAAGAGTCCTTCAAAAAGCTAAAGTGGGCGCTGACAGGAGAAGAGATCCTGGAGTATCCGGATCACCATCAACCCTTTATTCTGTACACGGATGCCAGCAACATGGGACTGGGAGCAGTACTGTCACAGAAGCAAGGAGGCAAAGAAAGAGTTATTGCCTTTGCAAGGAGGAAACTCCAGCCTGCGGAAAGAAACCTGCAGAATTACAGTTCCTTCAAGTTAGAACTACTGGCAGTAGTTTGGGCTATAACCGAGCGTTTCAAGCACTACCTGGCCGCTGCAGAATTTACCATATTCACCCATTGACTACCCATTGACCCACCTGGACTCAGCAAAATTAGGTGCATTGGAGCAGCGATGGATAGCCCGGCTGTCTAACTACAATTTTGTCATCAAATATAGAGCAGGCCACAAAAATGGGAATGCAGATGCCTTATCCCGATGCCACACCTGAAAGACGTGGAAGAGGAACCGGAGGGGCTGGAAGAAATTGAGCTACCGGCCTTTCACTGTTCTAAGGTAGAACAGTATCAACCCGGCATCTATCAAAAACAACAGGAGGCAAATCTCAACCCATTAGCGCACCATGGATGGGCCGACACCCAGGATAGCGATCTAGCTGTGAAGCTAGGGGAAGAACTGCTTACACAACAAGTTGCGTACCCTAACCAGAATGCTCCAGCTGAGACCCAACAACTCTGGAAAGAAAGAAGCAAGTTGTTCCTATATCAAGGGAAGCTCTGCAGAAGGCACATCAACCCTAAAACACATGAGTTGGTCTGGCAGATTATCGTATCCAAGAGAGACGTCAAAATGGTCTTAGAAGCCTACCACGATGGTGCAAGTCATTTTGGATGGAAGAAGATGAAAGTGCTCTTAAGAGAGAGATTCTACTGGGTTGGCATGAGAAAATCAATTGAAGATTGGTGTAGAAAATGTGGCCCGTGCAACCTCAGAAGAAAGGATCAGAAGAACAGAGTCAGAGAGCCCCACTTCAGTCCATAGTAACCAAGCAACCACTTGAGTTAGTTGCGTTAGACCACGTCAGGTTGTCACCAAGGCAGTCAGACTATGTCTATGCCTTAACCATTGTGGACCATTACTCCCGCTTCTTAGTGGTGGTACCTGTCAAGGACCTGACAGTGAAGACAGCTGCAAAAGCATTTCAAACACATTTCTGTAGACATCATGGCTACCCGGAACAAGTCCTTGCAGATCAAGGTCCAGCTTTCGAGTCAGAGTTTTTCCAGGAATATTGCAACATGTACGGTTGTAAGAAGATCCGCACGACAGCCTATCATCCCCAAACCAATGGCTTATGCGAAAAGATGAACCATATTGTAATTGACCTGTTGAAAACCTTACCAGAGTCAGAAAGAAATCAATGGCCAGAGAAATTACCAGACTTGGTAGACTTGTACAACCATGTCCCGGGGAGTTCTACAAACTGCACCCCAGCCTACCTTATGCGAGCAAGGCCCGGTAAGCTGCCAATTGATTTAGATATTGGAATTCTGAAACCAGACGCAGAAGTTGAAGAATCCAATTGGGGTACCCTACGTCAACAGCAGTATCGCCAAGTACAAGAGTGCATAGAGAAAAGTCTCCAGCAAGCTAGAGAAAGACAAGAGAGAACATTTAACCAACATGCTCTAGTAACCTCATTACAACCTGGTTAGCAAGTTCTCAAGAGAAAGAGACGCACCAACAAATTGGATAATCAGTGGGAAACCACCCCATATACAGTCTTATCATCAAACTTAGACAATGCCAAAGTGTGTCTAATCAGCAAAGACGGAGGAAGGACATCAGCAGTTGTGTAAAGAGACCATCTCAAACCGTGTCCTGAAACCCTGAAGACACCAGAAGTAACCTTACCCATACAGGTCCAACCTGTGAGAAAAGAAGAGGATGTGTTCCATACCGTCTTAGGAGATTTCCCCAAAACATGGCCAAATTACTATGGAGTAGAGATGAGCTAAAGCCCCGGTATTCGAATTCAATTCGATTCGTCGAATTTGATGTGTGTTCGTCGAATGTTCATCAAAGACGTCGAACACCATTGAAAATTGATGTAATGAGTGTTAAACATTAGTAACGGGCGAGGGGAGCACCTACAGGGAGGGTGGAGCGCAGCACCAGGAGCAGGAAGCGAAAAACACAGGCAGGAAGCCGGCGGTGAGAAGAGGACTTCACCACCGGCTTTCCTGGTCTGTGCCGCGCTCCCCACTCCCTGATACCCCCTCCCCGCTCCCTGGAGCTGCTCCCCCCGTCCGGTCCTGCATTAGGATCGGGTGCAGAGGCGGCTGGGGGGAACAGGGAGCGAAGGAGCAGGGCGGGGAAGCCGGCGGCAGTAAGAAGACTGCCCCACCAACTTTCCTGCTGTGTTCTGCGCTCCCTGCTCCCTGATGCCCCCTCATTGTCCCCCCCGCCGCCTCCTTCCCACCTGATCCTAAGTTAGGATCAGGTGGGGGGAGCAGCTCCAGGGAGCGGGGAGGGGGCATCAGGGAGCGGGGAGCACAGAAACAGCAGGAAAGGCGGCGGTGTCTTCACCGCTGGCTTTCCCGCCTGTTATTTCAAATGATCAGCTGATGCAGATCAGCTGTTCATTTAAAGAAGCCGCGGTGCTGTCTAGGAAAGTTCATGTGAGTTCATGCAGCATGAACTTTCCCAGAGCTGCACAGCTCAGCTACATCTCTGGTAGAGGTTCTCTACCAGAGATGTAGCAGTGCTTAAATTGCATTTTGGGACTACGTCAGACAGAAGAGGATTTTTTAATAATTAAAGATGGAGTCTAAGTGTCTTTTTTGTTTTATTTCTATTAAAATATTTTTTGTATGTGTTTTTTTTACAAAATTCAGTAGAAATTCATGGCGGTCATGTCTAATATTGGCGTGACCCCATGAATTTCGGGCTTAGGGCCAGCTGATAACACAAAGTTGGCCCTAACCCCTTTATTACCCAGTGAGCCACCACACCAGAGCCCTGGATGAGCTGGATACAGCGCCATTGGATGGCGCTTTAATGAACATGCCATTTTCTGTGGTGGCTGCGGGCTGCCATTCGCAGCGGGGGGTGCCCAGAAAGTTTGGGCCTCCCCGCGCTGCGGATTCCAGCCCCCAGCGGCCTAGTTGTACCTGACTGGACATAGAAATAGCGCGGAGCCCCATGCATTTTTTTTTTAAATAATTTCATGAAATTCATGAAATAATAAAAAAAAAAAAGGCCTTCCCTATATTTCTGTTTCCAGGCAGGTACAAATAGGCACCTGGGGATTGGGGGCAGCCTGTTCCTGCCTGCTGTACCCGGCTGGAAACAAAAATACTGCGAAGCCCATGTCAAATTTTTGGGGAAAAATTCTTTATAAAATACATTTAGGGACTGCATCTTTATTAACCCCTAGAGGCCGTATCACTGCGGCATTGTAAGGGGGGTTAACTCAGGTCACCTGAGGACAGCTCAGGTGGCATGACCTGAGCTGTCCTCAGGTGACCTCTGTTAATACCCCTTACAATGCCGCAGCGATCCGGCCTCCAGGGGTTAATAAAGATGCAGTCCCTAAATCTTTTTTTTACTTTTTATGATTTTTTTCCCCAAAAAATTTGACGTGGGCTTTGCCGTATTTTTGTGACCAGCCAGGTACAGCAGGCAGCGACGTGCTGCCACCAATCCCCAGGTGCCTGGCCAGATACAACAATATAGGGGAGCCCCTTTTATTTTATTATTTCATGAATTTCATGAAATAATAAAAAAAAATGTGTGGGGCTCCACGCTATTTCTATGTCCAGCCAGGTACAGCTAAGCAGCTGGGGGCTGGAATCTGCAGCGCAGGGAGGCCCAAGCGTTCTGGGCACCCACCCGCTGCGAATGGCAGTGCGCAGCCGCCCCAGAAGATGGCGCATTCATTAAAGCGCCATCTTCAGGCACTAAACCCAACTTTTCCAGGGCCCTGGTGCGGTGGCTCACTGGGTAATAAAGGGGTTAGGGCCAGCTTTGTATTATCAGCTGGCCCTAAGCCAGAAATTCATGGCGGTCACGCCAATTGTAGACATGACCGCCATGAATTTCTAGTAAATTCTGTAGAAAAAAACACAACACAGAGAAATTTTTTTTTTGTTAGAAATAAAACAAAAAAGACATTTAGTCACTCCATCTTTATTAAAAAAAATCCTCTTCCATCTGACGTAGTCCATAAACACAATCTCAGCATTACACATGACTCTGCATAGACACATATGTCTATGCAGAGCAGAGCAGGCTGAGAAATGACTACAACAGTCAGGGTTCACCTCAGGTCATAGCTCGGGCTATGACCGCGGGTGAACCCTGCTGTCACATCCCGAAGACTGCTGCCGGCCACCGGAGATTGCCGACCGCAGGCAGAGCAGTGAATAAACCAGAAGTCATTAACTTCCGGTTTATTCACTGCTCTGCCGGCGCTTGGCAATCTCCGGCAGCCGGCGGCAGCAGCAGTGTGGCTGTCACAGCAGGGTTCACCCGTGGTCATAGCCTGAGCTATGACCTGAGGTGAACCCTAACTGTTGTAGTCATTTTTTAGCCTGCTTTCCCTCTGCATAGACATGTGTGTCTATGCAGAGCGATGTAGCAGTGTGGTGATGTCATTTTATGACTACGGCGGATGGAAGAGGATATTTTAATATTAAAGATGGAGTCTCTAATACTATTTTTCGGTTTATTTCTAATAAAAAAAAAATTCTCTGTGCTGTGTTTTTTTTTAAAGAATTTACTAGAAATTTATGGGGGGCATGTCTAATATTGGCGTGACCCCATGAATTTCGGGCTTAGGGCCAGCTGATAACAAAAAGCTGGCCCTATCCCCTTTATTACCCAGTGAGCCACCACACCAGGGCCCTGGAAGAGTAGGGTTCAGCGCCAGAACATGGCGCTTCAATGAACGCGTCATTTTCTGGGGCGGCTGCGGGCTGCCATTCGCAGCGGGGGGTGCCCAGAAGGCTTGGGCCTCCCTGCGCTGCGGATTCCAGCCCCCAGCTGCCTAGCTGTACCTGGCTGGACATAGAAATAGCGCAGAGCCCCACACATTTTTTTTTTATTCATGAAATAATAAAAAATAAGGGCTGCCGCCGGCCGCCGGAAATTGCCGAGGCGCGGCAGAGCAGTGAGTAAACCGGAAGTCAATGACAATGTGACTGCAGGGTTCACCCCCGGTCATAGCCTGAGCTATGACCTGAGGTGAACCCTGACTTTTGTAGTCATTTCTCAGCCTGCTCTGCTCTGCATAGACATGTTTGTCTAAGCAGAGCGATGTGCAATGCTGAGATTGCGTTTATGGACTACGTCGGACGGAAGAGGATTTTTTTTTAATAAAGATGGAGTCACTAAATGTCTTTTTTGTTTTATTTCTAATTTAAAAAAATTTCTCTGTGTTGTGTTTTTTTTACAGAATTTACTAAAAATTCACGGCGGTCATGTCTACTATTGGCGTGACCGCCATGAATTTAGGGCTTAGGGCCAGCTGATAATACAAAGCTGGCCTTAACCCCTTTATTACCCAGTGAGCCACTGCACCAGGGCCCTGGAAGAGTTGGGTTTAGCGCATGAAGATGTCGCTTTAATGAATGCGCCATCTTCTGGGGCGGCTGCGGGCTGCCATGCGCAGCGGGGGGAGCCCAGAAAGCTTGGGCCTCCCTGCACTGCGGATTCCAGCCCCCAGCTGTCTAGCTGGAACTGGCTGAACATAAAAATAGCGCGGAACCCCACGCATTTTTTTTATTATTTCAGGAAATTCATGAAATAATTAAAAAAAAGGGGGCTCCCTTATATTGTTGTGTCCGGCCAGGTACAAATAGGCACCTGGGGGTTGGTGGCCGCCTGTTGTTGCCTGCTGTACCCAGCTGGACACAAAAATACGGCGAAGCCCACGTCAAATTTTTTTGGGAAAAAATCATAAAAAAATAAAAAAAACATTTAGTGGCATGACCTGAGCTATCCTCGGTGACCTGAGTTAACCACCATTACAATGCCGCAGGGTTCCGGCCTCGAGGGGTTAATAAAGATGCAGTCCCTAAATGTATTTTTTTGATGAATTTTTCAAAAAATTTGACGTGGGCTTCGCAGTATTTTTGTGTCCAGCTGGGTACAGCAGGCAGGAACGGGCTGCCTCCAACCCCCAGGTGCCTATTTGTACCTGGCCGGACACAACAATATAAGGGAGCCCCCTTTTTTTTTAATTATTTCATGAATTTCCTGAAATAATAAAAAAAATGCGTGGGGTTCCGCGCTATTTTTATGTTCAGCCAGTTCCAGCTAGACAGCTGGGGTCTGGAATCCGCAGTGCAGGGAGGCCCAAGCTTTCTGGGCTCCCCCCGCTGCGCATGGCAGACTCAACCCACGGTCCACTGTCCAGTTCCAGGCCAAGCCAGGGTCTGAGGACAGGAGAAGGAGCAGAGAGGAACACACCTGGGAGACTGAGTTCCCTGAGACTCGCCCCAGAGAAGTGCAAAGAATGGATACCGGATCCGGGATTGTGTCTGACACAAACAGCACAGTGAACACTGGAATAGTGAAGGTCCCACATCTTCACTGTACCACAGCGAAACAAAACGGCAAGGTCAGGAACATGGAATAAGACTCAAGTTGACTAGCAAGTTGGTACCCGTGAGGGGAGAAAGGGCGGGCAGCTTAGCTAAAGCGGCAGCAGGGCCACACACACAGCACAGAAACAGGGAGCCAAAGGACCCCGCCAGGGTGGGAGCAACCCGGCCCCTGCACAGACTCTGTGGACAGTACTCAGCTGATGTACCATCTTCAGTAAAAGGCTTGGAAAACTACAAAACCATGAGTCTGTGTAATCCTTGTGAACCCTGTTCTCACAACTCCCTCACAAACTGTTTTCATCACTACTGCCACGGGGACCAGGCTCTGCCCGTGGAGATCCGTCACATCACAGGCTGCTGCCCATTATCCCCGGAAGTTCTGCAGTAGCAGTGGACACCCTGACCAGATACCACAGGTGTCATCACGACTTTCTCTCCTGTAAATAACCCCCAGCCTTTAATTTTGGGCTCGGGACACGGTCCGGACCAAGACTGTCGTGATATGCTCAGCGATATCCCAGTCCAGTACCGAGTACCCCATTCCAGTGGGCTCCACACACACAGCCCCCCTGTGATGGCACACCGCCTCCTGTGATGGCACACATTCCTCTGTTTGCTGACACACATCCCCATGTGCTGGCACATATGCCCTTGTGCTGGCACACATACTCCTGTGCTGGCACATATAGCCCCACTGTGATGGCACACAGCCCCCTGGGCTGGCACACATCCCCCTGTGCTTGGGTTTACAGAGAGGGGTAACCTCTTGCAGACCCGTGGACCTGGTGCAGAACAAGTGGATCACTGAAGGGCCGCGCTAAGTAAGTAGGAGCAGTGCTGGTGCATTCACCAAACACCGTAGGTGGCGTCACGATCTAACCAACAAATCCCCTTTATTTTCCAAAAATCCCCCTTTTTAAGCGACCACCAGGGCACGGACCCGGGTATCGACCGCCCATGACAATGCCCCATAATGAATGCCCGGGATCCGAGTTCCTAAGGCCTTGGGGTAGATCAGATACAATGGGGACCAGGGAGTGCTAATAAAGACCCATATATATGGCTTCTGGAGGAAAGCACACAAGGTAGTTCAGAAGAGCACACTGTGGCTACATTAAATAGCAAAGAAAAAAATCACTTTCAACAGCATAGAGGTATGCTACGAGTACAATACCAGAAGTACACTGACTGAAATAGAATCACGGCTATTAATCAGATTAAAATGGATCCTCGAGTGGCTAACATTGGAAAATCCCTTGCACAATTGGAAAGTAGGTGGATTCACAGGATGGGCACAGTATCCCTATGCTATAAGCAGCAAAATCCCCAGCAACTTGCAACGGCACAGGCAGGGGTCTGAGCACATGTGCAAACATCGTGGCATTGCATTGCCATGGTGTCCGTATTCTGACTCGTTCTCCACCTGCCAGAACCGGAAGGTGAATTACATAATCTTGCCTGCACAAGCAGGACACATATCGCTATCATGGGTCAGCTGTTCTGTGCCTTCATTCCGCTACTGTTATCTGTCTATTTATTCCCACCCCCATCAGACCCACATGTCACCTTTGCCTCCTGATAAAGCATTCGTGTGAAATGTGCGTTGAGGCTTGGCGGGTTTTTGTTGCTGCCATGTTTATTCTTACTATTCCTATGGCCTATTTTTCTTCTGTGCATATGACCATTGTTACTGATACCATAAACAGAGAATTATTTAATGGGTAACCCATTCTTCTAGTGCTGTGGTCCAAATTCATGATCCTTTAGTACTAGTTAACAGTCCTTCTTGGTCACTGAAAAGTAAAAAAGAGATGGAGGGGCGCAATGTGTGGCACCGGTGAAGTTGTAATTAGCTGATTATTCTAATGTGCCAAGTGGCCACTCACCCATGTAGTTGTGCTGTGTGCACAACAACAAAGTGTGCCTAGAAGCCTCAGGGTCCTCCGATGTGGGTAGCACTGCTGTATGACAATCCAGCTCCCTCCTCAGTCTCCTCGCGGGTCATGTGATCGGGGGCGGAGATGACGTCACCGCAGGCCCTCCAGCTAGTGGTGACTGTATTGCAGGTCCTGTGTGACAGGTTCCTGCTATTCCTTTGGCTCCCAGGACAACAGTATGAGGGAGTTTAGGATTTGTAGAACCTAAAGCAGCTCCATCAAAGATCCCCCAAAGGGGATTTAATCATGCCAAAGAGAAAGGTTGTATACACCTGATGAAGATAGCCTATGTTGCTATCAAAACGCGTTGTCCCTGTACAAGGAGCTTACAAATAAAGAAAAGGTTTGTGAATCTACATTAAAACTTTCCCTTTTGTTTGGACCCTCAGGGCTCTGTTAAACACCAAATTTCTAAACTTTCTCTTTGGCTTCTTGGTCACTGGACCTAACACTTGGCCTGCTAGGGAATTAAGCTGTTTATTACACTGGAAACACACAAGTGTATGAAAAATCTGATTGTTTCTCATCCAGAAGAGTAGGATGAGTGACATCCATTTTTTGATCCGTGTGGCATGCGATTGCAATGTGATTGTGCATTTTTTCTCAGCCAACATCAGTTTGGTATCCATGTGACATCAGTGTGCAGTCCGTGTGCAATGCGATTTTAACATGGTCTTTCCCACGCTGTATAAAGTTAGAAAAGAATAGACAGACAGATAGGATAGACGAATAGAATAGACTTGACAGATAGAATAGACAGATAGATAATAGGACTAGCTAGAACATCTTACCAGTGTCTCGTGTTCCAGGGCTGGCCATTAAGCTTCATGCATATTCACTGCATTGACGGGCAACAGCCAATCACAGATGCTCACTCTCTGTGAGAGCATCTGTGATTGGCTGTTGCAATCAGACTGCATTTCCTCAATCTGGACGGCGATTGTGCTTGATTGCCATACAGCAACCTGCTGTCAGTGTGTCAAATAAGTAAATAATAATTAAAAAACTACTGTACGTAGGGTTTCACAGTATTTTTCACTCTAGCTCAGATAAAGTGGACAGCTGTGAGCTACCACCCTCAGCTGACTAATTTTACCTTACATAGGGCTCCAACCTATTTTTAAATGCCAGCCATTGAATTACTAGGCAGCTGAGGACTAGTATTTTCAGCAGGACGAGGATTCCATTGCTTTATGGCCCCAGCATGCTAAAGAATAGCAGTCTGTAGCTGCCCCTGAAAATGGCAAATTCATGATGCACCATTTCCAGATGGTTTACCAAGCTCTTCCAACAGTCCTGGTGGTGATGGCATGCTGGCTAATAAAAGGATAATACAAGCTTTGTATTGCCAGCTGTTATCAAGCCCTGTGATTCTAAATATCAGGCCAATATTTGACCCAGCCATTAAGAATCTCAAAAATAATAGTAAAAAAGACACAACACAGAGACAAATCATTTTATTAGAAGTAAAAATACAGAGACAATTGGCGACTCCATCTTTATTAACTCCTGGAGCCTTCATACTCCTCCACAATCCTCTTCTTCTCTCTGCTTGGCACTTGCAGCTCTGCTGCATCACAGACTGTGATGTGGATATACTAAGATCCTCCTGAGTGTAACATCTACTGCTACCTTTTGGAATGGGGAATGGTTCACTTCCTGACTGTGCGCTCCTCAGGTCCTCTTCTTGAATCCGAGTCCATTGCTGGATCCTGACCTGGCAGCATATGAGGCCAAATGCTGCTACCAAGTGACATACGGTATGTGTTCTGTGTAAGTTGCACTGGCTTTGGTGCTGAAGCACCCTCTGTCCCTGGTGTGGTGATGAAGATGACATCCTGCAGAGCTGGCATATCTTGTGTTGGATCCATAATGTAGCCAAACTGCATACTGCAAGCACACGTAGCAAAGTGTAGCACAGTGTAGCTGTATTGTACTGTGCAACCAAGATAGTGATGCCTAAGGTGATGCCTCCTTGCTTTGCCTAGGGGACCACCTCTTCCAGTGCCAGGACACATGTAAAACATAAGAAAAGAAAAATGGGGTGCAATGGATAGGATCCTCCAGACTCTTATTAGTGGCGTGGGGCAGTGGCCACTCACCTGACAGGGTTCTGCTGCCTGCACAACCCGGTTTATAAGCCTCCGTTAGGTGTCCCCTTCGATTCAACGACCGTTCATTCCTTCCTCCTTCCTCACTCGTTCCCGGCTGCTCCGATAGGACCTTTCACGTGGTCTCTCGAGTTCTGGAACTACATCACCGCATCCACTGGTTATACCGCCTGAGGAAGACTGTCAGAGCACAGTTGAAACATAAAGTGACAGTGTTCAAAATTGGAAAAAATGGCCTGGTCATTAAGATCAAAACAGGCCAGGGGGTGAAGTGGAGGGAAAAAATATTTTGAGTCCCCAGTATTTTGATTCCCAGCACACTGATAATGCACGCTGCTGTGAGCTACAGCCTCCCGCTGTCGGCTTTATCTGCGCTGGGCATAAATATATGGGAGACCATTCTTTTCAATTTTTTTTTTTGACACTAGTATTTGTCTGACTAAAACCAATCACAGATGCTGTCACACGGAGTGGGTGGGGAAGCATTGCATATTCATAAGGTTTAATGAGTGGACTTGGTAGCGCGTGCCTGGAAGCGTGGAAACTTGCTAAGTATAATTGTCCTGCTTTAAACTCCATTTTGCTTCCTTTTGCAGCCCCCTAGCCCTTACTACCACCATTTTATAACACTGATGTTCGAACCTTTGCGGGTTTGCCCATCTCTACCTGTAATTGCAGAAAAAATAGGAGAACCACAGTCTTAGGAGCGCTGTGTTTAGATCCAGGTCATGGGGGATGTTACTTTAACAGAACATTTATATCTAGGGTTAAAATCCCAAAATTAGCAACAGGGGGTAATTCCCTAAGAAGACCAATCAACTGAGACAATTTTCTCAGGTAGGAGTCCAATTTCAAGACATATTTCTGTAAAAACAGATATATGTTATGGGATAAATTACATACGATGGACCCTACTCCAGAAATCATAGGGCGGTCAGGGGGGTTTGAAGTATCATTATGAATTTTGTAAACAAATAAAAGAATGGTACCTGGTATCTCTGGATGTCTAGGAACGTTTGCCTTCTTATTCAATATCCCTCTTGCATGAGCATCTTTGATCAGCATGTTATACTTTATAAAAATTGAGATTGATGGATCATTTTCAAGTCTTTCATAGTAGTTTGGATCATCCAAGATCTGTTTTCCATCACCCATATACCATTCTCTATTCATAACAACTATCCCACCCCTATTGTCTGCACTCTTAATTATAATCCCCTAATTATCTCTCAAAGTTATGATAGCTTGTCTATCACCAGGAAACAAGTTATATTTTTTCTTTATATGAGTAATTGACTGAATTTCTTTTAGAACTAGATGCTGGAAGGTATTCAAATGTGAACCCTTATGGTGAAAAGATTGTGAATAAAAGGTTTGTGCTCTTAAACAAGATCTTATCCTGTCCCTTTCTGGCCCCTGCGTCAGCGCTCCTAAGACCGTGGTTTTCCTATTTTTCCTGCACCACATGTCCCCCTCCGTGGGCGAGCAGTAGGAGCAGCTTCAGGCACAGTAAGTAATTCCTGATCGGGTATCCGGAGCAAAAGGACCTGTGATGACGCGATCATCTCAACGCATACTGACGGTCACGTGATCGGATCCCGTGCCTGCAACCAAGAAGCAGCGGTCAGCGGCATGGCCCGGGAATCACTTCCTCCTCGTTCTCCCTCACCTCTACACTTTCACTGGGGTTGTGCAGGGGTGTACAACCCCAACAGGTAAGTAACTATTTGTCACTATTTCATTATTAACCACTAGACCACCAAGTCCAGCTCACGGGCGCTCCTGTTTTTTCTCTTTTTACACATGTAATTGCAGAAAAAGACAATTGTGTCTTAGATCTCTGCTATCTTTTCTCTAATGACCCAAAATTATCAACATCCTTAAATGGAACCAACCAGCAGGGTTTACAGCTCTAACGTGAAGCCAGTGCTTTACAGGCTCTGGGATACTGAGCGCAATTATACCTTTACTTAAATGTTTACATGTATGATTGCAGAGAAAAGTGTTATCAAACTATGGGAAATCTGTGCAGTAAATTAGCATAAGAGGGGCTGGATTTCTTTCTATTATTCCCCTGTTTGTTCTAAGCCAAACTCCCCCCCTACCCCCCTCACTCCCTCACTGTCAGTATATAACCAGACACATTACATCTGACATTGTGCATGGTGATAGCAAAATGTCAGGCGTCCTAAGTGCCTGAGCTCATCACTCCCTCCCTCCTGTGACTCTGGATTCTAGTTCTCAGCTTTCTCCTCACAGTCAGAGATCTGTGACAGGAGACAGCACAGGATGCGCAGAGACTGGAAGAGGTTCGGCCTTCTACTCTGTAACACTGTGATCACACACAGCCAGAGAAGAAGCAGTGAGAACTAGAAGCCGGTGACACAGGAGGGAAGGAGTGATGATATGGGGCACTTAGGAGTCTGTCATTGTGCTATCTCCATGCACAATGTGAGACATAATGTGCCTGGGTATATAGTGACAGAGAGGGAGGGAGATGGGAGGAAGAGAGGGGAGGGGGGGTTGGCTTAGAGAAAGCAGGGGAGTAATAAAAGAAACCCAACCCTTCATAGTGACACTGTGCTGCACTTATACAAATGTGCTCCACAGATTTTCTGATGTTTGATAACAGTTTTCTCTGCAATCATTCATGTAATTAGTGAAGTAAAGGTAGATTGCACTTAGTATCCCAGTGTTTGTAAGGCACCGGCTTCACTTTATAACCTTAAATCCTTCTGGTTTGTTCCCTTTAAATTCCCTTTAGTATATTAGAAACATATTTCATATTTGTATTGATACTTTAGAGCACTTTGAAGATTTTCATGATTTAGTGCGAAACAATATTAAATGATAGCAGATTTAATTTGTATTATTTCATCAATTCAATTTTGCTCATAACACTTTAAAGTGTATGAGTAATTACTCTTTTATTAAGTCCTACAATTTTTATATACTGCCTAATGCTATGGTAGAGTTATTACGAAACATTATGATTCTCATATTTTCCAATTTTGAAAAATACTGCTATTAATTGAACCCCACAGCTCTGGAATGAATCAACACAGAGAAAGGAACATGTTCTGGATTTGTTACAAGAAAAATAATTATAAACTGAACACTCTGTACAGTACTTTTACAACCGTGTTCTCAACTTAATAGACAATTTATTGTTTCTTGGTTCTCAAACTGTACCTTCTATTAAATAATTTCCCCTCCCTCGTTGGAATCTCTTTGAACATATTTTTGATAAATTATATGGAAGACTAAACTGATTTTCTGAATAAAATGTAACACTAAATGTCAATGATAGACTTTAACAATCATATTTCCAGGTAAGAGATGTCTCTGTTGCAGGAATTGGAGGCTAGTAGTTGACCTGGGCAATGATAAAGTTAGATTGGCTTTTTAATAATCTTATATAATGTTGAACTAAAATTAAAACAATTTAGGGTAACCTCTTCAAGGTATCTGCATTAAAGGGAACCTGTCACCAGTTTTTGAATGTCTAAACAAACGCCATGATGTGTATCTATTTTACAGCAGTTCACACACACATACGGTATATATCATTAGATATGAGCCCGATGCTATCACATCGGGAGGGCAGTGATGTTGTGATGTGGCTGGCTCTGTGGCGCTTGTTGTGATGGACGTCATCTTTGGATTGTCAGAGGTCAGTAATTGCAGCTGCATGTGCCGGGTAAGCACAGGCACAGTCTGTCATTCGGCAGTGCGGACAGCAGGTGGCAGGCTGGAGGGGTCAAGCTGTGGGCTGGAAGCGGTGAGCTGTGAGTGATGGGCTTCTGGGTTGATTTCAGGTAGTGTCGGGATTTTGATGTCGATGACATCACTGGTAGTACTGCACAATAGGCCAGTACCACCAGCGGGCACCATATTTGCACACCCATCACTTGGGTGGGCAAATATAGCTGCCCACGGCACGTGATAGGTTGACACCATGATGATGGAAGTGAATGACAGATGGGATAATATATTATATGTACAGACTCCCCCTATACATCAAAATAGAAGTATTAAGTCCACTCACCTTACTTCCTTCTCCAGTGTTCCTCTGTCTCAGCATGGATCCCAATGGGTTTCAGGCTGCTTCCAAAAACTTCCAACAGTTATCCAGCAAGTGAAGGAACTTAGCACTCCACCTTCTCCATAAAATCTCCATATTAGAAATAGTTTAAGAACAATTTTTCAAGCACATAAAGTCATATGGGTTACTATATGGGTCTTTAGGCAATGCATTTTGGCTACTTCGGTGCCTTACTCATGATCTGAGTTCAAATTAGAAATAGACTGTTTAATTAGTCAAGAGCTGTCAACCCTTCAAGGACACCCCCAACTCATACACCTATAGGAATATACATGCCATTAATTAATACATGCCACTAAGAAACAGATAAAGAATATACAATCTTCACTGGCCCCAATCACCTCCTTCTCATGTCCTGACTTTGCTCTAAAACTATAATGAAACACTGCAAAATGCCTTGGATGCAGCTGTGCCTCCTACACTTAGAACAACTCAGCACCGACAGAGTCAGCCCTGGCACACGCTGCAAACACGGTTACTCCAATAGTGCTCCAGGTGCACAGAACGTCAGTGGAGAAAATCCAACCTGGCCGAAGATTTCATCCATTACAAAATTATGCTGAAAACATACAACACCGTCCTTCACCTCTCCAAACACGTTTACTACAACATCCTTATCACATCTAGGGATGGGCGAGTCTACTCGCTAGGACTCGGGACTCGGCGATTCTGAAGGTACTCGCAGGACTCGTTACTCGGCGAATCTCCCAGCTTGGACTCGCACAGTGACGAGTCCAATGGAATTCAATGGCAATAAGCTTGACTCGTCACAGATACCCGCTGTCAGCAGCGAGTCTGAGCGAGTCTACGATTCCGAGTCCTACGAGTCTACGAATCCGAGTCCTGTATACTGTATTCGGGATTCGGACTGTGGAATACAGAATCTGTTATGTTCCGAGTCAGCACAGCGTGCGTGTTAGGTCAGAAAACTTGTGAAGAAAGCCAATCATAGTCAGTAATGGCATAGCAAAGTTGGTTGTGTCAGGACTATGATTGGCTGCTGTCCAGCGTCATGCCTATGTCATCTATGACAGGCAAGGCAGTATATAAGGCTTGTCCCCGCCATTTTGGGCACATTCCTGAGACGATCTGACCTAGTATAGGGAGAGAGAGATATATGCTGGAGCAGATCAGGGATTGTCAGTGTAGGGAAGATTCCTTATATTAACCCAAAAAGCTCTTCTGAGAGCTAGGAGGAGGACGGAGTAGTGCTGTGTAGGCAGGCAGGCAGGGAGGGAAGGAAGGAGAAGCCTTAGAGTGCACACAGGACGGACCTCATAGCTTAGCTTACTCACTCAGCTTTGCTAACAGCTGCAGTCAGAGGCTTAGCTGAGGTGCTGTTTCATTTTTGTTTTTGCACCAGATCGATTTTTGTTCCTAATAAGCCATAGAGCGTTATTTTTTCTGTGGCAGACCAGTGCGTTGCTGCTAGCACGTACTCCACCTTAGGGAGTGTAGTGTGCGGCTTCACTGCCAAGTGTGAGTGCGCACACTTACCCCGCCAGCAAGTGACGCATTCAGCTAACCTAACCACATCTCGGTGGCTGTGCGCACTTCAAACCAATTTTTTTAGGGAGTGTAGTGTGCGGTTTCACTGCCAAGTGTGAGAGCGCACACTTACCCCGCCAGCAAGTGACGCATTCAGCTAACCTAACCACATCTCGGTGGCTGTGCGCACTTGAAACTAATTTTTTTAGGGAGTGTAGTGTGCGGTTTCACTGCCAAGTGTGAGAGCGCACACTTACCCCGCCAGCAAGTGACGCATTCAGCTAACCTAACCACATCTCGGTGGCTGTGCGCACTTGAAACTAATTTTTTTAGGGAGTGTAGTGTGCGGCTTCACTGCCAAGTGTGACAGCGCACACTTACCCCGCCAGCAAGTGACGCATTCAGCTAACCTAACCACATCTCGGTGGCTGTGCGCACTTCAAACCAATTTTTTTAGGGAGTGTAGTGTGCGGTTTCACTGCCAAGTGTGAGAGCGCACACTTACCCCGCCAGCAAGTGACGCATTCAGCTAACCTAACCACATCTCGGTGGCTGTGCGCACTTGAAACTAATTTTTTTAGGGAGTGTAGTGTGCGGTTTCACTGCCAAGTGTGACAGCGCACACTTACCCCGCCAGCAAGTGACGCATTCAGCTAACCTAACCACATCTCGGTGGCTGTGCACACTTGAAACTAATTTTTTTAGGGAGTGTAGTGTGCGGCTTCACTGCCAAGTGTGACAGCGCACACTTACCCCCGCCAGCAAGTGACGCATTCAGCTAACCTAACCACATCTCGGTGGCTGTGCGCACTTCAAACCAATTTTTTTAGGGAGTGTAGTGTGCGGTTTCACTGCCAAGTGTGAGAGCGCACACTTACCCCGCCAGCAAGTGACGCATTCAGCTAACCTAACCACATCTCGGTGGCTGTGCGCACTTGAAACTAATTTTTTTAGGGAGTGTAGTGTGCGGTTTCACTGCCAAGTGTGAGAGCGCACACTTACCCCGCCAGCAAGTGACGCATTCAGCTAACCTAACCACATCTCGGTGGCTGTGCGCACTTGAAACTAATTTTTTTAGGGAGTGTAGTGTGCGGCTTCACTGCCAAGTGTGACAGCGCACACTTACCCCGCCAGCAAGTGACGCATTCAGCTAACCTAACCACATCTCGGTGGCTGTGCGCACTTCAAACCAATTTTTTTAGGGAGTGTAGTGTGCGGTTTCACTGCCAAGTGTGAGAGCGCACACTTACCCCGCCAGCAAGTGACGCATTCAGCTAACCTAACCACATCTCGGTGGCTGTGCGCACTTGAAACTAATTTTTTTAGGGAGTGTAGTGTGCGGTTTCACTGCCAAGTGTGACAGCGCACACTTACCCCGCCAGCAAGTGACGCATTCAGCTAACCTAACCACATCTCGGTGGCTGTGCGCACTTCAAACTAATTTTTTTAGGGAGTGTAGTGTGCGGCTTCACTGCCAAGTGTGACAGCGCACACTTACCCCGCCTGCAAGTGACGCATACAGCAACACCTAACTCCAACTTGGTGACTGTGCATTCATCTACAATGTCTCAAAAAAAAACAATTACCAAAAAGGATGTTGCAAAGGGACAGGGACGAGCTCGTGGCCGCAGCAGTCTTGCCCAAGAAGGCACTGGTACAAGTACACAGCCTAGGATTGATAGAACGTCCTTTTTTCTACCTAGAAATCCCAGTACTCAAAGAAAACGTGTGTTGAGGCCGGATGAGCATGACAAGATAACATCTTGGATGGCTCAGACGCCCTCGACCACTGGTTCTTGCAGTACGCAATCATCCGTGGCAAGACATTCTAGTGTCGCTACAGACAATGCAGCGCCATCCAATCCTCAAAGTCGTCATATTGCCTCAACCAATCGGCAGCCAGAGGAAAATTTGAATATGGACCTTGGTCACTCGGATGACTTATTCGGTTCTTATCAAGGGGTTTCTTTGTCACTGCCTGACGAGATACTTGAAGTAGACGAAATGTCTACTCATGGCCAAAGTTTGGAAGTAGCGCGTCCTGAGGAAAGACACTTTCACGAAATGCAAACAGTATCTCAGGAGGTGGATGATGATGAGGATGATGAGACACACATCTCATCTGGCCAGCCTGCTCAGTCAGTTTATCCAGAATCCTTTGAACTGGAAGGGGTGGATGATGACACCACAGATCCTACCTGGATTGCTGAATTGCATAGCCAAGAGAGCAGCCAGGAGGACGAAAGTAGCTATGTACCACTGGCAAAATCACAAAGGCGTACTGTCTCGAGAACACAAACTGTGAGAACAGTTGCCCAAATAGCGTCAACTGTGGCACAAACTGTGCCAACTGTTGCACAAACTGCAAACACAGTTGCCCAAAATGTGTCCACAGTTGGTGTTGAACAGAGTCATCCTCCTCTTCCTCCAATTAAAAATAAAGGACGAACAGCCAGTGTGTGGAAATTTTTTAAGGATAGCCCAACATTACCAAATATGGTTATCTGTAAGATGTGCCAGGCAAGGCTTAGCAGAGGCACGGTAAAAGGAAACCAGAGCACCAGCAGTATGCGCAAGCATATGTCTCTTAAGCACCCAATTCAGTGGGCACCCTATCAGGGTTCAAAATCAGTGCCTTCTGATCCAAACACTTCCAGGCCACCTCAGATACATCCTTCACCAGCAAGTGTTCAGGCTTCAGCTCCTGCTCAAGCGTACTCCTCCCAAGGTGCTTTACAAGACAGACATGACAGTAGTCAATCCTCTTGTCAGTCTGGTCCAAACGTGCAGTTGTCTGTGCCACAGCTGTATGAAAGACAGCGGAAGTTCCAACCGACACACCCATATTCCCAAAAAGTGACAGCGAAAATAGCCAAGTTGTTAGCTGTGGAAATGCTGCCGTTTAGGCTTGTGGGTACAGAGTCTTTTCGGGAGTTGATGGCTGAGGCAGCACCACGATACTCTGTACCCAGCCGGTACTTTTTCTCACGTAGTGCCGTTCCCGCCTTACACCAGCACGTGGTTAACAACTTAAAACGTGCTTTAACAAATGCTGTCACCGCCAAAGTCCACCTAACTACGGACACGTGGACAAGTAGTTGTGGACAGGGCAGATACATTTCACTAACGGCTCACTGGATCAACCTGGTGGAGAGTGTCCCAACTTCTAAAACTGTACCATCTGACATACTTCCAACTCCACGAATAGCGGGCCCAACATCATTCCGGGTGTCTGCCTCCTCATATATGTCCAGTGCCCAATCTGCTTCTGCCACTTCCTTGTCCACTGCTGAGCCTCAAGCACCATCACGTCCGAGTTGGGAGCTTTGCAGTACTGCTTCTGCAAGGCGACAACAGGCTCTTCTGAAGCTTATCTGCCTAGGTGACACACGTCACACTGCAACAGAGTTGTGGAAAGGTCTCAAGCAACAGACCGATGAGTGGCTGGCCCCACTGGAACTACAACCAGGTCTAGTTGTGAGCGATAATGGTGCAAACCTTGTGGCGGCAATAAAGCACGGTAAACTTGTACATGTGCCTTGCATGGCTCATGTCCTGAACCTGGTAGTTCAGAAATTCCTCAAAATATACCCAGAGTTATCTGAGCTACTGGATAAGGTGAGGCAAATTTGCGCCCACTTTAGACATTCGTCCACAGCAGCTGCAAGTCTTTCTGCCCTTCAAATCCAATTTAACTTGCCGAAACACAGGCTAATTTGCGACATGCCTACGCGATGGAACTCCACCTTCCATATGCTGGCAAGGTTTAATGAGCAGCAGAAGGCAATAGCGGAATTTCAGCTGCAACATGCCCGTCAACCTGGAAGTCATACCACACACATCGGTACTTTCGAGTGGGTCTGGATCGCTGACCTTTGCGAGTTGCTGGATAACTTCGAATACTGTACCAAACTCGTCAGTGGGGATCAGTCGATTATAAGTCTCACCATCCCCATGCTCTGCCTGCTCCAAGAATCCCTATTGAATCTCAAAACAGATGCTTTGAGAGCACAGCGGATGGCTATGGAGCCAGAATTGAACATCGCTGATCCTAGCCACCCTAGCCAATATCAGCAGGCTACATTGGTTCAGGAAGATGTTGATGAGGGTGATGATGAAGAAGATTTATTTTTCTCTGGTACTGATGTGAACCCTGATGGGACTCCCAACCCTACGTTTATGTCGGTACAGCATGGGTGGGCTGAAGAGGAGGAGGCGGATACCGATTTAGAGGCCACGACGCGTAGTGATCTTCATTCTGTTGTAACCGAGGAGATGAGTCTTTGCAGCTTAGCACACATGGCTGAAGTAATGTGTCAATGTGTCTCCAAAGATCCACGCGTCATACACATCTATGACAGCGACCTCTACTGGTTGTCAACGTTTTTGGACCCACGGTACAAAGACAAATTTCAGTCGCTGCTGTCGCACTCATCCAGGGGCTTAACGATGGATCATGTAAAGAGGGTTCTTCTTGATATTTTGCTGGCAATATCACCGTCTGAATCCGCTATACATCGAAGAACCAGCTCTTTCCAACAGCAGCCTTTGGTTGGGACACAAACGCCATCAATGACAAGAAGAGGTGGGGGTAAGATGTCCGCCAACTGGGCGATGTTCAACAGACCTTCCAATCAAGAACGTAATTTGACTACGGTGACCTTGAGTAGGAGACAACAATTGTCCAACATGGTGCAGCAGTATCTCAGTGACAGTACCAGCTTCCTAACCGACCCTTCTGTACCCTTTAATTACTGGGTTTCCAAGCTGCACACTTGGACTGAGCTGTCATTGTATGCCTTGGAGGTGCTGGCATGCCCAGCTGCTAGTGTGACATCAGAGCGTGTTTTCAGTGCCGCTGGGGGTATAGTCACTGATAGAAGGTCCCGCCTCACCACAGAAAATGCCGACAGGCTCACTCTAATTAAATTCAACAAGGATTGGATATCATCACAGTTCCTAAGCCCTCCTGACGACAGTACACAATCCTAGATTAACCTAATCATAATTTATATGATTGGGATATTGCGCTGTTAACAATATGCCCATTTTGGACAGGAATTAATGACAAGTCCCGTAGCTCTGTTGATTTCATTCGGCACCCAGTCCAAGCAATAATATGCTATGGGCCAAGCGCCCTGCTTTATGTAAAAAAATACGTTATTAAGCCCTTTGGGCTAATTTTTTGAGGCACCAAGCCTACGACTGCATAGTTGGCCTTGCTTCTTCTATGCTCCGAGTCCAAGCAATAATATGCAATGGGCCAAGCGCCCTGCTTTATTTAAAAATATACTTTATTAAGCCCTTTGGGCTAATTTTTTGAGGCACCAAGCCTACCACTGCATAGTTGGCCTTGCTTCTTCTATGCTCCTAGTCCAAGCAATAATATGCAATGGGCCAAGCGCCCTGCTTTATTTAAAAATATACTTTATTAAGCCCTTTGGGCTAATTTTTTGAGGCACCAAGCCTACCACTGCATAGTTGGCCTTGCTTCTTCTATGCTCCTAGTCCAAGCAATAATATGCAATGGGCCAAGCGCCCTGCTTTATTTAAAAATATACTTTATTAAGCCCTTTGGGCTAATTTTTTGAGGCACCAAGCCTACCACTGCATAGTTGGCCTTGCTTCTTCTATGCTCCTAGTCCAAGCAATAATATGCAATGGGCCAAGCGCCCTGCTTTATTTAAAAATATACTTTATTAAGCCCTTTGGGCTAATTTTTTGAGGCACCAAGCCTACCACTGCATAGTTGGCCTTGCTTCTTCTATGCTCCTAATCCAAGCAATAATATGCAATGGGCCAAGCGCCCTGCTTTATTTAAAAATATACTTTATTAAGCCCTTTGGGCTAATTTTTTGAGGCACCAAGCCTACCACTGCATAGTTGGCCTTGCTTCTTCTATGCTCCTAGTCCAAGCAATAATATGCAATGGGCCAAGCGCCCTGCTTTATTTAAAAATATACTTTATTAAGCCCTTTGGGCTAATTTTTTGAGGCACCAAGCCTACCACTGCATAGTTGGCCTTGCTTCTTCTATGCTCCTAGTCCAAGCAATAATATGCAATGGGCCAAGCGCCGTGCTTTATTTAAAAATATACTTTATTAAGCCCTTTGGGCTAATTTTTTGAGGCACCAAGCCTACCACTGCATAGTTGGCCTTGCTTCTTCTATGCTCCTAGTCCAAGCAATAATATGCAATGGGCCAAGCGCCCTGCTTTATTTAAAAATATACTTTATTAAGCCCTTTGGGCTAATTTTTTGAGGCACCAAGCCTACCACTGCATAGTTGGCCTTGCTTCTTCTATGCTCCTAGTCCAAGCAATAATATGCAATGGGCCAAGCGCCCTGCTTTATTTAAAAATATACTTTATTAAGCCCTTTGGGCTAATTTTTTGAGGCACCAAGCCTACCACTGCATAGTTGGCCTTGCTTCTTCTATGCTCCTAGTCCAAGCAATAATATGCAATGGGCCAAGCGCCCTGCTTTATTTAAAAATATACTTTATTAAGCCCTTTGGGCTAATTTTTTGAGGCACCAAGCCTACCACTGCATAGTTGGCCTTTCTTCTTCTATGCTCCTAGTCCAAGCAATAATATGCAATGGGCCAAGCGCCCTGCTTTATTTAAAAATATACTTTATTAAGCCCTTTGGGCTAATTTTTTGAGCCACACAGGCTAACAAGCTTATCATGGTTTGGGAGACACCCTGGCTAACAAGCTTTGTATGGCCCTTAGACCTACATGTATACCAAAAATGGGAAACAGCCCCTTGGGCTAATTTTTCGAGCCACACAGGCTAACAAGCTTATCATGGTTTGGGAGACACCCTGGCTAACAAGCTTTGTATGGCCCTTAGACCTACATTTATACCAAAAATGGGAAACAGCCCCTTGGGCTAATTTTTTGAGCCACCCAGCCTAACAAGCTTATCATGGTTTGGGAGACACCCTGGCTAACAAGCTTTGTATGGCCCTTAGACGTACATTTATACCAAAAATGGGAAACAGCCCCTTGGGCTAATTTTTTGAGCCACACAGGCTAACAAGCTTATCATGGTTTGGGAGACACCCTGGCTAACAAGCTTTGTATGGCCCTTAGACCTACATGTATACCAAAAATGGGAAACAGGCCCTTGGGCTAATTTTTTCAGGCACCAATCCTATGCCTGCATCGTGGGCGTTGCTTGGACTATCATCCTGCTGGAGCCTGTTGAAGGGTCCCACTGTACGCTCCATACAAAACGCGTAGACGCGATGTGTAGCATGTAGACGTCCCAGCCTCTCACATGTGTGTTCATAGTCTTGTTGCCATAGCGAGGCATAAAGTAACCCCACAAACACAGGCACTGTTTGTCAGCAACAGTTGTATGTGGAGTCATGATTTGACACTTAGTAACCAAGGTGACTTCATGCGCCATGCGGGCCGTAAAGTACTTGCTAATGATGCTCTCTCCCCTGTCCACCACGCCAACTGTCTCGGGGTAATCCTTGACTCCTCCCTCTCCTTCAAGCCCCACCTGTAGTCCCTAACCAAGTCCCTGTGACTCCAACTCAAAAATATTTAACCAATTCGGTCGTTCCTCAATCCTGACACTGCTGAAACACTCATAAATGCCCTCATCATCTCCCGCCTTGACTACTGCAACCTCCTTCGCATAGGTCTCCCTGCCAACTCTCTTGCAACTCTCCAATCTATACTAAACTCTCCTGCCCGGCTAATCCATCTGTCCTCACGCTACTCCCCTGCCTACCCCCTCTGCCAAGCCGTTCACTGGCCCCTCCGGCCACAGAGAGCTCACTTTAAAACACTGACCATGACATTCAAAGCCTTACACAACCTATCCCCACCATACATCTCCGACATGATCTCCCGATACCATCCCTCACGCAACCTGCGTTCATCCCAAGAAGTTGTCCTACAGTCCACCCTCATCTCCTCTTCCCACAACCGCATACAGGATTTCTCCCGGTCATCCGCCATGCTATGGAACTCCCTGCCCCACCTCATCAGTCAGTCGCCTACCCTCTGAACCTTAAAGATACTTATAAAGACTCACCTCTTCCGACAGGCCTACAACCTGCCATGAGACCCCGCTACACGCCCCACGACCGACACCTTCCCCACCCTATTGTATCCCCACCCACCCCTCGTAGAATGTGAGCCCACGCGTACAGGGTCCTCTACTATTGTACCTGTATGACCTTATTGTCTATGTTTATTGTACTTGTCCTTCTCTACCTTTTCCTCATGTACAGCGCCATGGAACCTATGGCCGCTATATAAATAAATAATTATAATAATTATGATGACTTGAAGCCCAACCAAAAAAAAAAATCCACATTCATTCCTTGAAAAAAAGACAGACACAAAGCTTGTTTTTAAAACTGTGTTTAAAAAAAAAAAATGGCAGCACTGTTTGGACATTCCAACAAATACTACCTTTAATTAAGGTAACTACATCCAAAAAAATAAATGGAGCCCTACAGGTCCTGGTAGGTGGGCTGTCCGTCCTGCAAAAGGTCAAGGGCCCCACGGATGGCCTGGCCGAACCCTTCAGGGTGGATCATCTGAACAGGTCTAGGGAACGGTGGTAGGTCCCTGTTCGCTGGCCACTGGCAGTGAGGCAAAGCCCTGTGGGGTGGGACTTGGCTGTCCCGTGTTGTGGGCCTGCCCAGCCTGGTAGAGTTTATTTTCCACCCATCCAAATATTGGAACACATCACCGGGGTCGTTTCCTGGCTGACAGGCTTCCAGCACTATCTGTAATGCTGACCTTGCCCGCAGTAGCCTGTCAAATGGAATATTATCCATGAATGGTATAATACTGCGGGCAAAGTCAGCATTACTTTGTTGCACACTTAATTGTGCAGACCCCGGGATGGGACCATAAGCTGGGCCTGCCGCTGGTGGTGCTGGCCCTGCCGCTGGTGGTGGCGGTGGTGGTGCTGGCCCTGCCGCTGGTGGTGGCGGTGGTGGTGCTGGCCCTGCCGCTGGTGGGGGCGGTGGTGGTGCGGACCCTGCCACTGGTGGCGGTGGTGGTGGCGGGGACGGCGGTGGTGGTGTTGATGGGCCTGCCGCTGGTGGCGGCGGTGGTGGTGCTGGCCCGGCCGCTGGTGGCGGCGGTGTGGTGGTGCTGGCCCTGGCGATGCTGGTGGTGGTGGTGGGGCGGCGGCGGCGACGGCGGTGGTGGTGGTGGCGCCGGCCGTGGTGGTGGTGGTGGGTGTTCTCCACGCCGCCTTCTGTTTGGCGGTGGAGGGTTCACAGCACACCGCCCTCTGTAGTAAGCTTCTCTGTGGGTAAAGTAAAAAAAAATTTGGTGAATGCATTGCATTTGGAAACAAAAACATAGGTCAAACATTAAGTTGCACGCTTTTTAGACTCTGTGTATCTGTGTATTATTAATCAGATATTTGTTATTATTATGAAAGAATAACCAACTGTACATAACATAAAGGAATACGTGACTTTCTTTGCTAATTCCATACTAATACATAATTTTTCACCCCCTGATTAACACCCACCCCCCCCCATCCCATCTAATCTAGACAATCGATAACACCAATGGTTCACATGAAAAAAAAAAGTCCCCCTGACTTCACTTTTTACTTGACATACTTAATTCACAAAACGTTTAGCTTATATCATCTATATAAAGCAGGGAAGGGGTTGAAAGGTATACAATATATATATATATAATCTATTTATATAATCGGGAGTTTGAAATTCCGGCACTGTAGCCTAATCCCAAACTCCTTAGCGTCACTGCGAGCGGAGACGCGTATGCGCCTTCGCGAGCCGCAGACGCTTAACTCACACAGCCGCTATAGCGTTTTCTCGAGCGGCCTCGCGCCCTCCGCTCACAGCAAGACCTGCGCCCCTCACAGCGCCCAATCCGCCCCGGCATGCTGGCATTTGTACTTCCCCCGTCTGTGCACCCACAGGTCTTAGCAGATCACTGATGCTGACAGCGGGGGGGGACAACACAGACAATCAAATCAGGAGGAGGTCAGTGTCAGGAGGAGATGACAGACGCCCGCCGGGGCCTGTGACACTGCAGAGGTCACAGCGGGGCTGTGTGTGCGGACAACGGGGAGGCCGGGGGCTACGGACGTACCGGACACGTCCTCTGCTCCTGGAGATGTGCCGCGGTTCCGCGCTCGCAGCGTATCTGACGCTGGAGCTGCGCTCACCACGCCCACACCACGCCCTCTGCCAAACAACCCACACCTCTCACTAACCTCCTGCAGCTAACCACACCCCATGTTTACCTTTGCCATGATGTCATTTAGCTGCGGCCGCTATCTTTAATAAGGTCAGAAATTATGGCAGTAATCGGATCTCTGCTCCCTCTAGCACGCCCCAACACTGTAGCACCATCTATTAACCCTATTCTCATCACCTATATACTCTGCTACCCACAGAGCCGTCTTTATACTCTGCTACCTCAGACCCGCCTGTATACTCTGCTACCTCAGACCCGCCTGTATACTCTGCTACCCACAGACCCGCCTGTATACTCTGCTACCCACAGACCCGCCTGTATACTCTGCTACCTCAGACCCGCCTGTATACTCTGCTAACCACAGACCCGCCTGTATACTCTGCTACCCACAGACCCGCCTGTATACTCTGCTACCCACAGAGACGCCTGTATACTCTGCTACCTCAGACCCGCCTGTATACTCTGCTACCCACAGACCCGCCTGTATACTCTGCTACCTCAGACCCGCCTGTATACTCTGCTACCCACAGACCCGCCTGTATACTCTGCTACCCACAGAGACGCCTGTATACTCTGCTACCTCAGACCCGCCTGTATACTCTGCTACCCAGACCCGCCTGTATACTCTGCTACCTCAGACCCGCCTGTATACTCTGCTACCTCAGACCCGCCTGTATACTCTGCTACCTCAGACCCGCCTGTATACTCTGCTACCCACAGACCCGCCTGTATACTCTGCTACCCAGAGACGCCTGTATACTCTGCTACCTCAGACCCGCCTGTATACTCTGCTACCCACAGACCCGCCTGTATACTCTGCTACCTCAGACCCGCCTGTATACTCTGCTACCCACAGACCCGCCTGTATACTCTGCTACCCACAGAGACGCCTGTATACTCTGCTACCTCAGACCCGCCTGTATACTCTGCTACCCACAGACCCGCCTGTATACTCTGCTACCTCAGACCCGCCTGTATACTCTGCTACCTCAGACCCGCCTGTATACTCTGCTACCTCAGACCCGCCTGTATACTCTGCTACCCACAGACCGCCTGTATACTCTGCTACCCACAGAGACGCCTGTATACTCTGCTACCTCAGACCCGCCTGTATACTCTGCTACCCACAGACCCGCCTGTATACTCTGCTACCCACAGAGCCACGTGTATACTCTGCTACCCACAGACCCGAAATGGAACCTAATGTATATATTAATAAATAATACTAAATGTACACAACAGTGCTGCAGACACATACCTTGGCATACGGGCCACCGGGTGAAGGAAGGACAGCCGGTCATAAAAATGGTAGTGGTTGAGCAATGGAGCGGCTCCCGGTTGTCTCTCTGAGTACTGCCGGTACTGCTTCTTATGCTGGTCCCGGCAGCTCCTCCACCGTTTTTTAAGATGGTCAACTGTGAAATGATTTGAAACCGGCTTTAGAGATGTGTAATATTTGAAACAACAAAAGTATGTGTACAAATCAACAATAACATTTTATTCATTTTGTGTGTGTAATGTGTATACAAGGCACAGTGACACGACAGTGTGGAACATCATCAACAGCATTACGGACATTGAGCTCACGTGGCCACAATCACAAATGAGGCAGGACACATGTCAACGCATAGAGAATGTAATAGTGCGGGCACCAGACTCTGGTCATTAGTGGTATTTATATACACCCAACCCCTTGGCCGAAAGAGCCAGGAGGATCAGACATTAAACTCATTGTACTGTTGTGACCCCATCCAAATATAGGCAACTATGCGGTGGAGCATGATAACACATTCAGGGTCCTGTATACCCTGCTATGGGGGCCCTGTATTCCCACTGCTGGGGGCCCTGTAAACCCACTGGGCCACTGTCTACCCACTGCTGGGGGCCCTGTATACCCACTGCTGGGGGGGCCTGTACACACACTGAGGGCCCTGTATACAGGGACTGACTGGCACCCTACAGTTTGGGTCGCAACCCTCCCTCACTGGCCCGACACAGGTGAGGACGGGGTGTGGGGGGGGGGTGATGACTGGCGGCCGCCTCACAGTCACCGCAGCTCCCGCATTATCCTATGGCTCGCTCCCAGCCGCAGCCTCGCGCTCCTCACAGCCGCTCGCTAACAGTCGCAGCCGCACGCCACTCACAGACGCTCACTCCCGGACGCAGCCGCGTGCTGATGACGTCATCGCGCGGCCAGGAGCTTCCGTTTCCGCCTGCTGCTTCAGGGACATGCGGATTATTCATGCTCCTGCAGCCGCATGACCCGTGGCACCTGGGCCAGTCCGCCCCTGCCTGTATACCACAATATGGGGGCATGTATACCCAGCTGGGGGCCTTTATACTCTGCAGGGGGAGGTGTATACTCTGCTGGGGGGCTGTCTACCAGTGATAGCCGCTGTATACCAGGATGGCGGTGAATATGTTTTCATAGTTTTTCGGGGCAAAAATAGGGGGGTCGGCTTATTCACGGGTCGGCTTATACACGAGTATATATACAGTAAATGCAATATATAACGTGTAAACTCATTTAACTTACTTAGATTGCTCTGTTCCTCATGGTCACTCCGATGGAACGCAGGGAACATCTCTTGGGCGATCTCTCTCCAGGCTGTATTAATTTGGGTCGTATCCCCATAGTCAGGATCTGTAGGGAGCCATAGAAATGGACGAGCCTCCACAAGTGCAATAAGACGCAGTGTGTTCACCGTGCCACGTCCTGCTGCCATGATTGCACTGATGAATGGATCGCTCTGTGTGTGCGCCTGTCAGCGCGACTCGCTTCCTGTTTCCTTAAAGCATGGTGTGTGCTGGAGAATCCCTTCCCTCGCATCATCGGCTACAAGCCTCAAAATAAGCGAAAAACCAGCGAGTTTGGACTCGCACACTTTCAGAGACACATCAGCGAGTTGTAAATGTCATTATTCGCTATTACTCGGGTCCCTATTCATTAACATTGGACTCGCTGGACTCGCAACGAGTCCCAAGTCCTTGACTCGGACTCGTTGGGGTCTTGCGATTCCGAGTCTTTTCGGACTCGCCCATCTCTAATCACATCACTAGCCAACAATCTTAAACGACTTTTTGACACTTTCCTCTCCCTCCTCGGTTCAAGAGTACAGGCCCCAACCACTGGTCAACTATTTTAAGGACAAAATTGACCATGTACAACAGGAAATTTCCTCACAGCCTAAGAGCATCATGCATTTTCTTCCCTCCTGCACTTCATCCAACTCACTTTTGGTCTTTGATCTGGTCACAGAGGAAGAAGTTACTCGGCTCCTTGCATCTTCTTGCCCTTCTCCCTGCACCAGTGACCCTATTCTCTCACATCTCCTTCAATCCCTTTCCCCAGCTGTCACATCTCACCAAACTAAAATATTTAATCTTTCCCTCACATATGGCGTTTTCCCCTCCTCCTTCAAACACGCCAGCATACACCCATTACTAAAAAAAAATCCCTCAACCAGAAAGAACTCTGCTGCTAACTACCGACATGTCTCTAATCGCCCCTTCATCTTTACACTCCTGGAACACTTGGTCCACTGTTGTCTGATCTGCTATCTCTCAGATAATTCACTTCTTGACTCTCTACAATCCGGTTTCCGCTCTTTACACTGTACTGTAACTGTACTTACTAAAGTATCTAATAATCTACTTACAGCTAAGTCTAATGGTCACTACTCAAAGCTTATCCTCCTGGATCTCTCTGCTGCATTTGATATTGACCCGCCCCAGGTCCGTGGGGTACCCGGTCCCGGGCGTTGCAGTTTACAGGTGATGTCACGGGGCCTGTTGCCCGGTCCCATGGCCCTGGTGGTCGCTGAAAAAGTGGTAAACAGTCAATGGAAAGTGAAATAAAAATGATTTGTGATGTCACCTACGGCTCCGTTAATGCTACTGCGGGACAGACTTTCGGGGTGATGGTGGGAGCAGCAAGGTGGTTACACTTTCCGTAGGTGGAGCAAGATCCCCGGGGCAGTGATGGAAATTGGGAATTTCAGGACAGTCTTTTATTTACACAGGGATGCAGCTACACCAGGCCTTGTCACTTGTTCTTCTCATGCTGAGGTCGGCAGCTCCTCAGTGGAGATAGTAAAGGACGCCACACAGCCTTTTTACTCTGTACAGGTTTACTGGCAGCTCTTCAAAAATACAGTCCTTACCGGTCTGCCTGGCCTGGGTAGTCGCTGGATATTAGGATGCCGCACTCAGGACCCTCGGTAAACTGCCTGCTGTTCCTGTCTGGTCCCTTCCAGCACTCTCCTCTGTCTCCCTCAGCCCTCCTGTGCGTAGAGCCTGAAGCCAGCTCCCACGGATCTCTCGGTGGAGGACTCTTCTCCCAGTTCTCCAGACCCTATACGGTGCCTTTTTTTGGGTGCGCTGGGGGTCGGCCACAACTTCCTAAAGATGCTCGGGCCTCTGGTTTGGTGGCTTGGGGGCTCTCAGAGCCGGTACTCCATTTCAGGACAGAACCCTTCCGGTCGTTAGTCGTACCGGGTCCAGATTTGTGCACATCACAACACTTGGTGCCCCTAGGGTCCCTTTCTGTCCTGACAGCCCCTCCGCCGTCTTCTACTCCTTGCCCCCTAATGGAGCTCTGCCACTTACTAACTAACTCTCCTCCCACCCACACACTTTTCTACCCTGTCACTCCTTCCATGGGACTGGGTCCTCCCTACAGCAGGTCAACCCACAATCCTTTACCTAGGGTATGCAGCGTCCCAATTCCTCAGCCAGAGGAATACTACACACTCTTTATGGGTGCAGTACCCCTCCATCGTGTCTCGACCAGTGGGGTGCCACACTACCATGGATCACCAGCTCCTCTTTTCTATGCTCTGCTCTATTGGGCTCCAGGACACCACTCTATCCTGGTTCTTCTCCAACCTCTCTGACCTTTTCTTCACTGTATTTTTCACCAACTCCTCTTCTCCTCTTCCCCTCATGGTTGGTGTTCCTCATGGTTCAGTCCTAGGTAGTGATGAGCTACCACCTCAATGTTCAAATTTGATTCGTCGAATTGGTGATTTGTTCGTTGAATGTTCGTCGAACACCGCAAATCCCATTGAAATCTATGGCAGGCTACAGCAAACACATAGAAAACACCATCAAAGGTGTCCAAAAGCTGCCAAACTGCTCAGAATAGACAACAAACACCCGGAAAAGTGATAACAATCTAACCACAGTACAAATAGTCAGGGGAAAAGTGGCATTAGTTTTCTACATTAA
>JARQOC010000005.1:289775616-289828477 GCA_033576535.1 Allobates femoralis
GGAGGTTCCCTAATGTTTTGGGGTTGCTTTGCTGCCTCTGGCACTGGACTGCTTGACCGTGTGCATGGCATTATGAAGTCTGAAGACTAACAACAAATTTTGTAGCGTTTGTGAGAAAGCTGGGTCTCCCTCAGAGGTCATGGGTCTTCCAGCAGGACAATGACCCAAAACACACTTCAAAAAGCACTAGAAAATGGTTTGAGAGAAAGCACTGGAGACTTCTAAGGTGGCCAGCAATGAGTCCAGACCTGAATCTCATAAAACACTTGTGGAAAGATCTAAAAATGGCAGTTTGGAGAAGGCACCCTTCAAATATCAGGGACCTGGAGCAGTTTGCCAAAGAAGAATGGTCTAAAATTCCAGCAGAGCATTGTAAAAAACTCATTGATGGTTACCGAAAGCGGTTGATCGCAGTTATTTTGGCTAAAGGTTGTGCAACCAAGTATTAGGCTGAGGGTGCCAATACTTTTGTCTGGCCCATTTTTGGAGTTTTGTGTGAAATGATCAATGTTTTGCTTTTTGCTTCATTCTCTTTTGTGTTTTTTCATTGAAGACAAATTAAATGAAGATAATAATACCAAAGAATTTGTGATTGCAATCATTTTCAGGAAGAAACTGAGTATTCTCTGACAGAATTGCAGGGGTGTCAATACTTTTGGCCATGACTGTAATTGTTAAATTTAACCGAATTAACCCGAATCGTCACAAACCGAGACAATCCGGTTTCAATCCGGTTTAATCCTGTAACGGTTATAAAGAATCAGCTAAAGCCGGATCATGGTCAATCCGGTTTCACATTAAATCTTTATGCTTTTTAGCGACGGCTTCTAAACTATGATTAAATGAATTGCAGGTTGTTCCTCTGCTGCCAGATCTCTTTTTTCTCTTTATGGGATCCGGCAGCAGAGGAATTACTCGCAATTACTCGCTTCCCCATTCATTTACATTGGACTCGATGAACTCGCAACGAGTAGTGAGTCTCGGACTCATTAGAGTCTAGCGATTCCAAGTAATTTAGGATTCGCCCATCCCTAGTGGTGTGGCAGTGTGAGATGGGGGAAAAATGATGAATTCTGTTTTGTCTATGTTCAGTTTTAGAAAGCGAGCAGAAAAGAAAGATGAAATAGCAGACATACATTGTGGGATTTTGGTAAGTAAGGAGGTGTTGTCAGGTCCAGAGCAGTAGATCAGAGAGTCATTCAGCGTAGAGATGATACCAAAAGCTGTGAGAGTCTATAAGCCATTCCAGGCCGAAGGTGTAGATGGAGAAGAGTAGAGGTCCTACAACTGAAGGTTGGGGAACACCAACAGACAGGTGGTGAGATGAGGAGATTGTATGGGAGAAGGGGATGCTGAATGTCCACAGTGTTAGATATAAAGAGATCTAGGATAGGGCACAGCCTGTGATACCAAGAGATCAGAGAATCTGTCGAAGGAGGGAATGGTCCATGGTGTCAAAGGCAGAAGACAGGTCAAGGAGGAGGAGGATATAAAGACAGAGTAGTGTCTCTTGCTCCTTGTGGTTAGTAGGTCATTGGTGACTTTAGTAAGGGCAGTTTCGGTTGCGTGATGTGGTTGGAAGCCAGTTAACCTGTACTCGGACACAGAGGAAGCAGGAGGAGAGTGTTAGGACAGTTCAAGATGGACATGCTGTTTTGAGGCATAAGGAATAAGTGATATGGGGCGATAGCTAGACACAGAGGATGGTTTAAGGGAGGAGGGTTTTTTAAGGATGGGTGTGATCGAGGAATGTTTAAAGGTTGACAGGAAGATACCCATTGTTAGTGATAGGTTGAAGAGATGTGTTAGAGTTGGGATGAAGACTCTGGTGAGGTTGGGAATGAGGTGGTATGGGAGGGTCAAGCACACAGGTGGTGAGATGTGATTTTGAGAGAGGAGAGGAGAACTGATTCTCTGTCACGGTGGTGAAGTTGGTTTTGGAAGAAGAGGGATGAGCAGTTATGAGGAGGGGCTCTGGTGACTGCAGGCCAAAGCCTTCTCTGATGTTATTAATTTTCTGCTTAAAGAAAGAGGCAAAGTCTTCAGCAAAGATAAGAGGAGGGGAAGGAGGTGCTGGGGGATGGAGGAAAGAATTGAAAGTGATGAATAACTGTTTAGGGTTGTTAGACAGGGAGGATATGAGAGATGAGAAGTTTGTTTTGTGGCACTGAGTGTGGACTTGAAGTTTGTGACTGCTTGTATGCAATGAAATGCTCGGTGGAATGGGATCTATTCCATCTCTGCTCAATTACCCTGGAAGCTCGTCTCAGTTCCTTAATCTGGTCTGCCAGGGTTGCCTATTGATTCTGTGAATTTTGCTATGTTTGAAGGGGACAGTCAAATTGAGCTTTGTTGTTATTGTGGTTTTATATAAAGTGGCGGCAGCGTGTGTATCGTGTAAGGAAGCTATTCCTTTGAGAGGGAGAAGAGACTTGGAGAATGAATGTAAATCAAGGTGTTTGAGATTTCTGCGAGGATGAGTGAGTTTGTGGAGTGGGGGTTGCGCACTAGGAAAGAAGAGGGAAGAGAATGTAAATAGGTTGTGGTCAGACAGGGGGAGGGGTGAATTTGAGAAGTTAGTAAGGGAACAGAAGTGAGTGAAGGTAAAGGCCAGTGTGTGGCCATCTTTGTTAGTGGCCACGGAGGAACATTGAGTGAGCCCAAAGGAGGTAGTTAGTGATAAACATTTAGAGGCAGTTTAGTTGGAAGTGTCAATGGGAATGTTGAAGTGACCCATGATGATAATGGAATTGTCGGTAGAAAGGAAATTAAGTAGTCGGTCTAGAAAGGTGGTGATGGCTAGCTATTGGGGGTGGCAAATGACAGAGGTTGGATGGGAGTACAGAACAGATTACACCTCAAACAAGGGAATCGTTGCGGAGGATGGTAGTGGAATTGAGGTAAAGGAGCAGTTATTAAACAGGAGCAAGCCAACTCCTCCACCATGCTTGTTTGCTTGTTTCTGGAATGAGGGGTGTGGAGAGTTGAAATCTACCATAGGAAAGTGTATCTGGAGAAAATGTGTCAGAGGGTGTGAGCCAGGTTTCAGTGATGCCGAGGAAGGAGAGTTTGCTAGTAATAAAAAAGTTGTGGATGTATGAAAGTTTGTTGCAGACAGAGAGAGTGTTCCGTAGGGCTCCAGGTTGGGGACTGGGGGAGTGGGGGCTGGATGAATGAGTATAAGGTTATTAGGATTGCGAAAATATGTAAAGTATCGTGGGTGAGTGTTAGAAATGAATATGGAGATGTGATGGGGTTGGCCAGGATTTGAAGATATCTCACCAGCAACGAGGAAAAGTAGAGAGAGCGTTAGAAGGCTGGAGCTGGAGAGGAGGGCATGAGGTCACCATGTGTGTCTGGAGACAAAGGATTGTGTGTGGAGGAAGAGTTCTGAGGAGGAGGTGATATGAGTAGGGAGGATGGATGGAGGGAGAAATGAGTATGATTTTATTGGTGCTATGTGCCCACCTTGCAGATTATGTCTGCACCAAATCTGCATCTCCAAGCAGGAAAAACGCTGCAGATTAAACACTGCATTTTAGTGCATTTTTTGTGAGTTTTTCTCTACATTTTTTCCCATATCATATAGTCTATGAGAAAATCATATAGTCTATGAGAAAAAAGAAAGAATGAACAAGTTGCTTTTTTTCTTTACCAAAGTCTACAAGGAAAGAAACCTTAAGGTGGGTACAGCACTTCTGAATTCTCATTGCTTTTGCTGATTTGAGAAAATCTGCAAGGAAAACAATTACAAAAACGCACAAAAAAATATTAGGTGGGCACATAGCCTTCTACATTAATTGATCTGTATTTTAAACCATCATAGAGTCTGTTTCAAAAGGCCTCTTCCAGAAATATTAATATTACAAAAAATATGGAGGTTTGCCATGAACTGTTATGATATCTATAACATAATATAATAATGTATTCACCAAAGTGACTCATTCAGATAGGTAATAAAATCATCAACTAAGGCCTTGTTCACACATATCAGTTTTTTTGCCCATCCCTGCGTTTTTTGGGCTGTTAAAAAAAACGCAGGTGCGTTAACGCAGGGTGCATTTCAGTGTACATGCGTTTTTCAAGTCCACTTGCATTTTTTTCCCCCAGTTCAAAAAACGCTGCATGCAGCGTTTTTTGGGTGCTGGAAAAAAACGCAGGGGTTGCTCCCAAAAACGCATCCGTTTTTATAACATGGGACCCTATGGGAACCCATGCGTTAACGCAGGACACATATAGGCACCTGCGTTAACGCATGCGTTAACGCTAGTGTTTTTAAAAGGCTCATTGAGGCACCCTGCGTTAACGCTAGCGTTTTTAAAAGGCTCATTGAGGCACCCTGCGTTAACGCTAGCGTTTTTAAAAGGCTCATTGAGGCACCCTGCGTTAACACTAGCGTTTTTAAAAGGCTCATTGAGGCACCCTGCGTTAACGCTAGCGTTTTTGCCTGTGTTTTTGGTGAAAAAATGACAAAGTCCAAAAAGGATTATAATCCTTTCAGACACACAAGGGACATTTTTTGGCACTCTTAAAAAAACGCATGTGGTTTTAGGAGTGCTAAAAAAAACGCAAATTGTGTGTGAACATGGCCTAAGATAACTTATTTTAAGCATGTGAATACAGATATTACCTATAAGTTATATACACATTTGATCCATTATTATGCACGCTTTCTTTTTATTACTTACACTGTCTTGCAATGTCACTTTAATACAATTGTGTTACAGGACATGTGGCTGGCATCATCATGGAGGTGGCTGGGAAGATAGGTTGTGGGTGTTTCTGTAAATGGCAAGAATTTCACTAATATCGTTTATTTTACATTTGTAACCTTCAACCCAATATTGCAGCTTCTTGTATCTACTATTATTACTTCCAACACCAAAGTTTCCTTTTTTTACTTTGAAAACATTTTCTCTATAATGTTTATGTTACTACTAGCTGTAGTACCCGGCTACGCCCGGGTTAATAAATAACTGATGTTAACTATAACAAAATAGAATTTGAATATGTCATATTAATGACCTGTAAGAAAATAGAAGCTGAGCTGTGATTGGTTGCTATAGGCAGCCTAATAAATCTCCAGCCAACAGTAAACCCTCCCCCTGGCCGGGCAGTATATGTTACCTCACACATACACATAATACACAACTCATATGACTGACATCTGCCTTAATTCCCTATACAACACATGTGTTGCACATTGGTCTGTGTGGTGTGTGTGTCACTGGGATGTGTGTGTCCCTGTGGGGTGAGTGCATGTGTCCCTATAGGGTGTGTATGTGTGTCCCTCTGTTATGTGTGTCTCTTTGTGGTGTGTGTGTGTGTCCCTGTGGGGTGAGTGCATGTGTCGCTATAGGGTATGTGTGTGTCCCCATGGGGGTGTGTGGGGGTGTCTCTGTGTTGTGTGTGACTCTTTGTGGTGTGTTTGTGTGTCCCTGTGGGGTGAGTGCATGTGTCACTATAGGGTATGTCTGTGTCCCCGTGGGGGTGTGTGGGGGTGTCTCTGTGTTGTGTGTGTCTCTTTGTGGTGTGTGTGTGTTTGTTTGGGTGCGTGGTGAGTATCCAATGTTGGGGCTGCACTTTAGCGACTATACACTTGCTGTTACTCTTTGTGTGCATGTGGTGTGTATACATGTCCCCGTGTGTGGTGAATATCTCATGTTGGGGCCCCCCCTTAGTGACTATATGCTGGTATGTGCTGTTAGTCTTTGGTGCTATCATTAAGCCCCTCTCATTCACAACTGTCAACTGGTAACTGTCACTTTTTCCCCATTATGCAGACAGGGGCAAAATTGTTTGGTGAATTGGAATGCGCGGGGTTAAAATTTCGCCTCACAACATAGCCTATGACGCTCCCGGGGTCCAGACGTGTGACTGTGCAAAATTTTGTGGCTATAGCTGACAGCTGTCGATTTTCCTCCAACACTTTTCCATTCACTTTTTCCCCACTATGTAGATAGGGGCAAAATTGTTTGGTGAACTGGAACGCGCAGGGTTGAAATTTTGCCTCACAACATAGCTTATGACGCTCCCGGGGTCCAGATGTGTGACTGTGCAAAATTTTGTGGTTGTAGTTGCGACGGTGTAGATGCCAATCCCGGATATACACACATACACACACATACACACATTCAGCTTTATATATTAGACTAGCTGTAGTACCCGGCTACGCCCGGGTTAATAAATAACTGCTGTTAGCTATAACAAAATATAATTTGAATATGTCATATTAATGACCTGTAGGAAAATAGAAGCTGAGCTGTGATTGATTGCTATAGGTAGCCTAATAAATCTCCAGCCAACAGTAAACCCTCCCCCTGGCCGGGCAGTATATGTTACCTCACACATACACATAATAGACAGCTCATGTGACTGACATCTGCCTTAATTCCTCATTTGGCACATGTGTTGCACATTGGCTGTTTTTAATCAGATGTTTATGTTTGGAAAATAAAGGTAACACACTTATGAGGTGAGTTGTGTGAGGTGATTTGTGCACATCTGTGTCTGTCTGTGTGGTGTGTGTGTCCCTGGGGTGTGCATGTGTGTGTCCCTGTGGGGGGATCTGTGTGGTGTGTGTCTCTGTTGTGTGTGTCTCTTCGTGGTGTGTGTCCCTGTGGGGTGAGTGCATGTGTCCCTATAGGGTGTGTATGTGTGTGTGTGTCCCTGTGGGGGGGGGTCTGTGTGGGGTGTGTGTCTCTGTGTTGTGTGTGTCTCTTTGTGGTGTGTGTGTGTCCCTGAGGGGTGAGTGCATGTGTCCCTATAGGGTGTGTATGTGTGTGTGTCCCTGTGGGGAGGGTCTGTCTGGTGTGTGTGTCTCTTTGTGGAGTGTGTCCCTGTGGGGTGAGTGCATGTGTCCCTATAGGGTGGCTATGTGTGTGTGTCCCTGTGGGGGGGGTCTGAGTGGTGTGTGTGTGTCTGTGTTATGTGTGTCTCTTTGTGGTGTGTGTGTGTCCCTGTGGGGTGAGTGCATGTGTCCCTATAGGGTGGCTATGTGTGTGTGTCCCTGTGGGGGGCGGGGTCTGAGTGGTGTGTGTGTGTCTGTGCTATGTGTGTCTCTTTGTGGTGTGTCCCTGTGGGGTGAGTGCATGTGTCACTATAGAGTGTGTGTGTGTCCCATTGGGGGTGTGTGTGTCTCTGTGTTTGTGTGTGTCCCTTTGTGGTGTGTGTTTGTTCGGGTGCGTGGTGAGTATCCAATGTTGGGGCTGCACTGTAGCGACTATACACTTGCTGTTATTCTTTGTGTGCATGTGGTGTGTATACATGTCCCCGTGTGTGGTGAATATCTCATTTTGGGGCCCCACCTTAGTGACTATATGCTGGTATGTGCTGTTAGTCTTTGGTGCTATCATTAAGCCCCTCTCATTCACAACTGTCAACTGGTAACTGTCACTTTTTCCCCATTATGTAGATAGGGGCAAAATTGTTTGGTGAACTGGAACGCGCAGGGTTGAAATTTTGCCTCACAACATAGCCTATGACGCTCCCGGGGTCCAGATGTGTGACTGTGCAAAATTTTGTGGGTGTAGTTGCGACGGTGTAGATGCCAATCCCGGATATACACACATACACACACATTCAGCTTTATATATTAGACTAGCTGTAGTACCCGGCTACGCCCGGGTTAATAAATAACTGCTGTTAGCTATAACAAAATAGAATTTGAATATGTCATATTAATGACCTGTAGGAAAATAGAAGCTGAGCTGTGATTGATTGCTATAGGTAGCCTAATAAATCTCCAGCCAACAGTAAACCCTCCCCCTGGCCGGGCAGTATATGTTACCTCACACATACACATAATAGACAGCTCATGTGACTGACATCTGCCTTAATTCCTTATTTGGCACATGTGTTGCACATTGGCTGTTTTTAATCAGATGTTTATGTTTGGAAAATAAAGATAGCACACTTATGAGGTGAGTTGTGTGAGGTGATTTGTGCACATCTGTGTCTGTCTGTGTGGTGTGTGTCCCTGGGGTGTGCATGTGTGTGTCCCTGTGGGGGGGGGTCTGTGTGGTGTGTGTCTCTGTTGTGTGTGTCTCTTCGTGGGTGTGTGTGTGTCCCTGTGGGGTGAGAGCATGTGTCCCTATAGGGTGTGTATGTGTGTGTGTGTCCCTGTGGGGGGGGGGGGGGTCTGTGTGGGTGTGTGTCTCTGATTTGTGTGTGTCTCTTTGTGGTGTGTGTGTGTCCCTGAAGGGTGAGTGCATGTGTCCCTATAGGGTGTGTATGTGTGTGTGTCCCTGTGAGGAGAGTCTGTGTGGTGTGTGTGTCTCTTTGTGGAGTGTGTCCCTGTGGGGTGAGTGCATGTGTCCCTATAGAGTGGCTATGTGTGTGTGTCCCTGTGGGGGGGGGTCTGAGTGGTGTGTGTGTGTCTGTGTTATGTGTGTCTCTTTGTGGTGTGTGTGTGTCCCTGTGGGGTGAGTGCATGTGTCACTATAGAGTGTGGGTGTGTCCCATTGGGGGTGTGTGTGTCTCTGTGTTGTGGGCAAAATTGTTTGGTGAATTGGAATGCGCGGGGTTAAAATTTCACCTCACAACATAGCCTATGACGCTCCCGGGGTCCAGACGTGTGACTGTGCAAAATTTTGTCTCTATAGCTGACAGCTGTCGATTTTCCTCCAACACTTTTCCATTCACTTTTTCCCCATTATGTAGATAGGGGCAAAATTGTTTGGTGAATTGGAATACTCGGGGTTAAATTTCACCTCACAACATAGCCTATGACGCTCCCGGGGTCCAGACGTGTGACTGTGCAAAATTTTGTCTCTATATCTGACAGCTGTCGATTTTCCTCCAACACTTTTCCATTCACTTTTTCCCCATTATGTAGATATAGGGGCAAAATTGTTTGGTGAACTGGAACGCGCAGGGTTAAAATTACGCCTCACAACATAGCCTATGACGCTCCCGGGGTCAAGACGTGTGACTGTGCAAAATTTTGGGGCTGTAGTTGCGATGGTGTAGATGCCAATCCCAGATATACACACATACACACATACACACATACACACATTCAGCTTTATATATTAGATTAAGCTGTGATGCTCACTCATACATGGATAGTGTGTTGGTAAGAAAATTTGTCATCAATTATGTTTTATTATAATCTGTGGATAGGTTTCTAAAAACCGTATCTTGAGTAAACAAAGAGATTTAAAAAAAGGATTCCCACAGCATTGTCCTCCAGGGACATTGTCTCTGTAGTGTCTACTAAATAAATGAGTTTCCTGCCCTAGACTGCTCAGGAAGCCTCTCTCCGGTAAAGCATGAAAGTCATACTCACTGCAGTGTGAACCATTAGTATATAAATGTACTTTCTATGGGGTAATAGTTTTTCTCACAATGCAAAAAGATGACAGGGTGACAGGCAATTAATATCACTGGGAATGTAGGAGAAAACTGTCAAGTAACATCTATTTACATTGGCAGAAATGCATCTCATGTAACCTATTGCTTTTTTAAAGGGAACCTGTCAAATAAATTAATACATACATCTTTTTCTGAAAGCAGATTTGACATTAATGTATATTTCAAGCTTAAAACATTTAAAGGGGATATATACCTAAAGATTTAACCTAAAAGCAAATGCATCCATCAGGGGAGAAAGTTAATATTGAGTTTGTAGGGAATGTACCATCGGAAAATGGCACATCATTGGGGAACACAGGAACCATAAGCTGTTGCCACCTAGAGGCTGACACCTTTTAATGCACCTTTGCAAAAAAGAAGGTTCCACCCCAGCACACTATAGCCAGCCTACTGGCATCAAGCTGCTCAGTTTAGCTAAGTGCCACATAGCAGGTAGACACAGGTCTGAGTTTCTTTGGTTTAGAAAATAACCTTTTTCTATTTTTCCTGTGTAGGATGAGTTTCACCCCCCCAAGGAAAGTACAGCCTGTAGAGTTCAGGACAGTTAAGTACAGTATGTCCTCTGCTGCAGTCCTGTTTTCCTCTGGCTCCTTGTCAGCTCAGACAGATCTGTGGCATTCCTGTGGAGTCCAGGCTTTAGGCCCATATCTGTGTCCATAGCCCTCTCCTCATTGTGAAAGCCTCCCTAAGTCCAGGTGCAGGTCCTGACCCCCAAGGGTCCACCAGACTTTATAATCTGAAGGATCATTCTTTTCCTCTGCTGGACTTTTCCACTTTTACTGTGGCATGTGGGGGTCCAGCATGGAGAGAATCTAATTGACTCAATGGCTTTTTAGTAGCCCAGCTAACTTCTGCAGGCATTTCAAGTGATCACTGTCTGGGCTTCCTTGGTTACTATCCCAATTAGGCCACCCCACTCTAGTCATCAGGGGAACATACTCTCCAGGACAAGGTATGCATTTTTCTTCTGTGGTAATGACACCAGAGGTACCGTAGCAAGTCTATCCCTCAGAAAAGTCCAGAAAAGATTGCGCATATTCACCTACCCAGCCAGCCTTGAAACTTATTATGCCTGCACCTCCTTTAAGTGAACGTTTCCCTCAGTACAAACCAAAGAGAGATGTGCTGTTTGTTCAGCACATCTCATCTGCCGATGCCCGATCAGGACACTCATGCAGCCCATGACAAGAGTGCACCATTCCGGCTTTGGCCATAGCTTTAGCTCATTCAGTGGCTGAGTTAACCAAGTTGTCCCAAACTTTGATTAGGATAGTGAAATGGCTGCCCAAGGCTTAACCACCCATGGTACTGCCCAAAGTGAGTCCGACAAACCAGCTACACCACACCAGCATAGCAGATCGCAAAGGCAGTCCAAGCAGTCAAATCAATTCATCTTCCAGTTTGCCCTCTGCATCACTTAGCATTCAGTCGAAGTCTTGTGTGCCGTCTCCGGAGGCCCACTCTTTACCAAGAACTTAAATACTAAAATTGTCAGGGGCAATTATATTCAGTCCACCTGAGTCAATACTGTGTAGGACCACTTTTTTCTTCAATTATTGCTTCAAGTCTTTAGGGGTATGTCTCTTTACCCATCCTTCTTTGCACACAAGTTCTAGCTCAGTGAGATTTGATGGAGAGCATCTATCAACAGCAATTTTCAAGTCTTGCCCAGATTTTTAATCAGATTTAGGTCTGGACTTTGGGACATTCAAACACATGAATATGCTTTGATGTAAACAATGTCATTGTAGTTCTGGCAGTATGTTTAGGTTATATTAACACACACCAGTTTTGATCCGTTTTTTTCATCCATTTTTTCAATGAAAATGCAGTGAATTAATCACTCAAATGGAATCTCAGCAATGCCAATGGGCTTTCCCTTTTTGCCATTCAGACTGGGAATTTGTGGTGTGATCCGTTTTTTTCCTGGAAAATTGATCCATCCAAGAAAAGTGCATGTCAGTTTCTGTGCCTTTTTCTCATCCGCTTTTCCTATAGGTAACATTGTAAATGGAGAAAAAAAAATGCAGCTCATAAAATGCATCAAAAACGCTGTGTGTGAATAGGTGATACGTTTTTTGGAAAAGTGGATCAGTTTTGCAGCTGAAAAACGGAGCCACAAAAAGGTGCAAAAACAGCGTGCAACACCCTCGCAGCTCCTGCCTTGGCCCCCAACCTGTGAAAACCACATTGGGCACCCCCGCTCCACTACTCTTTCCCCCCCCACTCCACATTCCCCCTCGATAAGATTTTAATTTTTTTTCTTTTAAAGATTCGTGTTTTAAGACGCACCCCTGTTTAAAGTGTGTTTTATAATCCGAAAACTACGATAACTGTAATAATTATTTTATTTTTTGTTAGTAAAGATAAAATTACGCCCTTGGAAAAAGCCTCCTGGCGAAATACGTGTCGGGCTCTCTTTGTAAATATGCACCTTAAAGGGAACCTGTCACCCCAAATCACCTTTCTAACCTATTAATACATGCTGGGCAGACTTAGAATACATTCTAACACATCCCTGTTTCACCTTTTTTTAATAATCTATGAGTACAATAATGTAGTTAGTAAACTTAGGAAATTCTTGTCACAGGGGCATTTCTCCAAGCGATTTTGACCGGTAGGCGGGTCCCATGTGCCGCGCTACCCCTGCCTCGCCACTGTAGTACGCCCTAATGGGCGTCATTATGCAACTTCCACGCTGCGACGCAGTCATGTGACGTCGGGATCGCCGTGTCACTTCCGGTCGCAGGTCTCACAGGCAGACTTCGTGCATGCGCAGACTGCATGCTAAAGTCTGCCTGTGTGTGACCGGAAGTGATGCAGCGATCCCGGCGTCACAGAAAAAAGGAGTAAGATAGAATGAGGAATAGCATGAAATGATGAAAAATGCAAATGCAAATACAATAATAAAAATACTTAGTCTGGTGTACATAGAGTACTGGGCAGCAGGGACGTAACTACCACTGATGCAGGGGTTGCAATTACACCCGGGCCCTGCAGCCTAGGGGGGCCCCAAAAGTCTCTTTGGCCCATAGAAAAAGACTAATACTCAGCTGCAGTATTAAAGATTTGCAATAATTGGGGGCCCCAATGGAGCTTTCGCATCGGGGCCCCAGGGCCTGAAGTTACAGTTGCTGGGCAGCAAGCTCCGGTTTCAAAGTGAAAGTTAAAGAACTGCTAATAAGAAGAGAGAAAAGAAAAGAGAATTAATGGGAGGCCACAGAAGGCATATGCATATAATATGTAAGAAAAACAATGGGACACCTGGGTCACCTGCTAGGGATGGTCCATTTGGGAAGAAGTTAGTAGGAGAGGACCAGAGGTAAAGATTGTGTTTGTAATACTGAAAGAGAGGACTTGTGCCTAGTATTCTCAAAAGTATAAAGAAGTAGTCAGCAGACTAAATAGAAAAAAAAAGGAGAACTTATGTTTAACCTCTTAGTCCTGACAAGGTTATTCACTCTCTGAACACACATACACTTACTGTGTAGGGTAATGAAGTGTTAACCTAAGGATATGTGGCACTGACCGAGTACTAATGGGAAAAAAAAAGTATGTGCAGCCAAGTTAACTTTTTCAGGGAGCAATGAGGGCAAAAAATAGGGTAGAAGATATGTCTTAACATACCATGAATGGGCATGGGAGCGGAGCTCTTAGAGAAAGAAGAAGCCTGTGTAGAAATTGAATCCTGCTGCAGGGATCACAGAAGAGATGCATGAGGCTGAGAATCAGGGAGGGATCGGAGTGTACCTGTGGAGGCTGGCATCAGTGCTCATGCATAGTGCGCCATTTATTACCAGCCGCCCGTTTATATAGTGAGAGGGGGTGGATGTTCGGAAATATCACTTCTGGCGTAAGGAACGCACAGAAGTGAAGAGAATTCACAGACCGAAGTTGGGCGGGGAGCATGCACATCAGGTGCTCATTGATGATGGTGGAGAAGGTGTCAGCTTCATAGTGAAGATGTGGCAACTTCATGAAACTCTAAATATTTCATCTATAATAAGAAAAACAGTATTAGGCTAGCTTCACACTTGCGTTTGTGTCCTTATGCGTATGGCAATAGCATGCAGACGCAAACGCAGTGCAGCGCAGCACATATTTATGTGAATGCAGTAGAGAATCTCCGCATGTGTTTACATTAGTATGGTGCCCAGGCAGCCAATCAGCTGTCTCGGGGGCGGCCGGGAGGAGGAGATCCTCCTCCCGGCCACCGCTGATCTTCCACCGGTGTCAGCGCGGGAGATTTGAAGATACAGCTGATCTGACAGCTGTTTAAATCTCCCGCGCTGACACCGAATAGGGTGATATCAGTGCAGGAGATAAGAAACAGCTGATCGCTGCTTCAAATCTCCCGCACCGACCTCACCTATTCGGTGTCAGCGCGGGAAATTTAAACAGCTGTCAGATCAGCTGTATCTTCAAATCTCGCGTGCTGACACTGGTGGGAGAGCAGCAGCGGCTGTAGCTGATCTCCCGGTGGCCGCCGGTGATCACCGGCGGCCACCGGGAGAGATTTCAATGAGAACCGCAGCGTTCTCCTGCGCTGTCATGCGGAGGAAACTGCGGATCGTTTGACTTCCATGCATTTTTTGTGCGCTTGCGGGCACTTGCAGATAAAACAAGCGCCCGCGAACGCACAAAAAATGCAACAGGGCTGCGTTCTGAGTGCGGAGGAGGGCGCCTAAATTATGCACACCCGTAAGCACACACAACGAACGCAGCCAAAATGCAGGCACATGCGTTCCCATGTTAAACATAGGAACACGTGCGCAAGCGTTTGGCTGCATTCAGTGCGCTGCGTAACAAACGCAAATGGGAAGGCATCCTTAGAAGGACACAGGAGAACAGTGACAACAATAATTGATAACAACAGTAAAAATCATACTAATTGGTAAACTCAATAGTTGACGGCATTATTTTAAGGCAGAGCAAGCAGTGTTAACCATTATTGGATTACTTACTAGGACTGAGTATGCAAAAACAATAAGTATGAAGATAAGAAGTAGGAATAACTCATATTTTAGGAAGACCAACATCAATTATCCTAAAACAGTGGGGAAAGGAGGAGAAAAAAGGAAAAAGGGAATGAGGTATACCCATATACGTCACTAGGTGAAAAAAAGGATAAAAAAATGAACACTTTGGGCCTATACTGAACCCTTGTTTCACATGATCAATAGCAATGCCCTGACATGGAAATACAAAACAAATTATTAGTAAAACGTATTGTATTTACAATTGAGTCCTAGAGGTGCAAGTGCCTGTAATGTATGGATCCAATAGGTCTCTCGTTGCTTAAGCCTTTGGATCAAATTGACGCCCCTACATATCGGAGTACACTCTCAAATACATGAAAGCATAACTGGGAGATGCCATGATTGTGGTGTATAAATTTATATGGGATCGGAAGGAGAGTTTGTTTACAACAAATCGTCAACTTGTGCTTGCTTATTCTATCGCGTATATGTTTTCCCCAACATATACTAGTCCGCCAGTTGAGTCCTCCAGAAAGGAATCTCCTTTAATCCCACACCACCATTTAACAGTTTCCAGTTAGATCAGGAACTAAAATGCTTTTATAAGTCCCTTAGGCTGAAAGCCCATTTCACTAATAACGCCACCTTGGCTGACTTTTCCATTGACCCCCCCCCCCTTCCCGGGTTCCTTTCTTCTAAATCCCTTGGTCTTAGAAATCTGAAAGATGCCATGAATATAGTGTATAAAATGATATGGGATCGGAAGGAGAGTTTGTTTACAGCAAATCGTTGACTTGGTTTTCTTATTCTATCTCGTATATGTTGGGTGGTTTCCCCAACATATACTAGTCCATACGGGCACTTGATTAGATATACAACTATTGTCAAGTCACAGGTGAAGAACCCCTTAATTGGATATTTCTTGCCAGTCCGGGGGTTTCTGAAGAAGTCACCCCTAATCACTTTGGAGCTTTGATTGCAACTCAAACAAGGGAAAGTACCTTTGCATTGCATACTAAATGTCAGTTGTTGTGACGTTCTCTTTGCTGAACCCAATGTCTGCACGGATAAGAAGTTGCGTGATATTTTCACACCTCTTGTTTCAGAATAGAGGTTTCTCACCAAATTCAGGTACCGATCGGTAGCTGGTTTTTAATAACTGCCAGTGCCGCAAAATGGCTATGTTTTTCGGTCCTAGAGGCTATTACTTCAGGGTACCCTCGATCCATAAATTTAGATGTCATCTCTTGATGTCGGCTCATGCAGGTACCTGGGTCTGAGACGATCCTGTCAATGCGGATGTGCTGGGAAATGGATAATGAAGTTTTCACATACCTCAGGTGACAACTTTGATAATGGAGTAAGCTGTTTCTGTCCATTGTCTTCACATAGCAATCTGCTGAAAGGGCATCCTGTGTGTCAACTATGACCATTGTATCAAGGAAGTTGAACTGTTTAGTGTCGTAGTGGATGTTAAACATCAGATTGGGTATCCTGGAGTTGATGGAATTATTGAAGTTGGTCTATGTTGCCTTGCAAAATGAGGAAAATGTCATCGATAAAGCGACGCCACACTAGTGCGTGTGCTTGAATGAGTGGATGATGGCATACATGGTCATATACAAACTTACCCATGAAGATGTTGGCATACGAGGGCACAACTTTGGATCCCATCACTGTACCCTGTTTATGAATATAGAAGGAATCTTCAAACATAAAATAGTTTTTCTCGAGTATGATAGTGAGAAGCTCAATACAAAAATCCTTTTGTAGAGGAGACAAACTGCTTTGAAAATCCAGGAACAAATGAACAATCTCGATCCCAGTCGTGTGGTTGATGTTCATGTACAGGCTGCTCACATTCATGGTGACTAAGAGGCAGGATCTGTTTCAACTCTTTAATGATACTCAAAAAGTCGTTAGTATCTTTACAAATATGATTTGATGCCTGGTACTGAGGGACTAAGAATTCTGTCCAAAGTAATTGCCAATGGTGACAAGATAGACCCATGGACCCCATGGACACAACTTTTAGGCAGCCCGAAGGTCTCATTAGATTTTTGTGAATCTTAGGTAAAGTGTAGAACACAGAGGTTACCAGAGCTTTCTGCACTCAGTACTCAGCAAGTTTGAGATCTATAACATGTAGTGATAAATAGTGAGATATCTGATCTTTAATTAGTTTTTGAATCTTATGGGATGGGTCCCTTGGTGCTCGCCAGTAAGTGTTGGTATCTGACAGCTGGGAGTAGATCTCAGTCAGGTAAAATGATTTATCGAGCACCACTATGGCTCCACCTTTTTCAGCTGGTTTGATTACTATGGTTTTGTTCTCCTGAAGCGTTTTTATGGCCCTTGATTGTTCTGGAGTGAAATTGCTGTGTAGATAGAATTCATCCCTGGTAATCCTCTGTTGTATGTCCTCAGCATCCCTGGTCACCAGTGACTCCACTTGATGATATTTCTTAGATGGAACAAATGTGCTGAGATTTGTAAAACCAAGGGATTTTAGTAGAAAGGAACCCGTGGGGGGTGGCTCAATGGAAATGTCAGCCAAGGTGCCATTATTAGTGTAATGGATTTTCAGCCTAAGGGGCCCATAATAGCTTTTTAGTTCCTGATCTAACTGGAAACTGTTAAATGGTGGTGTGGGAGTAAAGGAGATTCCCTTTTGGAGGACTCAACTGGTTGACTAGTATATGTTAGAGAAACCACCAAACATATACGCCATAGAATAAGCAAACACAAGTCAATGATTCATTGTAAACAAACTCTCCTTCTGATCCTATATAAAATTATACATATACACCATAATCATGGCATCTGTCAGTTACGCTTTCAAGTATTTGAGAGTGTTCCCCCAGGAGGGTCGGCCAGCAATCAGATCCAAAGGCCTAAGCAACGAGAGGCCTATTGCATCCATACATTGCAGGTGCTTGAAGCCCTAGGACTCAATCGTGAATACAATACTTTTTACTAATAATTTGTTTTGTTCTTCCATGTCAGGGCAATGATATTGTTCATGTGACACAAGGTTCTGGTATAGGCCAAAAGTGTTCATTTTTTTTTATCTTTCTTTCACCTAGTGACACATATGGGAATACCCCCTTTCCTTTTTCCCATTTTTCTCCTCCTTTCCCCACTGTTTTAGGATCATTGATGTTGCATGATCAATTGACTTTCCTAAAATATGAGTTATTCCTACTTCTTATCCCATTTTTGCATGCTCAGTCATAGCAAGTAATCCAATCATGGTTATCACTGCTTTGCCTTTCACTAGGAGCTCCGCTACTATGCCCATTCATAGTATGTTGAGACATATTCTACCTATTTTTTGCCACATAGCGCCCTGATAAGTAACTTGGCTGCATGTACTTTTGTTTTCTCTTTAGTACTCATCAGTGCATATATCCTTATCATAAGAGGTTAACTCTTTCATTACCTACACAGGTATAGTCAGGACTGCCAACAGGGCTTGATTACCCTGACAGCTGTTAGGGGCCTGGCAGTGATTGACAGGAGAAAGGGCCCGAAGGAGAGGTGAAGGGGGCGGGCCCTGATTTCCTCCAGGCCCTGTTCCCTCACCTTTTCTACGAGTTCTCACCTGCCAATTTCCTCTGGGCCCCACCCCCTCACCTATTCTACGGGCCCCCCTGCTGTCCTTCACCGCCACGGCAGGGAAAGCAGAAAGGGCCGAGACTGTCAGCCTCAGCCAGGTTTGTACTGCACATGCACCCAGTGGGCTGACATGCGCAGTACAAACCGGTAGTCACTGCAGAGCGCAGTTGCCATCGGAAGGAGGGAACTGACTGGTGGTTGTCAGTATGAAGATGTCTGTCTGTGTGTTTGTCTGTCTGTGACTGTCTGTGTACCTGTCAACCTCTACACAGCACTATACTGCATATACAGGTCCATACTACATGCTGTATTAGTGGGTCTATATACTGTATGTGTATAGTGTGGACCTGTACATACAGCATAGTGCTTATAGTGCTATGTATACAAGATATGCAGCCGGCAGTCTCTGTGCCTATGTCCCGCAGTAGTTTCTAATGTGCATACGTCCAGCAACGGTCTGTAATGTGCATACATCCCACAGCAGTCTCGAATGTGCATTCATCTCACAGTGTTCTCTAATTTGCATACGTCCCGCTGCAGTCTCTAATGTGTATATGTCCCACAGTGGTCTCTAATATGCATATGTCCCGTAGCGGTCTTCAATGTGCATACATCCTGCAGTGGTCTGCATTGTGCCTACGGCCCGCAGCCATCTCCATTGTGCAAGTGGACCCCAGCTGTCTTCATTGTCTATATGGCCCACATCCAACTCCATTGTCTATACAACCCGCAGCCATCTCCATTGTCTATACGGCCCGCAACCGTCTCCATTATCTATACGGTACTATATTGATATTAATCCTTTATGTGAGAATTGCATAGCTTCCATCCACAGAATGGACCCGGGCACTCTAGTGCACACTGCTAACTAATGAGGAGCACATCCTGAGGTGCCTGGAGGAAGAAGTTGACTTTCTAAGTATACCATCTATCAACCACCTAAAGCGCAAGTATAAGAATGGTTGTAAGAAATTGGCATCTTTGGAGTTGCAACCTAACTATGTTGGGACAATACTATAGATTGAAACATATACTTCAAGGTTTAAGGTCTAACATACGATCAAGCCTGTTTTTTGGTGATGCCACCTTTTGCCAGAAGTTTGCAATGGTGTCCATTAAATATGCATGATGCTCCTAAATATGGAGTATTTACAGGAAAAGATACAAAAAGTGGGGCTAGAAAATAATGAAATGGAGGCACAAATAAAATCTTTATTGAAGGATAATTTTATTACATTTAAAGAGACAGTGCACACATAAATTGACAAAGCAAAGAAAGAACTAGAAGAAACGAAGAATCAAAAAAAAAAGAGGCAAGGAACGCAGAGGACTACAAAGTACCGTATATACTCGCGTATAAGCCGAGTTTTTCAGCCCAAAAATTGGGCTGAAAAGTACCCCCCTCGGCTTATACGCGAGTCAGTGCGGGGGCTGCTGTATACAGCGGTATAAAGCAGCCCCCGCATCCCCAGTAATGCAGGGCCCCCCCCCTCATGCTCCGGTCACCTGTAAAGCAAATTATACTTATCATTGTCCCGCTGCCGTCCGCGCCCGCATCTGCCGACATCGCGATCCTCCATCTTCATGCGTCTTCTTCTTCCTGTTTCTGTGCGTGTCGCAGGCAATGACGTCATTACCGGCGACGCGCACAGGAAACAGGAAGAAGAAGACGCATGAAGATGGAGGATCGGGATGTCGGCAGATGCGGGCGCGGACGGCAGCAGGACAATGATAAGTATAATTTGCTTTACAGGTGACCGGAGCATGAGGGGGGGGCCTGCATTACTGGGGCTGCCTGTATACTACCACTGGGGCTGCTGTATATAGGGGCTGCTGTATACACCACTGGGGCTGCAATACCACTGGGGCTGCTGTATATAGGGGCTGCAATACCACTGGGGCTGCAATACCACTGGGGCTGCTGTATATAGGGGCTGCAATACCACTGGGGCTGCAATACCACTGGGGCTGCTGTATATAGGGGCTTCTGTATACACCACTGGGGCTGCAATACCACTGGGGCTGCTGTATATAGGGGCTGCAATACCACTGGGGCTGCTGTATATACCACTGGGGCCTGCTGTATATCATACTGCTGGGGTCTGTATACCACTGCTGGGGGCTGTATACCTGTGCTGGGGTCCACCCTTGGCTTATACGCGAGTCAATAGATTTTCCCAGGTTTTGGGGGCAAAAGTAGGGGGGTCGGCTTATACACGGGTCGGCTTATACACGAGTATATACGGTAGGCCAAATCTATAACTGGTAAGGAAAGTCATACAAAATGGAGTGAGAAAGGTTATTATAGGAGGAAAAGACTGTCTTACAATCGTGTTAAATCCATTAATAAATTTAATTCTACCTTGCATAGACATAAACAGAATGCAAGAAGAAGACGAGGAGGATGCCACTATCACAGGTGGAAAAAGGAAGAAAGACAAGCCCAAGACACCACACTAACACCACAACAAAATAAAAGATCAAATCTAGTGGTGAATATCAGGTAAACGCTTAACTGATAAACAAATGAGTATTTTGAATAAGGGACTCAATTATCATATCACGTCACATGTTGAATGGTTGGAGATTGACCTTGATATGCATAGATTGTTTAGGAGCATTAAGCTTAAACATTGGTTTAATGGTAAAGTAATGCCATCTAAACAGAAAATGAGTGAGTTGGGTTTAAAAGAATTGTCATTATCCTAAAAGAGTGATTTTACCTCCCTCCCCCCGACATAGTACCAGCTATTGAGATCACTGCAGTAAAAAGGGATTTCGAGTCATTGAGGTTGAAATCTAGTCCATCATTATTATTATTTATTATTATTATAACTTCATTATTTCCATGGAGCTTGACATGTGGAAAAGATATACAAAGACAAGTACAAGGTACATGGACAACTTATGGTATACAGGTACAAAAGGAGAAGACGATGTCCACAAGGGCTCACAATCTACGAGGGGCAGGCAATGATACATTAAAAGAGGGTAGAGTTGGTCATGCAGTGGTTTGGTGGACCGAGGTTCACAGCAGGTTGTAGGCTTGTCGGAAGAGGTGAGTCTTCAGGTTTCTTTTAAAGGTTTCCAGAGTAGGTGAGAGTCTGATATGTTGGGGCAGAGAGTTCCAGAGTATAGCGTATGCAAGGGAGAAGTCTTATTTGAAGTTTTGGGAAGAAGAGATAAGGAGAAAGTAGAGGAGGATATCATGAGTGGAGTGTAGGTTGCTTGTAGGTAGGTAACGGGAGACCATGTCACAGATATATGGAGGAGACAGGTTGTGAACGGCTTTGTAGGTCATACTTAGGGTTTTAAACCGGAGCCTCAGAGAAAGGGGGAGCCAGTAAAGGGCTTGGCAGAGAGGAAATATTGGGGAATAACGTGGAGGCAGGTGGATTAGTCGGGCAGCATAGTTTATGATATATTGGAGTGGTGCAAGAGTGCTAGAGGGGAGGACAGTGAACAGGAGGTTACAATAATCGAGGCGGGATATGAATAGGGCATGGACAAGAGTTTTAGCAGTGTTGAGGTCGAGGAATGAACAGATCCAGGAAATAGTTTTGAGTTGGAGTTGGCAGGAGGTGGCAAGGGCTTGGATTTGTGGCTGATAAAGGGAAAGCAGTTGCCGTCATGGATTGGGCGAAACATTTAAAAGAAGTGATGAGGCAGCTGCAAGATGAAGAAGTGTATGTAAAATTGGAAGGGGATCCTAAGTGTGAAATACAGAAAAATATCACACAGATTCTAGAGGAGGATAAAATGGGGGGAATTATCGATCAAAATCTGTTAGATTACCTAGTAGTGAAAATCCAAGGACACCAATGTTGTACTTGGTCCCAAAAATTCATAAAGAGACCCATAGTGGCGGGGATCGACTCGGTGTTCAGCAACATAGGTATATTTCTAGATAAAGTAATGACCCTTTCGCAGTTGGGGCCAAGTCATACATCAGGGACACTAAACACTTTTTGCATAGATTGGGGACACTTGAGACAAATAATAGTGACATTTTAGTATCTTTTGATGTCACCTCCCTGTATACTTCCACTGACCCTGATAGAGGTCTTGCAGTGATCAGAAAGAAACTGGATGTTACAGATTATTCTGATGATTGTAAAAGATTGATAATTGATCTACTAGAGATTAGTTTGAGATACAACTATTTTCTCTTTAGTGACACCTATTATAAACAATTGAGGGGCACTGCCATGGAGGCGCTCATGGCATGCTCCTATGAAAATATAGTGACGACAGTGCTAGAGGAGGACCATGTCTATGTATCCCACCACTACAACAAGGTGGTAGAGTGGTGGCAATTCATTGATCATGTGTTCCTCCTCTGGAGGGGATGTATTGGTTTTAATGACTATTTGAACACTGTATAAAATTCATGATTGTATTCTCTGAAACAGAGATACAGTTCCTGAACGTAAATGTCAAGTTAAATAAGATTTTGATATGCACATCATTACATGTAAAAAAGACCGATAGAAATAAACTGTTGCATTTCCAGAGTCATCATCCTTTACAGATGAAGCAAGCAATACCTAATGGGAAAATCCAGAGGGTTAGACACATAGTTAGTGATGAGGATGAATGTGGAAGAACAGTTGACCTTTTAGAAAAATTCAAAATGCGAGGGTACCCCACAAAACTATTGATTCAACAAGAAAACAGAGTACAGACCAGAGGGGAGTCATCCTGGAAGGAATAGACAAGAGAACCCCAGTGGTGACAACCTTTGAGGATACGTCAATGGAAATAAAAAGAAAGTTATTAAGAAAAATTGGCAAATTTTGGGAAATGGTCTCTCAGAGGTGGAGGAATTTAAAAATCCCCCTTTATCTTCCTTCAGAAAATGAAGGAATTTGAAAGATTGGATTGTGAAGTCTGATTTTGGCAGTCTCAAAAGAGAAAGTCAGTCAACATTAACGGGTACTGTAAGGAAAGGTAGTTATCCATGTGTAGGGTGTATCAATTGCCTGCAGATGGTTACACGTTTATAAATAAGGGGACAGAGTGCAAAATAAAACATTTCCTCACATGCGGATCAGATAATGTAGTTTATCTGCTTGAATGCCCTTGCAAACTGTACTATGTTGGTGAAAGAACATTCCAGATAAGAGTGAAAAGAGCTGGGATAAGATGTCGCGCTGACCACAAAGATAAACACAGAGTTAATCACACACTCTGTTTATTTTGCCTACACGTGTTTCATGGCTCATAGCCACTTCATCAGGATGCCCTGATGAAGTGGCTATGAGCCATGAAACACGTGTAGGCAAAATAAACAGAGTGTGTGATTAACTCTGTGTTTATCTTTGTGGTCAGCGCGGCATCTTATCCCAGCACTTTTCACTCTTATCTGGATTCTTCAGTTCTCAGCTGGGAGCCTGCAGCAACCTCCTGTGTGCTTTTATTGTAGTTGTGACACTCACAACTACATCAGGTGAGTTTAACCATTTGGGGTCTGAGGGACCTGTATAATAGAGGTACTACTCTATGTGCGCTTCCTTTCTTGAAGCATGGAGGAGAAGGTGTGATGGTGTGGGGGTGCTTTGCTGGTGACACTGTTGGGGATTTATTCAAAATTGAAGGCATATTGAACCAGCATGGCTACCACAGCATCTTGCAACGGCATGCTATTCCATCTGGTTTGCGTTTAGTTGGACCATCATTTATTTTTCAACAGGACAATGATCCCAAACACACCTGCAGGCTGTGTAAGGGCTATTTGACCAAGAAGGAGAGTGATGGGGTGCTACGCCAGATGACCTGGCCTCCACAGTCACCAGACCTGAACCCAATCTAGTTGGTTTGGGATGAGCTGGACCGCAGAGTGAAGGCAAAAGGTCCAACAAGTGGTAAGCATCTCTGGGAACTCCTTCAAGACTGTTAGAAGACCATTGCGGGTGAATACCTGTTGAAGCTTATCAAGAGAATGCCAAGAGTGTGCAAATCAGTAATCAAAGCAAAAGGTGGCTACTTTGAAGAAAATAGAATATAACACATATTTTCAGTTGTTTCACACTTTTTTGTTAAGTAAATAATTCCACGTCTGTTAATTCATAGCTTTGATGCCTTCAGTGTGAATCTACAATTTTCATAGTCATGAAAATTAAGAAAACTCTTTGAATGAGAAGGTGTGTCCAAACTTTTGGTCTGTACACTGTATATAAATAAATATAATGTATGGTTGGGTGGAGGCGGCGCAGGGGTGGTGGCGGAGCTGGGGTGGAGGCTTTATACTTTTGAGTCTACTAGGCACAAGTCCTCCCTTTGAGTGTTAAAAACTCAACCTTCACCTCTGGTTCTCTCCTACTTCTGGAAAGGAAAGATGCATGGTAATAAATATTTTCTACTTTATTCTTCATGTTCAGTATATTTTAACCACAGGCTCATGATAAATCTTAAGTCCATATCGATAGTATTTTGTCACTTTAAGCCTGCCCATATACAGTGCCTTGTGAAAGTATTTGGCCCCATTGAACTTTTCAACCTTTTGCCACATTTCAGGCTTCAAACATAAAGATATAAATTCTCATTTTTTTGTGAAGAATCAACAAGTGGGACACAATCATGAAGTGGAATGAAATTTATTGGATATTTTGAACTTTTTTTTTAAATACAAAACAGAATAGTGGGGCATATAATATTATTCGGCCCCCTTGAGTTAATATTTTGTAGTGCCACCTTTTGCTGCGATTACAGCTGTAAGTCGCTTGGGGTATGTCTCTATCAGTTTTGCACATTGAGAGATTGAAATTCTTGTCCATTCTTCCTTGCAAAACAGCTGGAGCTCAGTGAGGTTGGATGGAGAGCGTTTGTGAACAGTAGTTTTCAGCTCTTTCCACAGATTCTTGATTGGATTCAGGTCTGGACTATGATTTGGCCATTCTAGCACCTGGATACTTTTATTTTTGAACCATTCCATTGTAGATTTTGCTTTATGTTTGGGATCATTGTCCTGTTGAAAGATAAATCTCCGTCCCAGTCTCAGGTCTTTTGCAGACTCCAACAGGTTTTCTGCCAGAATGGTCCTGTATTTTGCTTTGTCCATCTTCCCATCATTTTAACCATCTGTCCTGTCCCTGCTAAAGAAAAGCAGGCCCAAACCATGATGCTGCTACTACCATGTTTGACAGTGGGGATGGTGTTTTGACGGTGATGAGCTGTGTTGCTTTTATGCCAAACATATCGTTCAGCATTGTGGCCAAAAGTTCAATTTTGGTTTCATCTGACCAGAGAACCTTATTCCACATGTTTGGTGTGTCTCCCAGGTGGCTTGTGGCAAACTACAAACGAGACTTTTTATGGATATCTTTGAGAAATGGCTTTCGTCTTGCCACTCTTCCATAAAGGCCAGATTTGTGCAGTGTACGACTGATTGTTGTCCTATGGACAGACTCTCCCACCTCAGCTGTAGATCTCTGCAGTTCATCCAGAGTGATCATGGGCCTTTTGGCTGCATCTCTGATCAGTCTTCTCCTTGTTCGAGATGAAAGTTTGGAGGGACGGCCGGGTCTTGGTAGATTTGCAGTGGTCTGATACTCCTTCCATTTCAATATGATCGCTTGCACAGTGCTCTTTGAGTTGTTTAAAACTTGGGAAATCTTTTTGTATCCAAATCCAGATTTAATCTTCGTCACAACAGTATCTCGGACCTGCCTGTTGTGTTCCTTGGTCTTCAAGATGCTCTCTGCACTTGAAACAGAACACTGAGACTATCACAGAGCAGATGCATTTATACGGAGACTTGATTACACACAGGTGGATTCTGTTTATCATTACCAGTGATTTAGGACAACATTGGATCATTCAGAGATCCTCACTGAACTTCTGGAGTGAGTTTGCTGCACTGAAAGTAAAGGGGCCGAATAATATTGCACGCTCCACTTTTCAGCTTTTGATTTACCGTATATACTCGCGTATAAGCCGAGTTTTTCAGCCCAAAAATTGGGCTGAAAAGTACCCCCCTCGGCTTATACGCGAGTCAGTGCTGTATACCGATGTATGCATCGGTACATACCGATGTATACATCGGTATACAGCAGCCCCCGCATCCCCAGTAATGCAGGGCCCCCCCAGCGTCTCTCCGGTCACCTGTAAAGGAAACTATACTTATCACAGTGCCGCTGTCCGCGCCCGCTGTCCGCGCCCGCTCACAGCTGCCGACCGCGATCCTCCATCTTGCGTCTTCTTCCTGTTTCTGTGCTCGTCGCGGGCAATGACGTCATTCCCTGCGACGAGCACAGGAAACCGGAAGAAGACGCAAGATGGAGGATCGCGGTCGGCAGCTGCGAGCGGGCGCGGACAGCGGGCGCGGACAGCGGCACTGTGATAAGTATAGTTTCCTTTACAGGTGACCGGAGAGACGCTGGGGGGGCCCTGCATTACTGGGGCTGCCTGTATACTACCGCTGGGGCTGCTATATACCTTTGGGGCCCTGTATACTACCACTGGGGCTGTATATACTACCACTGGGGCTGTATAAACCACTGGGGCTGTATATACTGCTGGGGCCCTGTATACTACCACTGGGGCTGTATATACTACCACTGGGGCTGTATATACCTCTGGGGCCCTGTATACTACCACTGGGGCTGTATATACTACCACTGGGGCTGTATATACTACCACGGGCTGTATATACTACCACTGGGGCTGTATAAACCACTGGGGCTGTATATACTGCTGGGGCCCTGTATACTACCACTGGGGCTGTATATACTACCACTGGGGCTGTATATACCTCTGGGGCCCTGTATACTACCACTGGGGCTGTATATACTACCACTAGGGCTGTATATACTACCACTGGGGCTGTATATACTACCACTGGGGCTGTATATACTACCACTGGGGCTGTATAAACCACTGGGGCTGTATATACTGCTGGGGCCCTGTATACTACCACTGGGGCTGTATATACTACCACTGGGGCTGTATATACCTCTGGGGCCCTGTATACTACCACTGGGGCTGTATATACTACCACTGGGGCTGTATATACTACCACTGGGGCTGTATATACTACCACTGGGGCTGTATATACTACCACTGGGGCTGTATATACTACTAGGGCTGCGTCTATACTACCACTGGGGCTGTATATACCACTGGGGCTGTATATACTACTGGGGCTGTATATACTGCTGGGGCCCTGTATACTACCACTGGGGCTGTATATACTACCACTGGGGCTGTATATACCTCTGGGGCCCTGTATACTACCACTGGGGCTGTATATACTACCACTGGGGCTGTATATACCTCTGGGGCCCTGTATACTACCACTGGGGCTGTATAAACCACTGGGGCTGTATATACTGCTGGGGCCCTGTATACTACCACTGGGGCTGTATATACTCCACTGGGGCTGTATATACTACTAGGGCTGCGTCTATACTACCACTGGGGCTGTATATACCACTGGGGCTGTATATACTACTGGGGCTGCTGTATCTACCTCTGGGACTGGTGTATACCACACTGCTGGGGGCTGTATACTTGTGCTAGGGTCCACCCTCGGCTTATACACGAGTCAATAGATTTTCCCAGGTTTTGGGGGCAAAAGTAGGGGGGTCGGCTTATACACGGGTCGGCTTATACACGAGTATATACGGTATTAAAAAAGTTTAAAATATCCAATAAATTTCGCTCCACTTCACGACTGTGTCCCACTTGTTGTTGATTCTTCACAAAAAAAATTGAATTTATATCTTTATGTTTGAAGCCTGAAATGTAGCAAAAGATGGAAAAGTTCAAGGGGCCAAATACTTTCACAAGGCACTGTAACTTCATTCCCACCAGACCCCCCTAGTAGGTGACCCAGTGGTCCTATTGTTTTTTTACATATTATATGCATATGCCTTCTGTGGCCTCCCAATAATTCTCTTTTCTTTTCTCTCTTCTTATTAGCATTTCTTTAATTTTCGCTTTGAAACCTGAGCGTGCTGCCCAGTACTCTTTATCTACACCAGACTAGTTATTTTTATTATTGTATTTGCATTTTCATTTTTGATCATTTCATTCTGTTTTGACCTCTACATTCCTGCTCTATCTTACTTATTCCTTTTTTCTTGCTTCTACACTTTGAGTTTGCCATACACTGCCCCGCCCCCACTATGATCGTGCATCATCCTCTCTTTAGATTATAGTCATTCACGTTGCCTTATATTCACAGGGTGCATTTATTATCACCACAGATACATGGATCCTTCACGCAATTCTCCTATACCGATTTGACACAGAGCACCACTCATTATTTATTTATGTATACCTTGTCAATTATTACTTTGTTTTTGTTATATCTTCGGTATAATTCCATGTGAACAGATCGTTGATAACAAGCCGAATAGCAGCGCACACAGAACGCTGCGCTTCTTGAGGATCTGCGCTTTGTGCAGTTTTTGCACCAAAACAGATCCTCACAAAATGCAGCAATACGCTGTGTGTGTGAACGTAGCCTAACAAACCGAAACATCAGACAAGAATCTGCGTGTGTGATAATAAACAAACACGTTTTTTCACCTAAGAACTGGAATCCTCAATTCTCTTTAACTACCATCACCCCCATGGTGTGCCAAGGTATCCCTTATTCTTGTTATAGAGTTCTTTTCCCCTTGAGCACTAACATGGTGGTGAGCCAGGTTTTTACTCCTTTTTTGTAACTGGAGCTCCAGACTTATATGCGGCGGTGAATCTAATGCAGTGCTGAGTGTGCTTACTTTTCTATGTATGCTATACTGCGTTTCTCATTAAGGACTTCAAGAAAAAGACCAGAGAGAGATTGTGCTTTAGTGATCCGCGCTGCCGTCCCACCGTAATGCCAGGTAAGCCAAGAGTATGCAAGCTGCTTCTTTATTCCATCAGTATTTCCATCCAACGTGTTTCGGTACAGACTTTGTACTTTCCTCAGAGATATGCTCTTTAAGAACTTCAGCATATAAAAGAAAAAGGAGTCTGGAAGTGATGATGATATGGCGCCTACAGAGCCCTGACTTCTACATCATTAAATCTTTCTGGGATTACATGAAGCAACAGAAGGATTTGTGCTACACAGAGTCCACAAAAGATCTGTGGTTAGTTCTCCAATATGTTTGGAAGAACCTCGCTGCCAAGTTCCTTCAAGAACTGTGTGCGAGTGTACCCAGAAAAAATTACACTGTTTTGAAGGCACATGGTGTTTACACCAATTCATGATTTGATTTAGATTTCTCATATTAAAAAAATAAGTCTGAACCCTTCTATTTTTAAAAGCATGCTTACTTTGCAACATTTTTTCCACAGCTGCCTAAAAATTTTTCACGGTACTGTGTATAGCAGTGTAAATAGATCTCAAAAGGTTAATATAGCATCATTTTATGTATTTCAGAATCATAAGATTTTTTTTAAAATGTGAACATTTTTGCTTCATTAGATTCAGTATCTATTTTTTAAGTCTGACTGTAGTCAATAACCATGGTTTAGTAACACCCTGATCTCAATAATAAATTAAACTGCTGATGTTCGCAGTAATTTTCTGAACATCCTCCTAAACAAACAAATCATTAAAGGATTCAAAATTAAGAAAAGCAATTAGATAAAGTTGGAGCTGAAACTGGCCAGATTCTATTTAGTTTGTGTTATCCTATCAAGATGTAAATTAATTAGGACAATGTAGTCCTGCGCTGAAAGCCTGCCAACACTCTCCTACAGTTCGCCAGCAAATGTCCCTCATTTCTAATGTTTGTATCTACAGGTTGGACCCAACGTTTTCAGTCATTGAAGAGATTTAAATATTGGCCACTCAATAAGTCTGTGTCTAATATTCTAAAATGTAGAAAATAGCTTAGAAAACAAAGATAGCTTTGAAAAAAAACTACCGTATATACTCGTGTATAAGCCGACTTTTTCAGCCCAAAAATTGGGCTGAAAAGTCCCCCTCGGCTTATACACGAGTATATAGTGTGAGTGTGACGGGGGTGCTGAGTGTGACGGGGACGGGGGCTCTGACTGGGGGCAGGAGGAGGCAGGAGGGGGCTGCAGTGACACCGCGCGGTCACGTGGGCCCGCCTCATTAATATGCACGCATCCCCCTGTCCATCCCCGGCAAGGGGATGCAGTGCATATTGCCCCACACAGCCCCTGGCGGCCCCCGGCAGTGGTATACAGCCCCCCCGCCTAGTACCGGGCCCCAATGCTGCGGCACAGCATACAGTAGCTCATACATTACCATCTCCTGCAGCGCGCGGCTCCTCCATATCCCAGCCGGCATCTTCCTGTAGTGTCATGTGACTGGCGCGTCACATGACACTACAGCAACAAGCCGGGCGGGAGATGGAGGAAGCGCGCGCTGCAGGAGATGGTAATGTATGAGCTACTCTATGCTGTGCCGCAGCATGGGGGCCCGGTACTAGGCGGGGGGGCTGTATACCACTGCCGGGGGCCGTCGGGAACCCTGTATACACCTGTGCTGGGGGCTGCTGTATACCCCTGTGCTGGGGGCTGCTGTATACCCCTGTGCTGGGGGCTGCTGTATACCCCTGTGCTGGGGGCTGCTGTATACCCCTGTGCTGGGGGCTGCTGTATACCCCTGTGCTGGGGGCTGCTGTATACCCCTGTGCTGGGGGCTGCTGTATACCCCTGTGCTGGGGGTTGCTGTATACCCCTGTGCTGGGGGCTGCTGTATACCCCTGTGCTGGGGGCTGCTGTATACCCCTGTGCTGGGGGCTGCTGTATACCCCTGTGCTGGGGGCTGCTGTATACCCCTGTGCTGGGGGCTGCTGTATACCCCTGTGCTGGGGGTTGCTGTATACCCCTGTGCTGGGGGCTGCTGTATACCCCTGTGCTGGGGGCTGCTGTATACCCCTGTGCTGGGGGCTGCTGAATACCCCTGTGCTGGGGGCTGCTGTATACCCCTGTGCTGGGGGCTGCTGTATACCCCTGTGCTGGGGGCTGCTGTATACCCCTGTGCTGGGGGTTGCTGTATACCCCTGTGCTGGGGGCTGCTGTATACCCCTGTGCTGGGGGCTGCTGTATACCCCTGTGCTGGGGGCTGCTGTATACCACACTGCTGGGGGCTGTATACCTGTGCTGGGGTCCACCCTCGGCTTATACGCGAGTCAATAGGTTTTCCCAGGTTTTGGGGGCTAAAGTAGGGGGGTCGGCTTATACACGGGTCGGCTTATACACGAGTATATACGGTAATTATTCAATTATTATCAAACAAATTAATTATAAAGTGCCATAATGTCACCAACATGTTTTACTTTACCTATGTACCTAAGAGCATAAAGTATTATTTTAAGTGAGTGACCTTTTCCTCAAATATATTATGACAGCTACAGTATACCACAAGTTAGTCATAACTCTCATAAGACAAAAACACCCTTCATAAATCGATTATCAAAAAAATCTCATCAGAGACAACTAGGTGAATAAAAATATATAATCTTTATTGAAGTGCTAAAGAAGAAGCACACCAATATAGCAATAGATACAAATATTAAAGAGAAAACATACAGAAAAATACTTTGGCTATATGGGAATTTCAAGGTTTTAGACAGAAATCAGTGCCCCATGGCTCACTAGGGCAGTGGATCCCTTAGCACACAGTTTTAGTAGTAAGTATCATCCCCCACAATCATGTAGTGCACTCATTAAATCGTCATAATGTATCTGACCACAGGTTTTATCAAAAAGGACTACCAGGTCAGTTGATCATTCGCACACCAATGTACACACTCTGATCACTAAGCATGATATTTCAGCAATAGAAAAGATAGATAGAAACAAGAGAAAAGCAAGGAAGTAAAGAATGAGGATAAAGACAGAGAGGAAAGAAAAATGAGAAAAGACAAAACAGAGAAGAAAGGCAATATTGTGGCCCTTCTATCAAACTACCGTATATACTCGTGTATAAGCCGACCCGTGTATAAGCCGACCCCCCTACTTTTGCCCCAAAAATCTGGAAAAACCTATTGACTCGTGTATAAGCCGAGGGTGGACCCCAGCACAGGTATACAGCCCTCAACAGTGTGGTATACAGCAGCCCCAGAGGAATATACAGCAGCCCCAGTGGTAGTATACAGCAGCCCCAGTGATAGTATCCAGCAGCCCCAGAGGTATATACAGCCCCAGTGGTAGTATACAGCAGCCCCAGAGGTATATACAGCCCCAGTGGTAGTATACAGCAGCCCCAGAGGTATATACAGCCCCAGTGTAGTATACAGCAGCCCCAGAGGTATATACAGCCCCAGTGGTAGTATACAGCAGCCCCACAGGTATATACAGCCCCAGTGGTAGTATACAGCAGCCCCACAGGTATATAGAGCCCCAGTGGTAGTATACAGCAGCCCCACAGGTATATACAGCCCCAGTGGTAGTATACAGCAGCCCCACAGGTATATAGAGCCCCAGTGGTAGTATACAGCAGCCCCACAGGTATATACAGCCCCAGTGGTAGTATACAGCAGCCCCACAGGTATATACAGCCCCAGTGGTAGTATACAGCAGCCCCACAGGTATATACAGCCCCAGTGGTAGTATACAGCAGCGCCACAGGTATATACAGCCCCAGTGGTAGTATACAGCAGCCCCACAGGTATATACAGCCCCAGTGGTAGTATACAGCAGCCCCACAGGTATATACAGCCCCAGTGGTAGTATACAGCAGCCCCACAGGTATATACAGCCCCAGTGGTAGTATACAGCAGCCCCACAGGTATATAGAGCCCCAGTGGTAGTATACAGCAGCCCCACAGGTAAATACAGCCCCAGTGGTAGAATACAGCAGCACCACAGGTATATAGAGCCCCAGTGGTAGTATACAGCAGCCCCACAGGTAAATACAGCCCCAGTGGTAGAATACAGCAGCCCCACAGGTATATAGAGCCCCAGTGGTAGTATACAGCAGCCCCACAGGTAAATACAGCCCCAGTGGTAGTATACAGCAGCCCCACAGGTAAATATAGCCCCAGTGGTAGTATACAGCAGCCCCACAGGTAAATATAGCCCCAGTGGTAGTATACAGCAGCCCCACAGGTAAATATAGCCCCAGTGGTAGTATACAGCAGCCCCACATATATATGCCCCAGAGGTATATACAGGCCCCCATCTATATACAGGCCCCCCGCCGCAATCCTGTAAAGGAATAGGTTAGTATACTTATCCATCCGCTGCAGCTGTCCCGCCGCCATCGCGATTCAGCATCTTCCGACTTCCAGCGTCTCGCGTCTTCTTCCGGTTTCCTCCTCGGTCGCACAGGCAATGACGTCATTGCCTGCGACCATCGGAAGAAGACGCGAGTCGGAAGATGCTGAATCGCGATGGCGGCGGGGCAGCTGCAGCGGATGGATAAGTATACTAACCTATTCCTTTACAGGATTGCGGCTGGGGGCTGTATATAGATGGGGGCACTGTATACCTGTATACATTGTACACAGGTATACAGTGACTCGCGTATAAGCCGAGGGGGGGACTTTTCAGCCCAATTTTTGAGCTGAAAAACTCGGCTTATACGCGAGTATATACGGTAGTCCAAATAGTAATGTGTGTGATTTCCACTCTAAAATGACCAGTAGATATTCTAAGGGAAAATATTGATCTGCTAGGTCTTATGTGGTGGAGAAAAACTACCCTAAGTACACCAAAAAATCAAGAATCTAACTCTTTTGATCAGATCACACATGAACAGTCAGTAACTAAGTGCTTAAGACAGAAAATGTCAAAAACTGTCCGCCCTGAGTCTAACAGCAGGATACATGGAGCAAATGACCGGATACTGCAGCCAACCTACACAATATCAACCCCAGACAGTGGTGAAATATTTCAAAATTGTAATACAATAAAGATAATAAAAGAGCTCAGTAATCAATCAACCAATCACTCTGGTTATCTACCATGTACAAGTTTAAAGGTGCCAAATCGCCTTGGTAAATAACTTCATACAACACACGTGTTGCCAAGGTCACTATGGCTCAATTCCCATGTACAGTAATGCAGAGACTTACATGAACATACCACAATAGATGGAAGCATAAAATTTGCGGTTCTGTACTCCACAGGCCCCTATGCGTGTTTCGCACACAGGACTTCTTGGGGGGGGTCAGTGTACCAACTACATGCTAAGCATTGTGGCCATATATAGAGTAGATGTGACGTTCCACTCAGAACAGCTGCATCACTCCCGCCCACTCCATTTCCAGTGATGCATTCATGTGACCGTCCTCGATCAAGTGACCACCCCCACTTCCGGTCATTGGAACGCAAGCAGAGGCACTGTAAGGAAGTGATGGCTCGTCTGCCAGTGGCCAGGCTCCGCGAAGTAGAAGGGTTCGAAGACATCACAGGAATACAGCGCACGTATAGAGTGGGGAAGTGAGGCTGGAAAAAAAGGACAATTTGCCACACTAAACAACCATTATTAAAAACAGCCAACCTTAACATGAACAAGTTATCTAAAATACTATGCCAGATAAAGTCATACATAGATAATACAATAAATACAATAGTGTTATTAATATATGCAGTGTTAATAAGGAATGGTATTATATATATGCAATAGAAAGTGTAGAGATAATAATAAATACCTAATAAATAATTAAGTAATGTAGTGTACATATAAATGATAAAACAGTGCAAGTAATGCATAAAAGACACAATAAATAAAAAAAAAGTATATATATTATATATGTAATAAATAAAGAAAAATATTATGAAAAAGGGTAGATATATTACAATAATATATATTTTATAAATAGGGTGGTCTTATTGGATAACTGTGGCCTTTTGTGATTCTCCATACATCCAGTCTACTCCTTTCACATCAAAGTCCATAGGAAATAACAAACGTCAAGTATTAAGGGAAGGACGAAAGAGTAACTACAAAGAATAATAAAAAACATCATTAACATCAGAATAAGAGAATAATAAAAACAAAGACGATAAAAACAGACCTTACATAAATGCATCAATGTCAAAACTAGATTATCAATGTAACAAAGTTTTACAAAAGTGCACTGAACCCAAAATTTTCATTAAGACCAAAGGGGACTACACTATTTAGTCTTTAACACTAGAACTACTGCACTCGTGACACCTACATAGAAATACATAGTGCGAAGTAGTCAAAATGACTACCTCAGTAGTTCTAGTGATAGATCCATTTACTCTCGATTTGTCCTAGAATTTTACTCAAATTGCCCCCACGTGGACCTTATTGATGCCTGTCACTTTGAAGAGACTAGAATTGCTTTGATGTTCCATATAGAAATGTCTAGAAAGTGTCATCAGCATTGTCAGATCATCAGTGGGGGTGTCCTTTTTGTTATCAAGTACATGTTCATGTGTGCGAACACGTAGCTCTGTGGTGCTTATGCCAATGTATATTTTCTTACATGGACATTCAGCCATGTAAGCAGGTAATATGATGATGAATGTCAAAGATCCTAGAGTTGTCACAATCCTAGAAAGTCTTACTTTTACTCATGCTTGAACATGCTTGCAGTTCAAACACGGAAAAAAGTTCTTTACTTCCAACCAATGTTGTTTGTTACTTCCTTGTCTTACAAAGTGGCTCCTTACCAAGGCCTCTTTCAAGTTTTGGGAGCGCCGTGCTGTTATGAGGGGTCTAGAAGAAATGCATTTTTTCAAAATGGGGTCACTCAAGAGTATCCCCCAGTGTCTATCAATAACTTGGGTAAATTCCCTCCACTGTTTATGATAAATTGTGATTAAATGTGGGTAATTTTCTTGTGTGTCCACCTCTTTCTTCTTCTTTCCTACAGCTACCAACACATTGCTCCACTCATCATCAGCCCACCCAAAATTCATGGTGAGATCAATCCCTGTGGGCCAATATTTCCATCTTCGGAGAATTTTTTCCACTGAGGAGGAATTTGAACATCAAGCTAAAGATCTGAGAGACCGATTCCTCGAGAGGGGGTATAGCAGGAGGATCTTAAAAAGAGCAAATCATTGTGCCAACCATTCTACACTTGATTCCCTGCTATATCACCCCCTCGATAAAGTAGAAACTGGGGTTGTCATCCGCTTTTTAACTACATTTAATTTGGGGTTTGAAAAGGTACGTGATTACCTTACAAAATCATGGCCAATCCTACTAGCAGATCCTACGCTAAGGAAAATTCTTCTATCTAGACCATTATTGACAGCTAGAAGGTCCAAGAACCTTCGTGACCTATTAGTACGCAGTCATTATAGGGGCATGGAACACAACATTTTTAGATCAATTTTTGCATCTCACTGGTTGTAGTCCATGTGGTGTTTGAGTAGCCTGTCCAAATATCTACCGTAGTGATGAGTTTACTAACTCTTCAGGTTCTAGGACTTTTAAAATTCAACATAAAATTACTTGTGTAACACAAAATGTCATCTATTTTGCATCTTGTCCTTGCCCATAAATTTACATCGGGCTCACAACCCGTCAACTTAAAGTTTGGGTGCGTGAGCACATATCAGGTATTGAGGCTGCAGCAACCACTTCGGACGTAGGTACATTAAAAACTATACCCTGTCATTTTTATAACTTTCATGACTGCAATAGTAGGTTACTGAGAGTTAAGGGGATTGACGTACTTGATGTGGGGTTAAGGGGTGGTAGTATTGCCAAGCGTCTCGCCCAAAAAGAAAGTAAATGGATTTGGATTTTACAGACGGTACAACCCAAAGGGCTAAATGAGAACCTCAGTTTTATTCCGTTTATTTTATCGTTGATAATCCTGTTTTAATTCACTTCACTTTATTTTACTAGTCTATTTGGAAATTCATTTGATTATACTGATGAAATGCACTGATTGTGTTGACTGACAGTGACTAAAGACATCTTCAATACACTCTACTGGAATTATACACATGAGATATATACCGTATTTTTCGCATTATAAGACGCACTTTTGTTCCCCAAACATTTGGGGGAAAGTGGGGGGTGCGTCTTATAATGTGAAACAATACTTGTGTGGTGGCGGGCAGGCTGTGGAGCGGTGTCCGGGGGCTCTCAGGAGGCTGTAGGAGGCTGCAGCAGCGGCCCCGTGGTCACGTGGGGCCTCTCATTATCTCCTGTAATATGCACTGCTTCCAGCTGTCAATTACCAGTGGGAGCAGCCCATACTACAGGAGCGGGACCGCAGCCCAGCGGCTGCGGTCCCGTGTGGATAGTCAGTGCTTTCCACGCAATGAAAGCGTGGAAAGCACTGACTATCCCTGGGAGCACGATCATACTCACCGCTCTCCTCGCTCGCTGCTGTCACCGCCATCCCCGCTGTCTTTGCCGGCATCCGGGCCTTGTGAGCGTCGCTGCAGAGTGACGTCATCACCTGCGCGCTGCTCACAGTACCCGGATGCCGCCACAGCACAGAGAGTGGGGATAGCGCGGACGGCGAGGGAGCGAGGAGAGGGGTGAGTATGATATGGTTTATTATTTTAAACGTGTGCCAGTCTTACATGGGGGGAGTGTGCAAGCCTTACATGGGGGACAGTGTGCCAGCCTTACATGGGGGACGGTGTGCCAGCCTTACATGGGGGACTGTGTGCCAGCCTTACATGGGGGACTGTGTGCCAGCCTTACATGGGGGACGGTGTGCCAGCCTTACATGGGGGACGGTGTGCCAGCCTTACATGGGGGACAGTGTGCCAGCCTTACATGGGGGACAGTGTGCCAGCCTTACATGGGGGACAGTGTGCCAGCCTTACATGGGGGACAGTGTGCCAGCCTTACATGGGGGACAGTGTGCCAGCCTTACATGGGGGACAGTGTGCCAGCCTTACATGGGGGACAGTGTGCCAGCCTTACATGGGGGACAGTGTGCCAGGCTTACATGGGGGACAGTGTGCCAGCCTTACATGGGGGACAGTGTGCCAGCCTTACATGGGGGACAGTGTGCCAGCCTTACATGGGGGACAGTGTGCCAGCCTTACATGGGGACAGTGTGCCAAAATGAAGGCTATGTGGGGGATATATATACCAGGTTATATATATAAAGACGGACACTGGCATTATGAGGTGAACCCCATTTAACATTAAAAATTATTTTTTCCTCTTTTCCTTCATCAAATGTGGGGGTGCGTCTTATAATCCGGTGCGTCTTATAAAGCGAAAAATACGGTATATCGATATTAGATAATATCTAATGATCATGTGATATTCTGATGGTTATAACTTATATACATAGTATCTATATATATGATGGTTGTAATGTAATTTTAATGTAATGTGTGAGTGTCTTTGTTGTATGCCACCTTTTATATGGATGGCTGCAGCCTAGACATTCTATATATGCAATGTTAATATATGTGGATTAAAACCATTCATATGTCTGGATATAGATATGATAGGTGATGCTGTTGGCCCTTTTTTATGTTATGCTCGTTTTATGAATGCTTTATCTATATTTTGGAAATATTGATATATTATATTAATCTCTTTGATTTATGTAGTTAATATTGGCTATACAGCTATTGTTGCCTTATTATTAGGTAAAGCAATTAGATATGGATATATCATAATATGATGAGCTTAGTTAATATATAACACAAATTGTGCATTAAATCATTTAGCTATATATAAATTTTAATCCCCATTGATTAGATGTGCCGATCTCCTGCTATTTGCCTGTGTTTATCTCCTGTCATAGGCTGCTGCATAAGCGAGTATTTGTGGCGTCTCTATTACTAAGCAACTAGTGTCACATGACCAGTCATATGGACTATGACGCCGCAGCATCGCGAAACTGCCAGGGCAACCATGATGTGGTGGAAACAACGTAAGCAGGCAGTGTGTGGTATGATTAGTTGGGATACCCTTTTTAAAGCGCACATTTCCCCAATTAAGACATGCCCCATGAGGAAGGTTTATACCGAAACACGTGTAGGGCTCAGCGACTTCAACAGGATTCTGAGATAATTCTATGCTTTATGCCAATTGTGGCACCGGTTTAAGTTGCACCTATTGTGTTGCTCTAGCTAGGTTGACCATAATGCAGTATTAGATCTTCATTGCAGTGGTGTTTATCGATGTAAGGGTAATATATATTTAGTGTGGGGTGTAAATAATAGCCTGTGTTAAAATCTACTGTCAGTATTGTCAATTTGTGATACTTGGTCAGTGGGCTAAATACTTTATATCTAAGGCTACTTTAACAGCATTAAACATTTTTAAGCATTACACTATATTTAGATTAGTGAAGTGTATGGTTAGTCAGGAGATTATGATGGTAACATTGCCTTTATCAATCCCTACAGTGTCACCACTAGCAATGTTTATTTTGTGGTCCAAATGATTGTTTAATTGATCATAACTACCTGATACATATGTAAGACATCTAAAGGTGCATAGCTTTTATTAATTGGTAAACTAAGCACCTGAATAGTATTAGTCTTTGTGATTACTATTAGATGTGTAATAATACAATGTTGGATGTGTAGTAGTATATATCAGTACCAGGCACTTATGTGATTCAAACCATTATAGTGGTTTTATTATACTGTAGAGCATCTTCATACAATCAATTTAAGGTGAAATTTAATAAACAGCAATTTTAGAGGCTTTTAAGTACTTGTCAAGTTAGTTTAAACATTGCTGATCGATGTACAATGCATATTCTGTAGTCCAATACCAACTGTCCTTTTAGTATGTCCCCTCTGTGATCTACTTGATCAATTATTAATAAATTTGCACTCTCCACATATTGGGCTAAAATGTCATCTCTTTTTTTGTTTTTGTGTGCTTCTTGTTTTGCAGAAGATCAGTCCGATGACAAGATTTAGCTCTAGAGTAGCCATGTTTGATCGATCTTCAGCTAGACCCCCTCTCTTCAAACTGTCTCTACAGATCCATAGCCAGCAACTCAAAAGTATGTTCTTCCAAACATATGCACCTGGCCCTGAGATATTGACCAACAGATATCCATTTTACATTCGAGGGCAGCTGGGATGATCCAGCAAACAAAGAGAATTTGTAGATGCCTCTTTCCTATACATATCCGTAGGCAATCTGCCATCCTCCAGGGTGCTGATGGCTATGTCCAAAAAATCAATCTTACGCCCACTTTTCTAAGTAAGTTATTATATTTTGATCATTTTTATTATGGTCGGAGATTAGTTCTTCGAGTTCCTTTTCCGTATCTTCCCACACAAATAGCACATCATCGATGTATCTCATCCACCCTTGTAGCTTGTCACAGGCTGCCATGGGGTTGCTGGTAAAAATGTCCCTCTCCCATGCACCCAAAACTAAATTAGAATACGAAGGTGTGCAGGAGGCCCCCTTTGTGGTACCCTGTAACTGTAAGTAGATTTGGCTATTGAATATGCAGAAATTGTGGGCCAGGATGAACTCCAACAGTAGGACAATTAATTCAGACAATGCTGGATCAATATTGCTCACTCTCAGGAACCAATGTGTTGCTCTGATACCATCACCATGTGTTATCGAAGTGTAAAGTGATTCTACGTCCATCGTTACCAGGAGCGAATTCTCCACCAGCTGTATACCTTCCAACCTCTGAAGGGCCTCTGTTGTATTCTTAATGTATGAAGGTAAGGAAATAGCTGGTGATTTCAGGTATTCACTGATCATCCTTCAGATCAGTTCACAAAGCCCTACATTTCCCGAGACAACATGTCTTCCAGAAGAGTCCCAGATGTTCTTATGGACCTTAGGTAAAATGTAGAACGTGGATAGTCTCAGACTAAGGTCCTCCATGATCTTCAACATCTACTTAGGAATAATACCTTCCTCGAAGGCTTTTACCAGGATCTCAATTAGGGAATTCTAGAATTACACCAGGGCGTTCCCTGTCAGTCTCTTAAGGTACCGTTACACGCTTCAATGTTGAAACGATATCACTAACTATCTCGTGGGCGCGCGGGTCGTTAGGACATCATTTAGAGATCGTTGGTGAGATGTCACATGGCAAGATATCGTGGACGACGCACCAACGATCCAGCGAGCAGGTATCATTAGCACAACCGAGCAAACGATACTTGTTCACTGATGTGAATGGGCGAAGTCGTGAACGACATCGTTATCGCGGTGTCAGACAGAACGATGCAGCAGGTTGGCTGATCATGGATAATCTGATTGAAGCTCATGTTCTCAAATGTGCAATCACTGATCCAACAATTTATCGTCATTGAAACTCGGTGTCACACGCCACAAAGCATTAACGATGTCGCTTGAACAACTCCAAACCCGTGACGTTTCAGCGATATCATGTAACGGTACCTTTATAGCAATCTATATTGTTGTTTTGAAACTGGTCTGATGTACATAATAATGATATGATAATAATATTTATTACACTTTACATACATCAGTAATGCTGTCCCCATTGAGGCTCACAATGTAAACATCCTATCAGTATATCTTTACAATGTGTAAGGAAACCAGAGTACCCGGAGGAAACCCTCACAAACACGGGGAGAACATACGGTACGGAACCCAGGACCTCAGCACTGCAAAACCTCAGTGCTAACCACTGAGCCACTGTGCAACCCATGTACATGTCAGGCCATATTACTATATTCCCCTCTTTCTTAGCGGGTTTTATGACCACATCATCCAGCGCTTGAGTTGGTCCAAAACTAGCCATTCATCCTTATTGAGATTATGATTCCAATTCTTTGTTAAGGAGAGTTTCTCTATATCAGTTAATACCATTTTTGTAAAGATATCAACAATTGGGCATGTGCTCAGTGCCGGAAATTTCTTTGACTTTTTGAATAAACTCATAGGAAACTTACCAGACCTCATGGAATCTTCATTCTCATCAACCAAGGATCCCAAGGCAAGAAGAGTCACATTTTCTTCATCAGTGTTTAGATTGTGGTTGGCCTTGTAGTGCAATTAACTAAGAATCACCTTTCTAGCAAAAAGGAGTACGTCCTTAATGGTAATGAAGGGGTCTATTGAACGAGAAGGGGAAATGTCAAGCCCCTACTTAACACAAAAACCTGAGAGTCTGAATAGGTATGGCAAGATAGGTTAATTACCTTGTGTTGATCTCTATTTATCTTGTTTCCACTTTCCTTCTCAGGTGATGGATTGATCTGATGGTGGGGTTACACGTCGCGATATCGCCGCGATATCAGAGGCAACGGCGCGGGAGCGCGCATTTTTTGAGCACTTTTCCCGATATCGCATCGCCGGTTTACACGCTGCGATATCGGGAAACAACGACCCTGCGATGTGTACGCCCACCAACCCAGTAACGACCATTTAACATGGGAGTTAATGGGTGAGGTGCGAGTACAGATCGGAGTTGGGCTGTCAGACGCTGCGATGCTGCTCCAACGGCCATGCGATATCGGGGAGTTGAATAGCTCTGCTATTCAACTCCGATATCGTTTTGGCATCGTTCGAGCATCGCGTTGTACGCTCAAACCGTACAACGCGCACACGATATCGGCTCCGACTCGCGACCCACGTGACTTTTTGTCGGAGTTGGGTCGGAGTTGGACGTGTAAACCCACCATTAGATTTTCCCAATGATCTGTTCCCAAGACTATTCTCCTGACCATCCTGGGTAGTCATGCAATCAGCGTTCGAGGATACAGAAGTTAAACATTCCCTGAGGTTCAGGAGGATTTTTTGGAGTTTCTTTAAGCCGCCACCTATATATCCTATCATTCTTGTAATCGTTTACGTCCCTCTTGAACTTCTTCAATTTATTGATGATGATTTCTCGTTCCCACTTTTCCATTTCCTTATCAATTTCTCTGGTATAATTCTCCAAGGATTCTTTCTATAAACCCTCATGTAAAGTTCTAGATATATGCTCTATTTGAACGTCAATATTCTGCAAATTTTTCGTGTTATGCTCATTGATAATCCAAATGAATGTGAGGGAGCAACCAGATACAGCCTCCAGCCATTTTTTGGTTAAATCATCATTGTTCAAATTAAAAGTGGGGTTCAATTGAATTCTGAGACCTCTTAAGGTACCTTCACACGCAGCAACATTGCAAGGCAAATTTACTGGCAATTTGCTGGTTGCAGCGAAATCATGGACACATTGTTACATTTGTACTCAGCAACAAAATAGAACAATGTGTCCATGATTTCACTGCAACCAGCAAATTGCCAGTGAAATTGCCTAATGGCCACTTTACACGTCCCAACATCGGAACGATGTTGGATACAACGGCGCGGGAGCGCGCATTTTTTGGGCAGAAATCCAAGATCGCATAGGAGATGTTACACAGCGCGATATCGGCAGGCAACACAACTGAGATGTTTACGCCCCTTGTACGGGTGACCCAGGAACGACGATTTAACATGGGCGAGAATAGGGGAAGTTGTACTCCACGTCGTTGTTGGGCTTTCACACAGCACAATCCTGCTAGATCGTCCATGCATTATCGGGCAGTTGGAGAGCCTGCTCATTTCTTCCCCGATATCGTTTTGGCATCGTTCTTGCATCGAATTGGACATTTACACCATACAACGCACGAACGATATCGGGGCCAACGCACGAACCACGTGACTTTTTAGGGGAGTTGGACGCCGATATCGGGACGTGTAAAGTGGCCATTACAATGTTGCTGCATGTGAAGGTACCTTTAGTATGATCTGATGAAAAAATAGTTATCAAGAGAAGTTTTTGTACACCAAAGTTTGATCTTCCTGCACAGTGCATTTTTATACTTGTACATTTGTTCTTTATTAACAGTGGAGACATCTGGCTGATTACCGGAAGCACCTCTCTTGGCTGCTTTCACATCAGCGATTTTGGCTATTCGCAGAAGATCCGGCAGTTTTGCAGCATCTGCCAAGTAACGGCTTACTTGCAGCAAGCCCAGTTTATTCCCTTACAGTCATGTGCAGCACTTCTGGTTTTGCTGGATCCGGCTTTTGCAGCAAGTCAAAAAAACGCTGCTAACAGCGTTTGTCCTTTACCGCAAGTGCCGGATGTGCCGGATCCAGCAAAACCGCAAGTGCTGCAAAAAACAGCAAATCCCATTGGGAATGAATTGGGCTTGCCGCCAGTGAAACGTTACGCGGCAGATGCGGCAAAACTGACGGGTCTGCCGCAATTGAGTACAGTGTATTTGAAATATGGCGCCATGGCGCGCGCCGCTATCCTGATTCATCGGCGCTGAATGCGGCGACCAATTAGAGAAGCAGCATTCAAACCGCGTGCCACATCTCTCATTGGTCGCTGCGTTCAGCGCCGACCAATCAGAATAGCGGCGTGCGCCATGGCGCCATATTTCAAATACACTGAATACAGTGTATTTGAAATATGGCGCCATGGCGGGCGCCGCTATTCTGATTGGTCGCCGTGTTCAGCGCCAACCAATCAGAGGAGCAGCATTCAAACCATGCGCCGCTTCTCTCATTGGTCGCCGCGTGCAGCGCCAACCAATCAGAATAGCGGCTTGCGCCATGGCGCCATATTTCAAATACACTGTACTCAGTGGTTAGCATCGTGTGGTGGCAAAGTGGTTAGCATTGTATGGTGGCTCAGTGGTTAGCACTGTATATGATGGCTCAGTGGTTAGCACTTTATTGTGGCTCAGTGGTTAGCATTGTATAGTGGCTCAGTGGTTAGCACTGTATTTGATGTCTCAGTGTTTAGGTGGCTCAGTGGTTAGCACTGTATATGGTGGCTCATTGTTTAGGTGGCTCAGAGGTTAGCACTGTATATGGTGGTTCAGTAGTTAGCACTGTATATGATGGCTCAGTGTTTAGGTGGCACAGTGGTTAGCATTGTATGGTGGCTCAGTGGTTAGAATTGTATGGTGGCTCAGTGGTTAGCATTGTATGATGGCTCAGTGGTTAGCATTGTATAACGGCTCAGTGGTTAGCATTGTATGGTGGCTCAGTGGTTAGAATTGTATGGTGGCTCAGTGGTTAGCATTGTATGATGGCTCAGTGGTTAGCATTGTATAACGGCTCAGTGGTTAGCATTGTATGGTGGCTCAGTGGTTAGCACTGTATATGGTGGCTCAGTGGTTAGCATTGTATAGTGGCTCAGTGGTTAGCACTGTATTTGATGTCTCAGTGTTTAGGTGGCTCAGTGGTTAGCACTGTATATGGTGGCTCCGTGGTTAGCACTGTATATGGTGGATCATTGTTTAGGTGGCTCAGTGGTTAGCACTGTATATGGTGGCTCAGTGGTTAGCACTGTATATGGTGGCTCATTGTTTAGGTGGCTCAGTGGTTAGCACTGTATACGGTGGTTCAGTGGTTAGCACTATATATGATGGCTCAGTGTTTAGGTGGCTCAGTGGTTAGCACTGTATATGATGTCTCAGTGTTTAGGTGGCTCAGTGGTTAGCACTGTATATGGTGGCTCCGTGGTTAGCACTGTATATGGTGGATCATTGTTTTGGTGGCTCAGTGGTTAGCACTGTATATGGTGGCTCAGTGGTTAGCACTGTATATGATGGCTCAGTGTTTAGGTGGCTCAGTGGTTAGCATTGTATGGTGGCTCAGTGGTTAGAATTGTATGGTGGCTCAGTGGTTAGCATTGTATAGTGGCTCAGTGGTTAGCATTGTATGATGGCTCAGTGGTTAGCATTGTATGATGGCTCAGTGGTTAGCACTGTATATGGTGGCTCAGTGGTTAGCATTGTATGGTGGCTCAGTCATTAGCATTGTATGGTGGTTCAGTGGTTAGCATTGTATGGTGGCTCAGTGGTTAGCATTGTATGGTGGCTCAGTGTTAGCATTGTATGGTGGCTCAGTGGTTAGCACTGTATGGTGACTCAAGGGTTAGCATTGTATGGTGGCTCAGTGGTTAGCATTGTAAGGTGACTCAGTAGTTAGCACTGTATATGGTGGCTCAGTGGTTAGCATTGTATGGTGGCTCAGTGGTTAGCATTGTATGGTGGCTCAGTGGTTAACATTGTATGGTGGCTCAGTGGTTAGCACTGTATATGATGTCTCATTGTTTAGGTGGCACAGTGGATAGCACTGTATATGGTGGCTCAGTGGTAAGCACTGTATATGATGGCTCAGTGGTTAGCATTGTATGGTGGCTGAGTGGTTAGCACTGAATATGGTGGCTCAGTGGTTAGCATTGTATGGTGGCTCAGTGGTTAGCACTGTATTTGATGTCTCAGTGTTTAGGTGGCTCAGTGGTTAGCACGGTATATGGTGGCTCATTGTTTAGGTGGCTCAGTGGTTAGCACTGTATATGGTGGTTCAGTGGTTAGCACTGTATATGATGTCTCATTGTTTAGGTGGCTCAGTGGATAGCACTGTATATGGTGGCTCAGTGGTAAGCACTGTATATGATGGCTCAGTGTTTAGGTGGCTCAGGGTTAGCATTGTATGGTGGCTCAGTGGTTAGCACTGTATGGTGGCTCAGTGGTTAGCACTTTATGGTGGCTCAGTGGTTAGCATTGTATAGTGGCTCAGTGGTTAGTACTGTATTTGATGTCTCAGTGTTTAGGTGGCTCAGTGGTTAGCACTGTATATGGAGTCTCATTGTTTAGGTGGCTCAGTGGTTAGCACTGTATATGGTGGTTCAGTGGTTAGCACTGTATATGATGGCTCAGTGTTTAGGTGGCTCAGTGGTTAGCATTGTATGGTGGCTCAGTGGTTTGAATTGTATGGTGGCTCAGTGGTTAGCATTGTATGGTGGCTCAGTGGTTAGCATTGTATAATGGCTCAGTGGTTAGCATTGTATGGTGGCTCAGTGGTTAGCACTGTATTTGATGTCTCAGTGTTTAGGTGGCTCAGTGGTTAGCACTGTATATGGTGGCTCATTGTTTAGGTGGCTCAGTGGTTAGCACTATATACGGTGGTTCAGTGGTTAGCACTGTATATGATGGCTCAGAGTTTAGGTGGCTCAGTGGTTAGCACTGTATATGATGTCTCAGTGTTTAGGTGGCTCAGTGGTTAGCACTGTATATGGTGGCTCCATGGTTAGCACTGTATATGGTGGATCATTGTTTAGGTGGCTCAGTGGTTAGCACTGTATATGGTGGCTCAGTGGTTAGCACTGTATATGATGGCTCAGTGTTTAGGTGGCTCAGTAGTTAGCATTGCTTGGTGGCTTAGTGGTTAGCATTGTATGGTGGCTCAGTGGTTAGCATTGTATAGTGGCTCAGTGGTTAGCATTGTATGATGGCTCAGTGGTTAGCATTGTATGGTGGCTCAGTGGTTAGCACTGTATATGGTGGCTCAGTGGTTAGCATTGTATGGTGGCTCAGTCGTTAGCATTGTATGGTGGTTCAGTGGTTAGCATTGTATGGTGGCTCAGTGGTTAGCATTGTATGGTGGTTCAGTGTTTAGCATTGTATGGTGGCTCAGTGGTTAGCACTGTATGGTGACTCAGTGGTTAGCATTGTATGGTGGCTCAGTGGTTAGCATTGTAAGGTGACTCAGTAGTTAGCACTGTATATGGTGGCTCAGTGGTTAGCATTGTATGGTGGCTCAGTGGTTAACATTGTATGGTGGCTCAGTGGTTAGCACTGTATATGATGTATCATTGTTTAGGTGGCTTAGTGGATAGCACTGTATATGGTGGCTCAGTGGTAAGCACTGTATATGATGGCTCAGTGTTTAAGTGGCTCAGTGGTTAGCACTGTATATGGTGGCTCAGTGGTTAGCATTGTATGGTGGCTCAGTGGTTAGCATTGTATGGTGGCTCAGTGGTTAGCACTGTATATGGTGGCTCAGTGGTCAGCACTGTATATGATGTCTCATTGTTTCTTTGAATTAAGTGAGTCCTCTCACTGAGAAATAGTAAAAATGGAGGCTTAGCTGAGCCCAAGTAAAGAGTGACAAGGTAGGATAGGGATCCATCAGATCTAAAATCACCTTAAGCTGGTTGATGGGCAAACAGGTATTGGCCAATATGTGTACCAAGAACCTTAGTTTATAAAGATAAAATATCCAAAAAATACATAGACGATAGACACACAGATAGGTGATAGATAGATATCGTGTACTCCTTGCATTATTGTTAAATCTTCATAAATAAACTACATACATATTCTAGACTACCTGATGCGTTAGAATCGGGTCACCATCTAGTTGTTTTATAATCAGTTTAAATGTACTACTAAAGTATTGAGCTGAACTAAATATGCTGACACCCCCTATATACAGCAGGTCCCCACATGGCCCTTATGTACAGTATGAGTCCTCATATAGCCCCCTATATACAGTATAAGCCCCTAAATAGTCCCCCATATACAGAATGAGCCCTTGCATAGCCCTCCTATATAAAGTATGAGTTTCCAATAGCTTCTTAGATACAGCATGAGCCACCACATAGCTTCCTATGTAGAAAATGAGCCCACGCATAGCCCCCTGTATTCATTATGAGCCCCCACATAGCCCCTATACACACGATGAGCCCTCAAATAGTCTCCCCTATATACAAAATGAGCCCCCACATAGCTCCCAATATACAGGATGATCCTACACATAGGCCTCCTAAATATAGTATAAGCCCCCACATAGCTCCCGATATACATGATGACTCTTCAAATAGCCCCCTTTCTACTACATGACCCCCAACATAGCCTCTATTTACAGCATCAGACTTCACATAATTCTCCTATATACAGCATGAGCCAAAACATAGCCCCTATATACAGTATGAGCACACGCATAGCCCCTACATACAGTATGAGCCCTCATATAGCTGCCTATATTCAGTATGAACCCTAACAGAGACTCCCTATATGCCGGCATACATTCCATACACAATATACACATACAGACTATATCTAATATATAAAGCTGAGTGTATGTATGTATGTGTATGTGGCATTAGCCCTGCTCACTCTACATGGCCACACCCACTCCAGTTAGCCACACTCACTTCATAGCCCACCTCCTCACAGAATCAGACAACATTCTATGAAGAGAAAAGAGCTAGAGGCAGAATAAGACAACATTCTACGGAGGGGGAGGAGCTAGAGGCAGAACTAGACAACATTCTATGGAGGAGAAGCTAGAGGCAGAACCAGACAACATTCTATGGGGGAAGGAGCTAGAGGCAGAACCAGACAACATTCTATGGAGGGAGAGGAGTTAGAGGCAGAACCAGACAACATTCTACAGAGGGGGAGGAGCTAGAGGCAGAGCCAGACAACATTCTATGGAGGAGGAGGAGCTAGAGGTAGAACCAGACAACATTCTATGGAGGAGAAGCTAGAGGCAGAACCAGACAACATTCTATGGGGGAAGGATCTAAAGGCAGAACCAGACAACATTCTATGGAGGAGAAGCTAGAGGCAGAACCAGACAACATTCTATGGGGGAAGGAGCTAGAGGCAGAACCAGACAACATTCTATGGAGGGAGAGAAGTTAGAGGCAGAACCAGACAACATTCTACAGAGGGGGAGGAGCTAGAGGCAGAACCAGACAACATTCTATGGAGGAGGAGGAGCTAGAGGTAGAACCAGACAACATTCTATGGAGGGGGAGGAGCTAGAGGCAGAACCAGACAACATTCTATGGAGGGAGAGGAGCAAGAGACAGAACCCGACAACATTCTATGGAGAGGGAGGAGCTAGAGGCAAAACCAGACAACATTCTTTGGAGAGGAGGAGCTAGAGGCAGAACTAGACAGCATTTTATAGAGGAGGAGGATCTAGATGCAGAACCAGACAACATTTTATGGAGGAGGATCTAGAGGTAGAATCAGACAACATTCTATGGAGAGGGAGGATCTAGAGGCAGAACAAGACAACATTCTATGAAGGAGGAGGATCTAGAGGCAGAACCAGACAACATTCTATGGAGGAGGAGGATCTAGAGGCAGACGTTCACATGCAAAATAATCATTCTATTCTATTATAACTAAGAACGGTCAGATACTATGCCCAGGCAATGCTGTTCTGTTCGGGTCTACTATACACTTATAATTTTCCGGTCATTTTTGACCGGACCTATTAAAGTCTTGATTTTTTAGCTAATTTAAGAGTTTTATTTGAATGACTTTTGCATTATTATACTGTATGTGAACATGATTGTTCATAAACAAATGAAAAATTAAATCAAAACTTAATCTTTTTTTTGTGTCAAAAAATGTTACATGGCCTTATTGCAGTATTCATGACTATTGTACATTTGTACAAAAAAAATATTCTTTATGTAACTGTGAACTATAACTAATAACATCAATGTGTATGTAAATATATATTTTTTTCAAAAGTTTTGTTTTTTCTATATCAAATGGTAAATAAGGTTCAAGGTGCTAAATTTACTGTTTGCATTCATCAAGTATAATTTATATGTCTTTTGCATAAGTACTTTGCACAACTGCAACATATCACATTTGTTTTGTGATTACTTGATGTTGGACAGAAGGTGCATCGTTTCTGTTTTAGGCTGGTTGCATTGCTGGTGGAAGCCGTGGGTATCGTAGCAGTGCTGGTGGAGGCCATGGGTATCATAGGAGTGCTGGTGAAAGCTACTTTCTTTAGCATGCTGTTGGATCCTGTGAACAATGGCTGCCACTCCACCATCTCTGGGTGTTTCTTTTCTTTGTTTGATATATGGCTAATCAGTGATTTTCCCAACTCCTCTATAAAAATTCATCTTTTATATAGTTTATTTTTGTTCCAATTTGGGTCTATTTCATGCCATAATACAATTGCATTGTATGCTGACACATCAAGAATATTGTGAAAAAAGGGGGGCGTGGCCTGACGGCAATGAAATCGTCCGCAGAGTGCGGGAGCTCTCCCATCCACGGAACAAGAAACGGCTCTACCAAGGATATCTCGGCCTCTCACCACCTCTCATCTGCCTCCCAGTGTTCCTGACCTTCTGGTGAGTCGATGGGCAAGTCCAAGCCTGCCACCCGCAACCCTCCGAAACAAGTCACATACTATTTTGCTGGCGGCCGGCTCCCTGCTGCAGCATCTAAGATGGCGCCGCCGTCTCCCTGTGCAGTGCGCGCTGCTCGTCGAGGCTCCCAGCCTACTGTGGGATCCTATGAGGGTGGAAGCCCTGAGGCTCCGATCACTCATGGAGCCATGTGGGATCTCTTGTCTTCTCTCCGCTTCTCTCTACAAGAGGATATGAGGAGAAAGGTGGCGGATATTAGAGTGGAGTTGGCGGAGCTGGGTGGCAGAACAAACATGCTGGAGCAAAAGATGGTGGATCTGGTTCGCTCCCACAATGATTTGCTGGACGCACATGAGGCTCTCCAGACCAATATGGCCAAAGTGCAATCTAAGGCCCTGGACTTGGAAGACAAGTCCAGGCGAAATAACATACACATAAGAGGAATTGAGGAAGCAGTCCTGGCCCCAGACCTCCGCTCCTTTCTTCAAGATTTTATAATGGCAGCACTACCTTCTACTGAGATTAAAGATATTGCAAAAGATTAAATACATAGGATACCGAAGCTGGCAGACCCATGCCCCAGTTTGCCTAGAGATGTGATTACTCGCATTCACTTCTACGAGCTCAAGGAGGATTTTCTTCAGGTTATTATATATATATATATATATATATATTTTTTTTTTTTTTTTTTCATTTATATAGCGCTATTTATTCCATGGCACTTTACTTATGCTGTCTCTATTGAGGCTCACAATCTAAGCATCCAACAATCAGTATGTCTTTGCAAGAGGGCAACCTGCCTTGCAAGACAGATTTGGTCACTTACTGGTTTTTCAAGATTTGTCACCTGGAACTATGGCTCTGAGAAGGTTTTTTTTGCCACAGACACAAGTTTTGTGCGACAACAATGTAGCATACAGATGGGGCTTTCCTACAAAGTTGATAATTAGAAAGAATGGCTCTTCCTCAGTTTGTCATACCCCGGCCCAAGCAGGGAAACTATTGTCACAATGGGGCTTTAGTTCTTCAAGCCCCTCTGCTTCCCAGCGGTCACATGGAAAAGGCTCCTCTAAGAACCGCATTGACCCTGAATGGGACATGGCCTGATTCCCCTATTTGCATTTGATGTCCTGTGGATACCTTCCGGCTGGAACTTTGTTTTTTGGTTCCAAAACTTATTTTGATTAGTTTTTCTTTCTTTTTTGGGTCTACCCAATTGGGTAGTTTGTCTACCCATCTGTTGTGAATTCTGCTTGTGGGCTCCCTCCTGTGGTTGTGGCTGGTAATGCAGTTGATCCTGTTTTGCAGTCTTGGTCAGGTGAACTGGATAATTGTAATTTAGACTGGGGTATTTAGGATTGCAGGATTTCCTCAGTCCTTGCCAGTTGTCAATTGTTCCTGGGGGTGTTTCACCTCTGCCTGGTCTCTTCCTGCCCTGCTGCAAAACCTCCAAGCTAAGTGAATGGTTTTGTTTTCTTGTGGCACACATGCTGTGTGCTTGTTTTGGAATTGTCTATTTTTGCTCAGAGTTGTAGTTTTTGTGGATATTTGGTCTGCATGTCTGTCTTAACCTGCTCTCTGTTAGGAAGTTTTCTTCCTAGGATTTAAGTGCTATTCATTTGTTGTTGGCTTGTTCAGCTTTTGATTGTGTCAGCATATATTTAGCCTAGTTGGATTCACAGGAGTTCTGCAGATTTAGAGGGCAACGAGTCTTGAGTAGATTCAGGGGTATTTTTGTGTTATCTGCTGTGGATATTTTTGAAAGGATTTTTATACTGACTGCAATAGTATTCTGTCCTGTCTTTACCTATCTAGATAAAGTGGCCTCATTTGCTAAATTCTGTTTTCTGAGTGTGTCTTTTCCTCTCTTACTCACAGTCAATATTTGAAGGGGGCTTTCTATCCTTTGGGGGTTCTGCTCTGAGGCAAGATAGAATTCCTGTTTCTATCTTTAGGGATAGCTAGTTCTCCGGCCGTGTTGAGATGTCTAGGGTATGGTTAGTCACATCCCACGGCTACTTCTAGTTGCAGTGTTAGGTCAGGAACTGCGGTCAGTATAGGTACCACTTACTCCTGTGAAAGATATTCATGTGGCTCCAAGGTCACCGAATCATAACACCCATC
>JARQOC010000005.1:289828577-289990091 GCA_033576535.1 Allobates femoralis
AAAGATATTCATGTGGCTCCAAGGTCACCAAATCATAACACCCATCCTCTCCCTACTTGGTCAGGGAATCCAGACCCCAGAGTGTTTTTTGTACACTCTTTTTTGCTCTGCGGTAATTTTATAAACCCAGTGCCTTTTTTTGGACTTGACTATATGTGTTTTTTGTATTGTTGTTTTTCTTGTTACACCTTGTCTTTTTCCTTCCCCCCACCCCCCTATTACCCTTTATGTATACTGAAAATGCATAGTCTGAGTTTCTCTGTTGGATGCAGCAAATGTAATTTTTCAAATTCCCATCATGAGTATCTCCATATATTCCATTAATGTTAATGGCCTCAACTCCCCTGGAAAAAGGTCATTGGTCTGGCGCCAGCTGATAAAGGGGAGATGTGATGTCATCTGTGCTCAAGAAACCCATTTACTTGAAAGGGATAATGCAAGAATGGCCTCTGCCAACTATCCTTTCCAATATTTTGCAAATGGTTGCTCAAAAAAAGCTGGAGTTTGGCATTTTTGTATCTAAATCTGTTGCCTTCCAGCATAAGGATATTATAAGGGACCCTAATGGTCGGTATGTAATTATCCTTTGCTCCATAATGTCCCATTTACTCTCATTTCTCTATATGCCTTTAATGAGGGACAACTCAAATTTTTGAGGGGTTTCTTTGATGTACTAGACACCGTTACTTATGGACATAAGGTACTAGCGGGTAATTTTAACATTGCAATGTCTAAATTGTATGACTGCACAGTTCCTTCCCAATCTAGATCTGAAATGGGTCCACTAATCTCTGCCCACCATTTTCATGATGTGTGGAGATATTTCCACTGTGAAGAAAAAGACTATACCTATATGTCGCCCCATTTTCATACCTACAGCAGATTAGATTATATTCTGGTAGATGATTCTTTTGACTCAATGTGTTGCTGCCGACACAGGCAACATATCATGGTCGGACCATGCCCCCGTCACAATTTGTATAGCAGATGCACGTGCTATCCATCCCCCGACTAAGTGGAGACTGAATAATTATCTTCTTTCCGACCCAGAAAATGCTGAAAAGTTTTTGGAACAGTTGAAAGAGTTCTTTGACCAAAATGACAGCAAAGAAGTTTCAGACGATACCCTATGATTCGCCCATAAAGTGGGGATTAGGGGCACTCTCATATAAATGGCTGCTACTGCCATGAGACGACACACTGCTACCTTGAATTTCGCCCTTAATAAATTAAAACTTCTAGAGCTTCATCATAAACAAAACCCTACTCCAGAACTACTGAAAGATCTTACTTGCATTCGCCAGACGATCCGTTCCCTATTACTAGCCAAAATGGAAAAAGATCTTAAAAAAACCAAGGCCAAATTCTATGCTATGGGTGATAAAGCGGGCGGAGTTCTGGCCAAAAGGGTTAAAAAAGTGGAATCTCAGGCAAAAATTCGTTCCTGATTAGGTCGGATGGCACGTTTATCACTAACCCACTAGATATCCCAGCTGAATTCGGTTTATATTATTGCTCCCTGTATAATCTCCAAAATGACATGCAAACTCCCCAGCCATCCTCCTCTTCCATTTCAACATTTTTAGATAAAGCGATTTTACCTAAACTTTCTCCAACGCAGCTGGCCTGTCTCAATGTCCCCTTGACAACTTCCGAAGTTAAAGGGAACCTGAACCCTACAAATCACCCCCAACTCTATTAATACCTGTCCCTGCACCCTAAAAGATCATTAGCAGCGGTCTTTTTCTGTAAAAAATCCGTTCTGTAACATTGTGCAAAATTACATTATACACTTACATGTCAGGGACTTCTTCGCCTTGAATAAGTCTCACAGGGCGTTCCCTGTGAGACTCCAAACCCTCCTGAGCAGTGCATTATCACGCCCCAATAGGCGTGATAACTAATCCTAGTCCTCCTCGCCCTTCTGTATGGGCGCAATAGCCGGTCCTTGTGACGTGTGTACACCCTTTAGGTGTAAGCCGACCTCACCATGCGCATTGCACATGCACAGCTTGTCGGCAGGACATCTGGTCCTGGTGATGTGTGTACACCCTTTAGGTGTAAGCCGACAAGCCGTGCATGTGCAATGCGCATGGTGAGGTCGGCTTACACCTAAAGGGTGTACACACGTCACAAGGACCGGCTATTACACCCATACGGAAGGGCGAGGAGGACTAGGATTAGTTATCACACCCATCGGGGTGTGATAATGAACTGCTCAGGAGGGTTTAGAGTCTCACAGGGAACGCCCTGTGAGACTTAATCAAGTCGAAGAAGTCCCTGACATGTAAGTGTATAATGGCGTTTTTCAAAATGTTACAGAACTGATTTTTTTAGAGAAAAGGACCGCTGCTAATGATCTTTTAGGGTGCAGGGACAGGTATGAATAGAGTTGGGGGTGATTTTGGAGGGGTCAGGGTCCCTATAAGTCGGCAATACATAGTGCCCTAGGTCCGGATGGTTTTTCTTTCTTATACTACTCCCAATTTTCCTCCATTTTAATTTCCCTACCTACTTCGTCTTTTTAGTCTTTGACAGTTGTCTGGTATGATTAAAAGAGAAGGGTTGGAAGCTTCTATTGTTACACGCACTAATATGGAAAAACCTATGACTTCTGGCAAATTCCGACCCATTGCACTGCTTAATTGCGATGCAAAAATCTATGCAAAAATATGGGCGAATAGGTTGCAAGGGGTGTTACCCTTCCTAATAGACCCTGATCAGGTCGGGTTTATCCAGGATAGGCAAACAAGAGATTGCACCCATCGGGTTATAAACCTTTTGGATGTGGCGGAGAGGGGGGGTCTCCCCAGTGCATGCCTGTCTCTGGATGCTGAAAAAGCTTTTGACAGGGTGCACTGGGGACACATTGCTGAGGTTTTGCGCAGATTTGGCATGATGGGGGGGGTTGCAAGGGCGATTTTAGCTTTGTACTCCTCCCCTTCAGCCTCGGTCCTGGCCTCTGGCTTTTTGTTTTCTCCCTTCACGATTACTAATGGCACTCGCCAGGGCTGCCCCCTTTCCCCACTCATTTTTGCTCTGGTAATGGAGCCCTTAGCGTCCATAATCAGAAGAAACCCTAATACAGCAGGGATTCAGGTTGGTGAAAAATCCTATAAAATAGGATTGTATGCTGATGATGTAATCCTAACCTGCACGAAAGTTGAAGACTCGATTGACGAAATTATGTCTACCTTGGACAGCTTCTTTAAAGCTTCCCTCTATAAACTTAACCTCTCCAAATCTTCCCTCTTTCCTTTGAATCCCTCTGTACAATCTGCTATTCAAACAAAATATCCCTTTATCTGGTCGATTATAGGTTTTACATATCTAGGGATCAAAATTACCCATCTCTCCAAAATAGTGAAGCTTAACTTTGACTCACTCTTAAAAGAAATTCGTAACCTAGTGGGCAAGTTCTCAACATCTTATCTCTCATGGATGGCTAAGATACAAGTTGTTAAAATGCTCATTCTCACCAAGTTGATATACCTGTTCAGGTGTCTACCTCTTCATTTCCCGCATAGGTGCTTGTCGGCCTTTCAAACGGTATTGAACCGCTTTATCTGGAATAATAAGCCCCATCGGGTATCTCACAAAATAATGACCCTTCCATTTGTAGACGGTGACCTGGGTGTTCCTGACCTTCACTCTTATCAAAAAACGGCCCTGCTAGAACCTGCTAAATTATGGTGTGATGGAGCTTCTTCTACACCATGGCTTGATATTGAAGCTCACTTTTCCCCAAAAGAATTCATTAAACTTCTATTAGAAGTGTCCGTGTTGCAACCGTTCAAATCAGTCTCTTTTCTCGCCACTATGTGGTTCTTACTGAAGATCTGGTCCTCTCTTGGTAGGGAGTACTTGCCTTTCTTATTTAGATACATATCACTTGGCGCATTGGAGCTTTTGGTCAGAGACCTTTCACTGGCTTGTTGGAAATCTGGAGGCATCTCGACCCTACAAGACCTATTTGATACTGAGGGTTTAAAACTCTTTGACAATTTAGCAAATAGATTTAGAATTCCACACTCTGTTTTATCATTACCTTCAGGTTCGGCATTTACTCTCCAAGTCTCAGATACCCACCTTTAATCCTTCCTATACGGACAGCCCTTCACAACGGTTTTTTAAATCAAATTGTTCTGTTCAACACAGGATTTCTATTATTTACAAGGCACTTCTCTCTTTGGGAAGGTCTTCAAAGCTTCCTTTTATGCTTACTTGGGAAGCCTGGCTGTCATTTATAGCTTCACTAGAAGAATGGCATTGAGCCTCAGTCCACGTGGCCAAATTCTCGTCTTGTATTAATCACCTGGAACTGGCCAAGAAGCTCCAGCTTAATTGGTACATTTCCCCTACTACATTAGCTAAATTCAAGAAATCTAATTCCCCCATGTGCTAGAAAAAATGCTCTCAACCTGGAGCAATGTCTCATGTTTGGTGAGAATGTCCCAAAATACAAATGTTCTGGAAAAAAGTAGAATCTGTAATCATTTCCATTACCCAAATTCCTCTCAACTTAGATGCTCTCTTGGCGTTACTAGGCATTGGGCTAGAGGAATGTCCGCTCCCAATTATACCAATAATCACTAACATTTTAATCGCAGCTAGTCAATGTTTGGCCAGACAGTGGAAATTCCATCTAAGGGCCCTTTCACATCAGCGTTTTTTTCAAATCGCGGCAGATGCGGTGAAAAAAATGCATCTGCCGCGATTACCGCATACCGGCTGCACTTGCGGCACGGTTGTGGTGTGCGATTGCGGTAAACGCCATACAATGTATAGGCGGACTTGCGGCAGGTGCGGCAAGTGCGGTTTTGGCACTTGCGGCAGGTGTCGCCGCGAAAAAAAATGCTGTCAGCCGCGGTTTTTTTCACGGCCGCACCTGCCGCAAGTGCCAAAACCGCACTTGCCGCAAGTCCGCCTATACATTGTATGGCGTTTACCGCAACCGCGCCGCAAGTGCAGCCGGTATGCAGTAATCGCGGCAGATGCGGTTTTTTCACCGCATCTGCCGCGATTTGAAAAAAACGCTGATGTGAAAGGGCCCTAATTCCTTCTAATAACGAACTTATCGCTCATCTGAATTTGCATTATCAATATGAATCCATTTTAGCACACAACCTTACCAGAAAAACAAGGTGTTTTCCTGGTGGGATCCATAAATCTCGTCCAGTTTTCACTCTGCAGTATCGACTGTTTAATTGATTTGTCTTTGATTCAAGAAACTCATTGTTATCACTTTATATGTGCTCCCCTTTTCTCTTTCCTTTGTTTGTATAAGGTTGTTCTCTTTCCCTCCCCTCCGTCTCCCCCATATACTCTGTTGTACACTGTGTTGCGGTTTCCTGTACACTTGAGTACACTCTAATAAAAAGTTATTGGTAAAAAAAAAAAAAAAAAAAAAAAAAAAGAATATTGTGAAGAACAAACATTGGCCACCAATTTGTTTTACGTTTACAGGTGTAAGTGCCTATAAGTTGATCTAGACTAGTATCAACTGCCCCTTTTGTGGCATTGTAATGTCAAATCATGTCTGGCTTTGTCATCTTGATTACTGATTGCACTATCATGGTGCATTGTGCTAATCAGTATAACCTGTTTGTGTTTTTTGGGAACGTAAGAAACTACTGTTGTATCCTCAGTAAAATAAAACATCTATTACAATAAAACCCTAAGGCTACTTCCGTCAGGATGTAACAGTATGGTACGTCACATCCTGGCTGAAGTTGCCTGTACACCCGCCCTGGGTGCTCCAATATGGCCACCCGTTGCCAGGAGCGGGGCTTCAAAAGCCCCACTCCCGCCATCGGTACAAGCTGCGGCCCCACACACACTCCGGTCACACTCCCCACTCCTCCACACACCCTCCGACACTACACTTCACATCACAATCCCCCTCAGTTGCCACGTCCACACACCCACATCCCCCCCTTCCACTCTCCTTGCGCCCCCCTCCTCACTCAGCACCTCCACACTCATACCGCAACTCATACCCCCATGCACTCTGACTGCCATACTTACCACCGGCCCATTGACATCTTCGCCGCCGCCGACCTCTGCCTGGTGTTAGCGATATCGGCTGTTCCTGGAGCGGGTCATGTGACAGCCTGTGTGACGTCACATCAGCCCGCCCTCTCACATGATCCGTTCCAGGCACAGTCTATTCCTGGACTCTTCAGCCGACATCGCTAACGCCAGGCAGGGGTGAGAACGGAGGGGGAGGGGGGGGCGAGGCTGAGACACAAGAGGACAGGCAGAGGGAACACAGATGCACGGGGGACACAGAGGCACAGGGGGACACAGACAAGGGGAGAGAAGAGGCACAGGGGGATAGGAGAGACACAGGGGGGACACAGACAGAGGAAGAGGAAAAGCACAGGGGGACACAGAGGCACAGGGGGACACAGACACAGGAGGAGAGGCACAGGGGACACAGACAGGGGGAGAGGAAAGGCACAGGGGGATACAGAGGCACAGGGGGACACAGACACAGGAGGAGAGAAGAGGCACAGGGGGACACAGACACAGGAGGAGAGGAGAGGCAAAGGGGGACACAGACAGGGGGAGACGAAAGACACAGGGGGACACAGAGGCACAGGGGGATACAGACACAGAAGGAGAGGAGAGGCACAGGGGGACACAGACACAGGGGGAGAGGAGAGGCACAGGGAGACACAGACAGGGGGAGAGGAAAGGCACAGGGGGACACAGAGGCACAGGGGGACACAGACACGGGGAGAGGCATAGGAGGACACAGACAGAGGGAGAGGAAAGGCACAGGGGGACACAGACACAGGGGTAGAGGAGAGGCACAGGGGGACACAGACAAGGGGATAGGAAAGGCACAGGGGGACACAGAGGCATGGGGGACACAGAGGCACAGGGGGACACAGAAAGAGGAGGAGAGGTGAGGAACAGGGGGACACATAGGCACAAGGGGACACAGAGGCACAGGGGGACACAGGAGGAGAGGAGAGGCACAGGGGGACACAGACACAGGGGGAAAGGAGAGGCACAGAGGGGCATAGACACAGGGGGAGATGAAAGGCACAGGGGGACACAGAGGCACATGGGGACACAGACACAGAAGGAGAGGAGAGGCACAGGGGGATACAGAGGCACAGGGGGACACAGAGACACAGGGGGACACAGACGCACAGGGGACACAGGCACAGGGGGACACAGAGGCACATGGGGAAACAGAGGCACAGGGTGACACAGACACAGGAAGAGAGGAGAGGCACAGGGGGACAAAGGCACAAGGGGACAGAGAGGCACAGGGAGAGGAGAGGCACAGGGGACATAGAGGCACAGGGGGACACAGACAGGGGGAGAGGAAAGGCACAGGGGGACAGAGAGGCACAGGGAGACCCAGAGGCACAGGGGGACACAGACAGGGGGAGAGGAAAGGCACAGGGGGACACAGAGGCACAGGGACACAGGCATGGAGGACACAAAGGCACAGCTGGACACAGAGGCATGGGGGACACAGAGGCACAGGGGGACACAAACACCGAAGGAGAGGAGAGGCACAGGGGAACACAGAATCACAGGGGGACATAGGAGAAGAGGAGAGGCACAGGGGGATACAGACAGGGGGAGAGGAAAGGCACAGGGGGACACAGAGGCATGGGGGACACAGAGGCATGGGGGACACAAAGGCACAGGGGGACACAGAAGCACAGGGGGACACAGACACAGGAGGAGAGGAGAGGCACAGGGGTACACAGAGGCACAGGGGGACACAGAATGGGGGAGAGGGGAGGCACAGGGCGACACAGGGGGAGAGGGGAGGCACAGGGGGACACAGACACAGGGGGAGAGGGGAGGCACAGGGGGACACAAAGGCACACGGGGACACAGACACAGCAGGAGAGGCACAGGGGGACACACGCACAGGGGGACACAAACACAGGAGGACACCCAGAGTCACAGAGGGACACAGGCACAGGGGACACAAACACAGGGAGAGAGACAGAGGCACAGGGGGACACAGAGGCACATGGGGACACAGAGGCACAGGGGGACACCGACACAGCAGGAGATGCACAGGGGGACACACGCACAGGGGGACACAAACACAGGAGGACAGTCAGAGGGACACAGGCACAGGGGGCACAAACACAGGGGGACAGGCAAAGGCACAGGGGGACACAGACACAACGGAGACACAGGCTGAGGCACAGGGGGACACAGAGGCACAGGGGGACAAAGAGGCACAGGGGGACACAGACGCACAGGGGGACACAGACGCACAGGGGGACACAGGCACAGGGGGACACAAACGCAGGGAGGCACAGGGGGACAGGCAGAGGTACAGGGGGAGACATGCAGAGGCACAGGGGGATATAGATACAGGGGGACAGGCAGACAGCCACTGTACACAGGAGAGACAGAGACAGCGCACACAGGAGAGATGGCGCACATAGGAAACAGCGCACATGGGAGAGACAGAGACAGCACACACGGGGGAGACAGTGCACACACGAAACACAGTCGGCGCACAAGTGGGTGACGCCGCACATGTGGGGGGACGGCACTGACCGAAGAAAAAGGCACAAGGGACAGACTCCACAGAGAGAAGACAGCGCACAGGGGGAAACAGGCACAGAGACAGAGCACAGACACCACCCTCCTTATGCGATAGCATCAGGTCTAGTAGAACTATAAATGTCTCTCTTACTGAGGATACCTTGCCGCAGTTCTGGCTTATTTTTTCTAACTGTACCCAGCATGGTTATTTTTCTTTTCAGCAACATCTGGCCCAGTTGGTATGATTTAAAAAAAAAAAAATGATCGCATGTTTTGTCCTTTGAGTCCGTGTGTCCCATCCAAAACCTTGATACCTTGAAAACACTCCCCTTTAGCATAAGATAGGCCACAGTAAAATAAACACATTTATCAGAATTTATTAGTGCTCTTTACAGGTCAGCATTACACAGTACCGTAATAGAACCAGCAAGGAAAATAAGAAAATCTTTTCATTTACAATGTGAAATGTTGGCAACAGAATTGCACTATTTCTATATGAAAGCAGAGTAAATAAGATACAGCAAAATCATTTTGCACACAACTATAGTGGATGCTTATGCATCTGCAGTATCGGAATTTGAAAATGTATCTACTATATAATTGCCGAAGGCATTTTTGTGTCGGACCCCGAAAACGCCGTGGCTATGTCACGCTGTGACGTCACCACGCGCGAGCAATGGCCGCGAAGCGGCCATTGCGAGTCGCTGGCCGAAAATAGAACCAGAGGCCCGGCTACCAAGTTAGCGATTTACCGCTGAGGTAGCGCGAGCAATGGCCGCGAGGCCATTGCGAGTCGCTACCTCAGCTGCCGCAACTCCCCCTATACTTTCAATGGGGATCTATTGCGAGTCGCTGGGTAGTGCAAGCATTGCGAGTCACTATCACAGATCATCATCATCAATATCATCATCATCATCAATATCATCATCATCATCATCATCATCCTACTACTACTACTGGCCGCACAGACCCCCCGCCCCCTCAATGGCCGCACAGACCCCCCCCCCCCTCAATGGCCGCACAGACCCCCCCCCCCTCAATGGCCGCACAGACCCCCCCCCCAATGCCCGCACAGACCCCCCCCCCCAATGCCCGCACAGACCCCCCCCAATGCCCGCACAGCCCCCCCCCCCCAATGGCCGCACAGCCCCCCCCCCCAATGGCCGCACAGACCCCCCCCCTCCCCCCTCAATGGCCGCACAGCCCCCCCCCCCTCAATGTCCCAAAGTCAGCTGTGACCGCCTGGCCCTTGGACACTGGCTGCCATGCACACATCAGCTGGTAGGCTCCCATCACTTACCCACTGAGGATGGATCACTTCCAGCACCTCTTCACATGGCAGTGCTCTGAACTTCTGAATCCTCCTCTCCTCACTCAGACACCTGGCAGGTTCCAGCCTACTCACTCCCAGCTGCAACCCAGTGAGTCAATCAGCACATCTTCACTCACACACAGACCTGACATGTGATTAACCCCCTGTGCACCATTCAGGTTTAGCCCAGCAAAGCACTCCAAAAAGTATTGAACACACCCCAATAAGTATTGAACGCGCCCCAAAAAGTATTGAACGCACCCCAATAAGTATTGAACACACCCCAATAAGTATTGAACGCGTCACAATAAGTATTGAACGCGCCCCAAAAAGTATTGAACACATCCCAATAAGTATTGAACGCGCCCCAAAAAGTATTGAACGCGCCCCAAAAAGTATTGAACACACCCCAATAAGTATTGAACGCCCCCCAAAAAGCATTGAACGCGCCCCAAAAAGCATTGAACGCGCCCCAATAAGTATTGAACGCACCCCAAAAAGCATTGAACGCGCCCCAATAAGTATTGGACCCCCCCAAAAAGTATTGGACCCCCCAAAAAAAGTATTGGACTCCCCCAAAAAGTAGCTATCTACTATATAATTGCCGTAGGCATTTTTGTGTCGGACCCCGAAAACGCCGTGGCTATGTCACGCTGTGACGTCACCACGCGCGAGCAATGGCCGCGAAGCGGCCATTGCGAGTCGCTGGCCGAAAATAGAACCAGAGGCCCGGCTACAAAGTTAGCGATTTACCGCTGAGGTAGCGCGAGCAATGGCCGCGAGGCCATTGCGAGTCGCTACCTCAGCTGCCGCATCTGCCGCAACTCCCCCTATACTTTCAATGGGGATCTATTGCGAGTCGCTGTGTAGCGCGAGCAATGGCCGCGAGGCCATTGCGAGTCGCTACACTTGCGGCGCGGTTGCGGTAATCCCCATAGAAAGTATAGGGGGACTTGCGGCAGGTGCGGCAGCGAGTCGCTGGCTGAGTGCGAGCACTTGCGGCGCGGTTGCGGTAATCCCCCTTAGAAAGTATAGGGGGACTTGCGGCAGGTGCGGCAAGTGCGGTTTTGCCGCACCTGCCGCAAGTCCCCCTATACTTTCTATGGGGATTACCGCAACCGCGCCGCAGATGCGGTTTTTAAATAAAATAAAATAATTTTAATACAAATAAATTTTCATAAAATAACAAATAATAAATACATTTAATAATAATAAAAATAGTAAAAAAACAAAACAAAATAAATAATAAAATAAAAAATTCCTATCTACTATATTGGATTATTATTTGAAAATCTAAAAAAAAATAAAAATATTCTAGACACCCGATGCATTTGCATCGGGCTCACAGCTAGTGTATGTATAAATCTGCACGGACCAAAAGGACATAGATAAATTGATAAATAGCAGTAGATGCAATATATGATCCAAACTGAGATTATAATTAGGGATGGGCGAATCTACTCGCTAGGACTCGTTACTCGGCGAGTAGTAAGGGACTCGCAGGACTCTGTACTCGGCGAGTTTCCCAGTGATTACTCGCACGAGTCCAATACAAATCAATATCAATCCTAGTTTTGTCAGAAACGCTGACAAAACTAGGATTGCCATTGTTTGCATTAGACTTGTGCGAGTAATCACTGGCTACTGTGCCAGTGATAGCAGGGAAACTCGCAGATAACTGCTGTTTCTTTGCGAGCCGAGTCCAGCTGTCTTCTCTGTGCAGCTCCAGGGTCCTAGAGCCCGCCTGCTGCCTGATGTAGCAGTGCTGAGATTGTTCTCAGTCTGCTCATTCCCTGTGTGCAGACATGAATGTCTGTGCACAGAGATGATGTAGCAGTGCAGAGATTGTTCTCAGTCTGCTCATTCCCTGTGTACAGACATGAATGTCTGTGCACAGAGATGATGTAGCAGTGCTGAGATTGTTCTCAGTCTGCTCATTCCCTGTGTACAGACATGAATGTCTGTGCACAGAGATGATGTAGCAGTGCTGAGATTGTTCTCAGTCTGCTCATTCCCTGTGTACAGACATGAATGTCTGTGCACAGAGATGATGTAGCAGAGCTGAGATTGTTCTCAGTCTGCTTATTCCCTGTGCATAGACATCTATATTTATACACAGGGGATGTAGCAGAGAGGACATCGCGTTTTGGACTGCGTCGGACGGAAGAGGATTTTTTTAATTAAAGATGGAGTCCCTAATGGCTTTTTTTTTTATTTCTAATAAAATTTTTTCCTTGTGTTGTGTTTTTTTTAAAACAATTTAATAGAAATTCATGGCGGTCATGTCTAATATTGGCGTGCCCGCCATAAATTTCGGGCTTAGGGCCAGCTGATAATACAAAGCTGGCCCTAACTTCTTTATTACCCAGCGTGCCACCGCTACCAGGGCCGCTGGAAGAGCGGGGTTCAGCGCCAGAGGATGGCGCTTCAATGAACGCGCCATCTTCTGGGGTGGCTGCGGGCTGCAATTTGCAGCGGGGGGTGCCCAGAAAGCTTGGGCATCCCTGCGCTGCGGATTCCAGCCCCCAGCTGCTTAGCTGTACCTGGCTAGACATAGAAATTGCGCAGAGCCCCACGCATTTTTTTTTTTATTATTTCATGAATTTCAGAGTCAGAGTCTCAGAGTCAGAGTCTCAGAGTCAGAATCTCAGAATTTCATGAAATAATTAAAAAAAAATGCGTGGGGCTCCGCGCAATTTCTATGTCTAGCCAGGTACAGCTAAGCAGCTGGGGGCTGGAATCCGCAGCGCAGGGATGCCCAAGCTTTCTGGGCACCCCCCGCTGCAAATTGCAGCCCGCAGCCGCCCCAGAAGATGGCGCGTTCATTGAAGCGCCATCCTCTGGCGCTGAACCCCGCTCTTCCAGCGGCCCTGGTAGCGATGGCACGCTGGGTAATAAAGAGGTTAGGGCCAGCTTTGTATTATCAGCTGGCCCTAAGCCCGAAATTTATGGCGGTCACGCCAATATTAGACATGACCGCCATGAATTTCTATTAAATTGTTTTAAAAAAAAAACACAACGCAAGGAAAATTTTTTATTAGAAATAAAAAAAAAAGCCATTAGGGACTCCATCTTTAATTAAAAAAATCCTCTTCCGTCCGACGCAGTCCAAAACGCGATGTCCTCTCTGCTACATCCCCTGTGCATAAATATAGATGTCTATGCACAGGGAATAAGCAGACTGAGAACAATCTCAGCTCTGCTACATCATCTCTGTGCACAGACATTCATGTCTGTACACAGGGAATGAGCAGACTGAGAACAATCTCAGCACTGCTACATCATCTCTGTGCACAGACATTCATGTCTGTACACAGGGAATGAGCAGACTGAGAACAATCTCAGCTCTGCTACATCATCTCTGTGCACAGACATTCATGTCTGTACACAGGGAATGAGCAGACTGAGAACAATCTCAGCTCTGCTACATCAGGCAGCAGGCGGGCTCTAGGACCCTGGAGCTGGGGCAGCCAGAACACAGAGAAGACAGGATCTTATCTGTGCGAGTCAGCGATTACTTACAAAGTAAACGAGCAATGCAAATAAATGACAAAACTAGGATTGCTTCAGGCTGAAGCTTCCGAGACACATCTGCGATTTGTAAATCTCACACTACTCGCTATTACTCGCTTCCCCATTCATTAACATTGGACTCGCTAGACTCGCAACGAGTAGCGAGTCCTGTGCTCGGACTCGCTAGAGTCAAGCGATTCCGAGTAATTTAGGATTCGCCCATCACTAATTATAATTTCTTTATTTTACTGTAAACATGACTGGAGATTAGTGTAAAGGAGTATCTGTCATTTTTGATCAAACAGTACAAGTGTAAAAAAAACGTGGGGCAAAACGTAAACAAAAAAAAAATACCCATAGAAAGAACCCCTAAAATGAGGAAAAGTCAATTAATCACAAGTTTCAGAACCACATAATGAATATTTAAAAAAAATATAAAATTTCAAATTAAATAAATTTTTGACCAAACAGAACAGTCTAACATTTGTTTACCTGATATTTTCATTTCCTGGAGTCCTACAGCAGCACACAAATGGGGGTTAATCCTTAATCCCTAGTCGGAACAGAAGATATGTTAATTAGCAATACATACAGACTTTTGATTGGCTGGACATCCCCCCTCTTTCCTTCCTCACCCTATAAAGGAGGGACAGAAAGACCACACAACATGTATGTTTTTCAAGCAATAGTGATTTTAATAGGGTAGGAAGTCTGTGATGCCGTAGGACTCCAGGAAATGAAAATTGCAGGTAAATGAATTTTAGATTTTCCTGATTGTCCTGCGGCAGACCATAAATGGGAATTGACAAGCAATACAGTAAATTTAGGGTTGGGTATATGTGGCACCCCACCGGGTAGGCCACCACCAGAGGTACTGCACTCCTGCGGGTTAAGGGGAGTAGCGCCTCTGCTTTTCAGGTGCTGGGATGGTGCAGTTGAGCCAACAACACACACACACAGCCCATGGGACCCTGGGATGGTGGATGGACACTGAGGGAGGACCCAGATCAAAAAAGGGAGTGAGAGTCGAGAGAGGAGAGAGTCCAGAGTGTAGAGGCGGTGTGGTGTCTACTCCCGTAGGCTTGAGCACGACCACGCTCGCTCACGAGAGGGAAAGACCGACAGAGAAAGGAAGAAGAGAGCCCTTGGGGTGCGGAAAAGACATCATTTCCCGTATGCCCGTATCTGGCAAGACAGAGGGGCTGGTGGACGATACAGGGACCCGGCCCTGAACATGGCGCGGATGCTGTATGCCCAAACCGTTGGCCCCAGGCTTCTAATGGGAGCTGTGGCCAAACACCTGACACAACTTGGGGAAGGTGGCCGAACTAGGGAGCAGTGCCCGGGAGGGGACACAAGAGCACCCATAGCTGTACTTGAGCTCTGTGTGTCGGAGATGCTGAGAGCCTGGGGGGGCCGAGCCATGTCACACTCACCCCAGAAGAGAACTACCCCTTATAGTGCTGGGAAGAGAAAGAGAGAGACCACCAGAGACAGAGACACCTAGAGAGGAAGGAAAGGGCACCAACCGTGGCTCGACTGCACTATCCCGATTCTGGATACAACACTGAACTGGAGGTTAGCAAGGGACGTACCCGGCGGCCATGCTGAAACACATGAGTAAAAGCAACAGAACTACAGCTATGGTGTGTGAGACTTTTATTAGTGAGGACCACCGGCTGCAGAGGCCGCATGAGACATTGGGGTACTGACGACCCAGTGAACATCTGCCAAGGTATGAACTGACTCCTCCATTCCGCTGCCCTGGGGACTGCGCTCCGCCTGCGGGGAGCGAAACCATCAAAGCTGCCGGTCACCGTCCCCAGATGTGGCATCCCGAATACCCCTTTCCCTAGTCATCCTCCATCATCTACCCCTGTTTATTAAAAATGACACCATTAGGGTCACATGACCGGGTCTCGGCCCCATCTGTTCCCGTGAAAAGAACCGAGAAGGTGAGGAGAACAACAAGTAACTGCCCGGTTCCTGAGTCTTCCCCAGCCTTGGAGTTGGCGTGTCATATATCCCCGTGTCGCTTGTTTTAGGACTTTTTGCCGAAGGCTGAGCCATCCACAGCTAAGGTGTCAAGACGACAGTGTATCATTAATGTAGAAAAAATGGAAGCTCTGCACATATGGTTTAGAGGAATGTGTGCTAGTTCAAACCAAGAAGCTGAAGCAGATCATTATGTGGATCTTGACCCAGTACAGGCAGAATTATTTCCTGATTGAATTTGAAAGTGAAGCCAATGTTTGGAGGAAATCCAGGTAGAAGCCATAACACCACATGGTCTGTACCTATTCATAGATATGGTTCTCTGGAAGACAATGCCTGGAACTCTGTTGTTATTGCCACTAAGAATAAGGTTTTCCCAGAAGATGTTTGATTGATGCCTGTTCTGAAGGTTGAAAGGGAAACTGTGAAGTTCTTTTAGAACCAAGGCGAGATGCAATGAGGAAAACAGGTGGTACAAATGGTGGTCTCAGGAGCCTAATGCCCTTAAAAGGCCCGGTGATTAACCAGTCTGGAAAATGTGCCATCTAGGTGTACACAGGGCCACACTGTCCAGTGGACAATGAGAGCCCTTAGGCTCAGGTGGCAAGGAGGCAGGGGGAGCGGCAGGGCTGAAGGGGGCGGCGCCTGCTGCTCCACACTCAGCACATGTGTGCATGTGAATGTCGGCTTCTGCAGGGCGGTAGGTATAACACCCTGCCCCCTGTCAATGCATAGTCGCGGCCGCTGCTGACAGAACCAACCCCACCTGCTCCTCACCCGCGCCGATGACAGCACCCCCCCGCTCCTCTCCCGCGGTTCAGGTGGCAGGGGGCCTTCATGCACTTCATGCACCCCTGGGTGTACATTGAGGACTGGAACCTTTGTCTTGATTGTGTTAAACGTCACTCCCTTAGCAAGACCAGCCTGGAGGAATTGTAACACTGAGGCCTTTATCAGTTTCTTGTGTGAAACAACATCCAGTATAGATTTCCCATATTCTTGCATAGACTCTTAAAGTTTCTGGTCTTCTAGCTGACAAGAAGGTTGATGACCAGCTCTGGCAATCCATAAACTGCTAGAATTGTCCTGACAATCTTCATGCTGGCAGATGCAACTTGCTTGAATCCTGTGGAAAACGGTCCCTTGAAATAAGTGATCTGGTGCAAGTTGAAGCATCCAGAATCTTGCCCCCGATAGCTGACACATGAGAGGAGACCAGTTTCCTTGAGGCCAGAAGGGAATAACTGCTATAGCTTCTCAATGTCCTTCCTTAATCTTGTTCAGGGCTCTTAGAACCAGTGTCCAAGGAGGGAAGACATAGTTCAGCAGACTTACCCAAGACAAGGCTAGGCCATCCATTATCCACGGATGATTGTGATTTGAAGCATGGCCATCGCATTCAGATTGGGAACTTCCATGATGTTGGTATTCTGCAGAAAGATCTTTCGGTTGAGGCTCCATTCTGAGGGAAGTATTTTGTTGCAACTCAACCAATTGGCATTGACATTATAGACCCTGGTTATGTGAACCACTGAGATATTATGGAGGTCAGGCCCGGACTGGCAGGCAGGAGCATCGGGAGTTCTCCCGATGGGCCGTTGGTTGTGGAATGGGCGGGGCCTAGAGGCAGGCTGGGACATGGAGCAAGGAGTTTGTCCTTTATGGACCATTCAGGGCCGCCAGGTACACTAGAAACTTTGCATATTGAAATCACCAGCAGCCACATTATAATCTATATAAGCCTCCAGACTGTGATGTGGCTGCTGGTGATTGAAGTGCTGCACCGCTAGCACCTAGCGGCCGTAGCCGCTGAGCAGGGATTATGAAGGGTCGAAGTTCCCGACCATGATCTCTGCTGGCCGGCATTCTCTCCTCCTCTCCCCTCCATTAGACAATCTAATCAGCTGTCGGAGGGAGAGGGGATGGTTGTGTGAGCTGGGGGCGCACCTCCATATACCTCACACAGGGAGCTGAATGACCCCAGAAGTAGCAACTCTTGCACTTCTGGGGTCATCATTCAGCTTCCTATGTCAGAGGAGCTGCAGCTGCTTCAGCGTGTGTGGAGTGAGGTGACATCATCTCACCACACTGCAGGATGTCAGCACAGAGTGAGGAGGAGGAGGAGGACACAGGAGAAGGAGCAGGTGAGTGCACTGCTCCTAGACCTGAAGATGGGGGAGATGGGGCAGTAAGGCTAATGCTGCAGGCTGGAGGGGGGGATGGGGCAGTAAGGCTTATGCTGCAGGCTGGAGGGGGGATGGGGCAGTAAGACTTATGCTGCAGGCTGGAGGGGGGATGGGGCAGTAAGACATATGCTGCAGGCTGGAGGGGGGGATGGGGCAGGAAGGCAAATGCTGCAGTCTGGAGGGGGGATGGGGCAGGAAGGCTAATGCTGCAAGCTGGAGGGGGGATGGGGCAGGAAGGCTAATGCTGGAGGGGGGGATGGGGCAGTAAGGCTTATGCTGCAGGGTGGAGGGGGGATGGGGCAGTAAGACTTATGCTGCAGGCTGGAGGGGGGATGGGGCAGTAAGACTTATGCTGCAGGCTAGAGGGGGGATGGGGCAGTAAGGCTTATGCTGCAGGCTGGATGGGGGATGATTAAGAGGCTAATGCTACAGGCTGGGGGGGGGGGTGATGGAGAGGCCAATGCTGCAGGCTAGGGTGTTGATGTTGAGGGATAATGCTGCAGACTGGGGGGATTATGGGGAGGCTAATGCTACAGGCTGGTGGGGATGATGGGGAGACCAATGCTGCAGGCTGGGGGGGATTATGGGGCAGGAGGGCTAATGCTGCAGGCTGGAGGAGATTATGGGGCAGGAGGGCTAATACTACAGGCTGGGGGGATGGTGGGGAGGCTAATGCTACAGGCTGGGGTGAATGATAGGGAGGCTAATGCTGCAGGCTAGGGGGATGATGGGGCAAGAAGGCTAATGCTACAGGGGGGCAATTTGGCAGGAATGTTTATGCTATTGGCTGGGGATGATGGGGAGGCTGATGCTATGGGCTGGGGATGATGGGGAGGCCGATGCTCTGGGCTGGGGATGATGGGGAGGCCGATGCTATGGGCTGGGGATGATGGGGAGGCCGATGCTATGGGCTGGGGATGATGGGGAGGCCGATGCTATGGGCTGGGGATGATGGGGAGGCCGATGCTATGGGCTGGGGATGATGGGGAGGCCGATGCTATAGGCTGGGGATGATTGGGAAGCTGATGCTATGGGCTGGGGATGATGCGGAGACTGATGCTATGGACTGGGGATGATGGGGAGGAAGGGTAATGCTTTAGACTGGGGATAAGGGGTCATATTACTGTAGACAGGGGGGGCTATTACTATAAAAAAAAGTTTTTAGAGTAGCTTTTATAATATGCTAGGGTTTATGAGGTGGCTATTACTGTAGATTAGGGCAAAGAGGGGCTTTTACTGTAGACAGGGGGTTAGGGGGTCTTACAGAGTGAGGGATAATGCAAGGGACAAAATAGATGGAGGACAATGTGCAGGGCTCAGTGTGAAATGGAGCAATATAAGGGACTCAGTATGAAGAGTGGGACATTGTGGGGGTCTCGGCATTAGGCGTGAGGTAGCGTGGTGATCTCTGTATGGAGAGGAGGCAGTGTGAGGGGTTTCATTACTGAGAAGGAGCAGCATTGGGGGTACAGTATAGAGGGGGGCAGTGAGGGCGCAGTATGATGTTAGGACAACATGAGTGGGACATTGTGAAGAAGGAGCAGCGTGATGTGGGGACAGTGTGGAGATCATGGTTCATAAGTGAGGAAAGTGTGGTAGGTATAATGTATGAGGGGCACAGTGTGGAGATTATTAGGGGTCAGTGTGACGGTCATACTACACAAGGGCGGATGGTGTTGTGGATTATTTTATAGGTGAGGCTAGTGTGGAGGCCATGTACCGTAAAAGGGACAATGAGGTGAGGAGTAATTCTTTATTTGCAGGGGCACAGCATAGGGCTTATTTAAGACACAACATGGGTGGTTATTTTTTATTCAGGAGCATTATAATGACAATTTTATTTTTTTAAGGGCATCGTGTAGGGATGTGCTGCAGAGGATCGGAGAAGAGGGAAGTCTACAGAGACGAGCTGTGGATGTGAAGTCATTATGGAGTCGGACATGTGACAAAACAGCGATTGGTGAGTATATTATGAAAGAGACCTTCCACTACACTAACATTTACACAGATTTAGGGGGCTTTTTTAATATTTGCAGAAACATCTATTTTATTTAATATGCAAATGAGGGTGCTTTGTTGCATCATTTCGCCCTCATATTTGTACATTAAAGCAAGTCTTTTGTCTTTATTGACAGCACTTTGTTAGTAAGTGAGTGTCTAAAATCAGCTTGGCACAGCACCACTTCTCCTGTCCTGTATACTGGGTGTAATCCTCAGTGTCTGTATTATTCTGTATATATACACTGCACAGTACCACTTCTCCTGTCCTGTATACTGGGTGTAATCCTCAGTATCTGTATTATTCTGTATATATACACTGCACAGCGCCACTTCTCCTGTCCTGTATACTGGGTGTAATCCTCAGTGTCTGTATTATTCTGTATACTAGTAAAAAGGCCCGATGCAATTGCATCGGGAGTTCGGTGAAATGAATTGTGTGTATAGAGGCGGCTCTGTGGGTAGTAGAGTATCGAGGCGGTTCTGTGGGTAGCAGAGTATAGAGACGGCTCTGTGGGTAGCAGAGTATAGAGGCAGCTCTGTGGGTAGCAGAGTATCGAGGCAGCTCTGTGGGTAGCAGAGTATCGAGGCGGCTTTGTGGGTAGCAGAGTATAGAGGCGGCTGTGTGGGTAGTAGAGTATAGAGGCGGCTCTGTGGTGGAGGGGTGAGGAGAGATGCGGCTCTGTGGTGGAGGGGTGAGGAGAGATGCGGCTCTGTGGTGGAGGGGTGAGGAGAGAAGCGGCTGTAGTGGAGGGGTGAGGAGAGAAGCGGCTGTGGTGGAGGGGTGAGGAGAGATGCGGCTGTGGTGGAGGGGTGAGGAGAGATGCGGCTCTGTGGTGGAGGGGTGAGGAGAGATGTGGCTCTGTGGTGGAGGGGTGAGGAGAGATGCGGCTCTGTGGTGGAGGGGTGAGGAGAGATGCGGCTCTGTGGTGGAGGGGTAAGGAGAGATGCGGCTCTGTGGTGGAGGGGTGAGGAGAGATGCGGCTCTGTGGTGGTGGGGTGAGAAGAGATGCGGCTCTGTGGTGGAGGGGTGAGGAGAGATGCGACTCTGTGTTGGAGGGGTGAGGAGAGATGCGGCTCTGTGGTGGAGGGGTGAGGAGAGATGCGGCTCTGTGGTGGAGGGGTGAGGAGAGATGCGGCTCTGTGGTGGAGGGGTGAGGAGAGATGCGGCTCTGTGGTGGAGGGGTGAGGAGAGATGCGGCTCTGTGGTGGAGGGTGAGGAGAGAAGCGGCTGAGTGGTGGAGGGGTGAGGAGAGATGGGGGTCTGTGGTGGAGGGGTGAGGAGAGATGCAGGTCAGTGGTGGAGGGGTGAGGAGAGAAGCAGCTTAGTGGTAGAGGGGTGAGGAGAGAAGCACACAGTATATACATAGATGAGACATTGTATAGACAGACAGTATGCAGAGATTACACACATTATACACACAGTATACACACATTACAAACAGTATGCAGACATTACACACAGTATGGACATATTAGACACAGTATAGGCACATTACAGAGAGTATATAGACATTAGACAGAGTGTAGAGACATTAGACAGAGTGTAGAGACATTAAAGAGAGTGTAGAGACATTAGACAGAGTGTAGAGACATTAGACAGAGTGTAGAGACATTAGACAGTATACAGAGACATTAAACAGTATACAGAGACATTAGACAGTATACAGAGACAAGACACAGTACACAGAGACATGACACAGTATACAGAGACATTAGACACAGTATACAGAGACATTAAACACAGTATACAGAGACATTAGACACACAGTATACAGAGACATTAGACACACAGTATACAGAGACATTAGACACACAGTATACAGAGATATTAGACACAGAGTATACAGAGACATTAGACACACAGTATACAGAGACATTAGACACACAGTATACAGAGACATTAGGCACACAGTATACAGAGACATTAGACAGACAGTATACAGAGACATTAGACACACAGTATACAGAGAACTCAGAGACACAGTATACAGAGACATTAGAGACACAGTATACAGAGACATTAGACACACAGTATACAGAGACATTAGACACACAGTATACAGAGACATTAGACACACAGTATACAGAGACATTAGAGACACAGTATACAGAGACATTAGACACACAGTATACAGAGACATTAGACACACAGTATGCAGAGACATTAGACACACAGTATATAGAGACATTAGACACACAGTATACAGAGACATTAGACACACAGTATACAGAGACATTAGACACACAGTATACAGAGACATTAGACACACAGTATACAGAGAAATGAGAGACACAGAATGCAGAGACATTAGACACACAGTATACAGAGACATTAGACACACAGTATACAGAGACATTAGACACACAGTATACAGAGACATTAGACACACAGTATGCAGAGACATTAGACACACAGTATATAGAGACATTAGACACACAGTATACAGAGACATTAGACACACAGTATACAGAGACATTAGACACACAGTATACAGAGAAATGAGAGACACAGAATGCAGAGACATTAGACACACAGTATACAGAGACATTAGACACACAGTATACAGAGACATTAGACACACAGTATACAGAGACATTAGACACACAGTATACAGAGACATTAGACACACAGTATGCAGAGACATTAGACACACAGTATACAGAGACATTAGACACACAGTATACAGAGACGTTAGACACACAGTATACAGAGACATTAGACACACAGTATGCAGAGACATTAGACACACAGGATACAGAGACATTAGACACACAGTATACAGAGACATTAGACACACAGGATACAGAGAAATGAAAGACACAGTATACAGAGACATTAGACACACAGTATACAGAGACATTAGACACACAGTATACAGAGACTTTAGACACACAGTATACAGAGACATTAGACACACAGTATACAGAGACATTAGAGAGACAGTATACAGAGACATTAGACACACAGTATACAGAGACATTAGACACACAGTATGCAGAGACATTAGACACACAGTATACAGAGACATTAGACACACAGTATACAGAGACATTAGACACACAGTATACAGAGACATTAGACACACAGTATACAGAGAAATGAGAGACACAGTATACAGAGACATTAGACACACAGTATACAGAGACATTAGACACACAGTATACAGAGAGATGAGACACACACAGTATACAGAGACATTAGACACACAGTATACAGAGACATAACAAAGAGTAGACAAGGCATTAGACACAGATAGTATACATACAATGTGGCCAGATGCGGGACCATGCAAGGTGCGGTGAGTACGGAGTGGACAAGTACAGGTTGCGTGTGTGAGTGGAGTGGGCGCGTATTGCGGTGTGCTAGGCGTAGTGCGGCGGAAGGCGGTGGTGGCATGGCGTGATGCGGGGGAGGCGTGGTGGATGTGGCGGGGGAGATGCGGCGGGGAGCGGGAGGTGATTGGCGGGGGGAGGGGGAGGAGCGGCGGGGAGCGGGAGGATGTGGCGGGGGGGAGGGGGAGCGGCGGGGGGGGGAGGATGTGGCGGGTCAGCGGGTAATCGGCGGCGGGTGTGTGGAGCCAGGATGTTTGCGCTTTCCGGCCAGTGTCAGGCGGCTCGCCATGGCGCATGTGCGACATCGCTCGCTGATAGCGGCACAGTGGCCGGAAGTGCAAAACTGGCGATTATGTATAGAGATATAGACACACACATATACAGTATACACACACATACATATACAGTGTACACACACATACAGTATATACACACAGACATATAGAGTATACACACACATATACAGCATACACGCACATATACAGTATATACACACAATATACAGTATACAGACATATACAGTATACACAGACATATACAGCATACACGCACATATATACAGTATAGACACACATATACACATAACACACATATACAGTATACACCACATATACAGTATACACACTGTTATTATAGACACATATACAGTATACACTGTTATATACACACATACACAGTATATACACTGTTATATACACACATACACAGTATACACACTGTTATATAAACACACATATACAGTATACACACTGTTATATACACACATACACAGTATACACACTGTTATATACACACACATACAGCATACACACTGTTATATACACACACATACAGTATACACACTGTTATATACACACACATACAGTATACACACTGTTATATAAACACACATATACAGTATACACACTGTTATATACACACATACACAGTATACACACTGTTATATACACACACATACAGTATACACACTGTTATATACACACATACACAGTATACACACTGTTATATACACACACATATACAGTATAGACACTGTTATATACACACATACACAGTATACACACTGTTATATACACACACTGTTATATACAGACACATTATATACAGTATACATACACACATATACAGTATGACACACACATATACAGTATACACACACATATACAGTATAGACACACACATATACAGTATACACACACATACAGTATACACAGACATATACAGTATATACACACATATACACAGTATACACACACACATACAGTATAGAGAGACATGCAGTATACAGACACATATACAGTATACACACACATACAGTATACACACACATATACAGTACAGACACACACATAATCTCACTCTTCAGTGCAGGAGACTTTGTATGAAGAAGCCGCAGATCTCCTCTATCTCTGTGTGATCACAGCTTTCTCCTGAGATCTGCAGCATTTGCGGTCCGCTGGAAACTACATCTCCCATCATGCACCGCGGCTCCTCCCCTGTAGATTACATGTCCCAGCGTCCCTTGCGGTAGGAGACTTCACCGCTGTACACTGGGAGGAGCCGCGGTGCATGATGGGAGATGTAGTTTCCAGGTGACAGGAAATGCAGCAGAGTTGAGGAGACAAATATACATAATCGCCATATATGTACATACGTGTGTATTGTGTATTTAGCTACTTACATAGCGGGGGAGCGGCGGGGAGCGGGAGGATGTGGCGGGCTACGCCACTGGGCTGATAGGAGAGTTGTGGCGGCGGGTGGGCAGCGGACAATGCTCGCCATGACGCTACGCGTCATCGCTCGCAGTGGCGCAATGCATTGTGGGATTTGGCTACAGTGCCCGAATTTCAAACTGCGGATTATATAAATAGATATACACTGCACAGTACCATTTCTCCTGTCCTGTATACTGGGTGTAATCCTCAGTATCTGTATTATTCTGTATATATACACTGCACAGTACCACTTCTCCTGTCCTGTATACTGGGTGTAATCCTCAGTATCTGTATTATTCTGTATATATACACTCCACAGTGCTAGGGCTCCTGTCCTGTATACTGGGTGTAATCCTCAGTATCTGTATTATTCCGTATATATACACTGCACAGTACCACTTCTCCTGTCCTGTATACTGGGTGTAATCCTCAGTATCTGTATTATTCTGTATATATACACTGCACAGTACCACTTCTCCTGTCCTGTATACTGGGTGTAGTCCTCAGTATCTGTGTTATTCGGTATATATACACTGCATAGTACCACTCCTCCTGTCCTGTATACTTGGTGTAATCCTCGGTATCTATTTATTTTGCATATATACATTGCATAGCACCACTTCTCCTGTCCTGTATACTGGGTGTAATCCTCAGGATCTGTATTATTCTGTATATATACACTGCACAGTACCACTTCTCCTGTCCTGTATACTGGGTGTAATCCTCAGTTTCTGTATTATTCTGTATATATACACTGCACAGTACCACTTCTCCTGTCCTGTATACTGGGTGTAATCCTTAGTATCTGTATAATTCTGTATATATACACTGCACAGTACCACTTCTCCTGTCCTGTATACTGGGTGTAATCCTTAGTATCTGTATAATTCTGTATATATACACTGCACAGTACCACTTCTCCTGTCCTGTATACTGGGTGTAATCCTCAGTATCTGTATTATTCTGTATATATACACTGCACAGTACCACTTCTCCTGTCCTGTATACTGGGTGTAATCCTCAGTATCTGTATTATTCTGTATATATACACTCCACAGTGCTAGGGCTCCTGTCCTGTATACTGGGTGTAATCCTCAGTATCTGTATTATTCCGTATATATACACTGCACAGTACCACTTCTCCTGTCCTGTATACTGGGTGTAATCCTCAGTATCTGTATTATTCTGTATATATACACTGCACAGTACCACTTCTCCTGTCCTGTATACTGGGTGTAGTCCTCAGTATCTGTGTTATTCAGTATATATACACTGCATAGTACCACTCCTCCTGTCCTGTATACTTGGTGTAATCCTCGGTATCTATTATTTTGCATATATACATTGCACAGCACCACTTCTCCTGTCCTGTATACTGGGTGTAATCCTCAGGATCTGTATTATTCTGTATATATACACTGCACAGTACCACTTCTCCTGTCCTGTATACTGGGTGTAATCCTCAGTATCTGTATTATTCTGTATATATACACTGCACAGTACCACTTCTCCTGTCCTGTATACTGGGTGTAATCCTTAGTATCTGTATAATTCTGTATATATACACTGCACAGTACCACTTCTCCTGTCCTGTATACTGGGTGTAATCCTCAGTATCTGTATTATTCTGTATATATACACTGCACAGTACCACTTCTCCTGTCCTGTATACTGGGTGTAATCCTCAGTATCTGTATTATTCTGTATATATACACTGCACAGTACCACTTCTTCTGTCCTGTATACTGGGTGTAATCCACAGTATCTGTATTATTCTGTCTATATATACTGCACAGTACCACTTCTCCTGTCCTGTATACTGGGTGTAATCCTCAGTATCTGTATTATTCTGTATATATACACTGCACAGTACCACTTCTTCTGTCCTGTATACTGGGTATAATCCTCATCTGTATTATTCTGTATATATATACTGTACAGTACCACTTCTCATGTCCTGTATACTGGGTGTAATCTTCAGTATCTGTATTATTCTGTATATATACACTGCACAGTACCACTTCTTCTGTCCTGTATACTGGGTGTAATCCTCAGTATCTGTATTATTCTGTATATATACACTGCACAGTACCACTTCTCCTGTCCTGTATACTGGGTGTAATCCTCAGGATCTGTATTATTCTGTATATATACACTGCACAGTATCACTTCTCCTGTCCTGTTGTCAGAGGTGGTATTGCACTTTGATTTTCAGCATTTAATTGTTGTTTGAATTAATTATCCCCAATATGGAGTCATCACTTCTCTTCTGTACAGGTGACGACTTTCCCATCACTATGGATCTGACCGCTGGGACCCCACAATCCTGAGAAACGTGGCATTGTAGATCACCATGTAAATGGAGCTGCGGTTGATTTCCCTCTGCTGCACCATTCACATGTGGCTCTTCTAATAACTCCTGTAAAAAAAGTGATGAGGCCAATGCAACGTAAAAGCAAAATTCACTGATTGGGGCTGATGGGTGATATAGTGTGTGGGCTGGTGAGGCTTGTTTTCCAGGGCTGCTTTTTGGTCCCAGTCCGGCCCTGATGGAGGTTCTTCGCCGCTGAGAGAAAGATCTTGTCACATTCTTCAGCTAGTAGGGGACTCTTGGTTCAATCTCGTTTGTGGATATAAACACCTGATGCTGGATTGTCAGATTGGAATACTAGCAATTACTGGTAAAGCAGTTGACAGAAATGAAAAAGTGCCAGTCTTATTGCCAGGACCGGCTCCAGCACCCGGCATACCCGGGCAGGTATCGGGGCCCTGAAGAAGTGAGAGGGCCCACAGCTGTCTGTGAGCAGAAGCAGAGGAGACCTGCTCACAGACAACTGCCCTCTCTTCTGCTTTGCACTGATCTATGTGATCGGTACACAGCAGGAGAGAAAGCCCCGGGAGCTGAACTGAGGCTGAAGGACCTGTGACTGACCACATGACTGAAATCAAGGTCCTAGAAGAACCTGCATCAGCTCAACAACGTCTGCAGCCTCTGTGTGGCTCCTCTCTCCTGCTGGCAACCGATCAAGAAAAGTTGGATGAGGTAATTAATATGTGTGTGAATCAGTGTCAAAGTTTAAGTTACGTCGGGGATGGATATTTCAGCAAGACAATGATCCAAAACACCGCTCCAAATCTACTCAGGCATTCATGCAGAGGAACAATTACAATGTTCTGGAATGGCCATCCCAGTCCCCAGACCTGAATATCATTGAACATCTGTGGGATGTTATGAAGCAGGCTGTCCATGCTCAGCGACCATCAAACTTAACTGAACTGGAATTGTTTTGTAAAGAGGAATGGTCAAAAATACCTTCATCCAGGATCCAGGAACTCATTAACAGCTACAGGAAGTGACTAGAGGCTGTTATTTTTGCAAAAGGTGGATCTACTAAATATTAATGTCACTTTTCTGTTGAGGTGCCCATACTTTTGCACCTGTCAATCTTTGAAATAATGCATATTTCACATTTTTGGTTAGTACAATAAACCTCATTTCAATCCTGAAATATTACTGTGTCCATCAGTTATTACATATATCACACTGAAATAGTTGTTGCAAAAAAACTATTTTTTTTTTAAAAAGAGTAAGATTAAGAGGGGTGCCCAAGCTTTTTCATTTGACTGTATAGGGGGAGGAAAGAAGGAGGGGGGATGTCCAGCCAATCAAAAGTCTGTATGTATTACTAATTAACATATTTTCTGTTCTGACTAGGGATTAAGGATTAACCCCCATTTGTGTGCTGACAGAGGACATGGAGCAAGTGGGAGCTCGTCCTAAAGCCGAGCAGAACATCTCCCAGGTGGCTTCGGGAGAAAGAGGGGGTCCCAGAGGCACGGGAAGTGAGCAATCCAAGGGACACTGGAAACCCAAAAGACTAGTGGAGAAAACCAGGCTCAGCTAGCAACCCAGAGGCTGTGCCACTTTCAAGGTGACACAGTCAACAACCGCACACATCTGCTGAAAAGGTGGCAACCATAGGGCTAAGGGGAGACACTGCAGGGTAACCCCTAGTAAAAGCCCACAGCCACTGGCTCAGAGCTCTGTGTGACGAGGCACAAGGCAGGAAGGGCGAAGCAAGCACTGTGTGAGATAACCTGGAAAGGACAGAGAAGGGGTGCTGGTTGCGTACCATCCTATTACCAGTGAGTAGCTGGATCCCTGCCTCCAAGAACCCAGTGCTCAGCGGGTTGCTGCACAAAGACTGTGAGTAAAAGAACTGAAGACTGCAGCCCACTATGTCTGTGAACATTCTTATGCGTCAAAAGCACCAGAAACACTACTAACAACTCCCTCAGGCACCTTCAGCTACCCTAGGGGTCAGCCCTACCCATAGAGGGCTTAAGAACATTGCTGCCCCCCAACCATCGGCCCCTAGGAAGACTGTCGAGCAGCAGCGGCCATCTATAGCCTCAACCTGTGGGTGGCGTCATGTATAAATTAACAAGTATCCCCAAGTCCAGTCATCCCTGTCCAGAATGAACGCTCCACGCCAGGTGCCTATCCCTAAGAGAGTGAGCCACCCACACTGAACTTATAATTACACCGCCAGGATCACAGAGCCGGGTCTCGGTCCCTGTGATCCCCTTGATGAAGCCTCAAGAAAGCCCAGTTCAGAGTTTCCTAAGGCCCTGGAGGGGCGTGTTATTAACAGTTGGCTGGGCACCAAGAATGCTCCCTGCCTGGAGATGTGCTTTGGGGGAATGAGAGCGAGGTAAGTATATATTGCTGAGGAGGCACATAAAACATTATAATGAGGGCAAAATGGCCATGGGCCCTACAGAAGCTGCTTCCAAATCACTGTTTGTTCTGTCAAACTGGGGCCCTTCCACCCACTGTACAGAACACTGTAACATAGGCCTATTCAAGTGATACTGTACGTGATCACTTTATAAGATTGGAAAATCAATGTGAAAGAATTAGAGGATGGGAAACTCACTTTATAAAGATAGGAAAAGCCTTTCAGATAAGTTGATATCTTAGGGCACTCTCATACATGTGTATAAATTGGACAAGGGCAATCTGATAAAAATAGGTGTTGAACTCAGACCAATGTTATTCAATGAGTCAATGCAGATCTGCGTTTTTTTACTCAGCTGTGCTCGGAATAAGAAACATATTGCAGTATGCTGCCATTAGACTCCAATATTAGATGCAGACCATCACAATATTGCATTCAATTTTTACAGATACATTAATATCCTGTAAGAAAAAACTGTAAATGGCCCTATACATGATTAATAGCTGCTGAGTAAAAAAAAGAAACAGATTTCACACGGACAGCACACGGGTGGCAAGAAAATGTTATCCTGCTTCTCTATATGAGAATAGAGGGCCCTGGGGTACTCGGATATCAGGCTCTTTGGTTGTTTTCACGGGGTATGTCAAAGGTGGCAGCGCCTGAGCCCGTGGCCTGGGTGACACTTCAATAAGGGGTATATGTACAAGGGATTACAGTTTGTCATGTGACACCACCTGTAGTACCTGGTGATGGGTCATAAACGCCGCCACAGTCCTCCGGAGGTCAATGGTAATGCAGCTGAGATGGCAAAGCTCCCTACAGGTGGAGCTGGGCCTACGGGGCAGCGTAGTGTAAAGGGGCAGCTTGGAGTGGAACTGTAGGTCGGGGTAGGGAGAGATGGAGCAGTCTATAAGGGCACAATAAGCGGAGAGGAATGATGCACACATACTGTAGAAAGTCTCTTTTACCTTTTTACTGGTGGTATGAGCAGGTTAATCCGTCCAGGGCACTGCCGGGTGACCAGGTGCACAGTGGGTCCCCACAGCAAGTGGGTATAAGGCCTCCTCTGTTTCTGTACGGTCCTGAAGCCCTGTCGGCTTGCAGCCAGACTGGCCTCCTCCCCTGTGATATTGGCTTATATATTGGAAAAGTGCTACCTGATGTTTTATTAAATGGCACGCGCTCCAATGTTATGCTATGGGGCAGACCAGCGCTTTTTTCTCATGTGGATTTTACATACTGCAATTGGCAGCATAAGGGTGGTTTCACATTTGCGTTCGTGTCTGCATGCGGAGGCCATGCAGATGCAAACACATTGCAAACGCTGCCATACTGATGTGAATGCAGCAAAGATTCTGCGCATGCGTTGACATCAGTATGGTGCCCTGCCAGCCAATCAGCGATCTCGGTGGCAGCAGGGAGGTGGAGATCATTGGCGTAGATCTCCTCCTCCCAGCCACCACCGATCTCCCGACGGTGACGGCGCTGGAGATTTGAAGAAACGGCTGATCTGACAGCTGTTTAAATCTCCCGCACCAACACCAAAGAAGTGATGTCGGCGTGGGAGATTTAAACAGCTGTCAGATCACCTGTTTCTTCAAACCCCCCTCGCCGACACCGCCGGGAGATTAGCGCCGGCCGTGCCCGGGACATCAGCGGCGGCGGCGGGAGAGATTTCAATGTGATCCGCAGCGTTCTCCTGCGCTGTCATGCGGACGACACTGCGGATCCATTGAGATCCATGCATTTTTTGTGCACTTGCAGCCGCTTGCTGATAAAATAAGCGCTCGTGAACGCACGAAAAATGCAACAAGCTGATTTTGGAGGGCGGAGGAGGGCACACAAATTATGCGCATCTTAATGCAACAGCAACTGAATGCAGCCAAACGCAGGCACCATGCGTTCCCACGTTAAACATAGGAACGCAGTACGCATGCGTTTGGCTGCGTTCGGAACGCTGCGTTGACAAACGCAAATGTGAAACCAGACTTAGTCAGATGGCATACACCCATTCAAGCAAATAGGTACGTGCATAACATTAGGCCGCATTTGGATGACAATCGAGTGCAGTCCGATAATCGTCAATAGACAATGGAGAAGATAGAGAAATTAAGTTCTCCATCTTCTCTTCGCCTGTGCTTCAATTCTCACCTGCGAGGGAATCGATCACAATAAAATGACACTTGGCTCATGTCAGATGGAAGGGAAATGTCCTGTCCTCTCCTGCCTTCCCCCGGCCCTCCGGTCCCCCATCTCGTGGCCTACGGTACCTTCGGTACCTCTTTCCCTCTGCCTCTGATCGTCTCCCTCATTCCCACATCACAGTCTTCCTGTGCATCTTCTTCCGGGATTGTGGGAGCAGAGCAGAGCAGTGTTTGCTCTGCTTGGAGAATGGTTACTATGGGATCACAATTAACCCCTGTGTGACCCGAGGATCGTGTGACCTGTAATGAACTCACTGAGGCCATCACATCATTCTTATGGCAGGGTGCCTGGTTTTACAGCATATGGGGGATGCCCGCATATGCTCTATGACTGAGATTCATCGAGGGACCTCCAACTGGACTATGTTGGACCTTTTTTTCTTTCAATAAATTGGAAAAAGAGGGTTAGGGAGAGTTTTTTTCAAATACATTTTTTGTGTATGTGTTTATTAGTGTCCTTCCTGATTTGGTTAGTATTGACGGGTATATGATTGATGCCTCAACATTACTAACCTGTGGGATTGATGCCATCAGACATTACCCAGCTGGCATCAACCCCAAATACCATTGCCTTGTTTGCCACTGGCACCACGGCAGTGGGAAGAACCAGGGTAATCACCAGGTTAGGTACATCCTATGGAGGAGCCAGTTCTGGAGTGGCTGCGGCCTGCTATTTTTAGGCTGGGGAGGGCAAATAACTATGTACCTTCTCACCAGGAGAATACCAGATCACAGCTGTCGGGTTTACCTTGGCTGGTTTTCCAAAATAGGGGAGACCCTACGATATTTTTTTCAAATAATTTATTTATTAATAAATAATTAATTTGAAAAAACAGCATGGGGTGGCTTCTGTTTTGGATTACCAGCCAAGATAAAGCTGTAAACTGTGGTTTACAGACTCCGGCCATCGTCTTTAACCTAGCTGGCAATTAAAAATAAGGGGGACCACACGTAATTTTTTTAAATAAATTTTTTGTGGGGGCTAAATACAAGACTAAACACCCTTTAATGCCACATGAAAGGCAATAAAGTGTGCAAGCTTACAATATGGTGAGGAGGGGACATTATATAGCTGTTTAACATCTGTTTATCCATCTATCTTGCTGTCGAAGCCTTGTAGATTATGTAAAAGATGAAATAAAATACAATTGAGTATGTGGTCCATTTGCAGTCTGTGTTCAGTCTATATTCTGTCCTTGTGTGGTCTATGTGCGGTCCATGAGCGGTCTGTGTGTGGTCCGTGTGCGGTCCATGTGTGGTCCATGCCTGGTCTGTGTGCACTCTGTGCGTGGTCCGTGTGCCATACGTTTTTCTTGCACCCCTTGACTTTTATTGGCGAGGAACGCAGCCACTCACAGCATGCTGCTATTTATCCTGCACGCCGAATTTTGAATATGAAAATGGAGCATATATGCTGTGACCTATTGGTACAAGAGCATTGCAATACATTCCCGCATTGCACTCACAGATTTTATGTGCGGATGTGAGTGAATCATAAGGGTATGTTTGGATGCAACATGTTATCATTATGATGTGGTCGCAAGACCCAGGGTACTCGACTATCTGGAGTAACAGTCTCTCCACTACGGTGGTGATCCCCAGAGGCCGTGGCCCTGACATATACATGAAAAATAGTTTGTGACACAAGCTAGAGTTCTGATCATAGGTGGCCAGGGGCTGCAGTGTGGGCTTCCAAGGGGAGATGGTGAAGCAGCCAGGTAGTATGCCCTCTCCAGCCAGGGCAGCCCTTTAAAGGTGTAGAAGAGCAGGGTGGTATTGTGGATGGTGTGAGAGGAGGAAGGTGATGAGAGTAGTGGTGCAGGTGGGTGCAGAAAGGAGCAGACGACACAATAGTCTTTTCAGTTCTTACCCTTTACTTGCAGATGTGATTGATTACAGGAGTGCAGCCTGGCCAGCCCAGAGCCAGTTGGACATCACTTTGCTGAGACACTGGCTGCTGGTTTCCCAGTGTCCTGACACTTTTATATTTCTGTCTTCTCCTCAGTGTCCATTGATCCGTACTCTGCCAGGAAAGTAGCCCAGGTCCTATGGGCAACAACTCTGATTCTCTGACCCTTTGGTAGCCCCGTAAGCCTCGAGAAGTTCCATAATGATAGCCACTGGATGTAAAGCCCAGTAACCTCCAGCTTCACAACCAGTCCCGAAGATCCCTGTCCAAGTTGGGGGACTGGTTACCCTCCTTGCAGCTAGCTCTTCTGCCCAGCTTTCACAACTGGCTGTAGATTCCTCTTGCTTGGACCTCAGCCTAGCACTTTTCTCTTTCTCACTAGATTTCGTTCTCACCAAATCAAGTCCTATCAGTTTAATTAAAAACAGCTGGACTCCATTTAAGGAATAGAACCATTTCAAGGAGGGTGACAAGTAAATGTACAGCATGTGACTTTAATATGAGTGACTGAGCGAAGGGTCTGAATATTTATGACCATGTGATATTTCAGTTTTTCTATTTTAATAAATCTGCATAAATATCTACATTTCTAGTTTTTTTTCATTCAAGATAAGGTGCAGAGTGTACATTAATGAGATAAAAAAGAACTTTTTTGAATTTACCAAATGGTTGCAATGAAACAAAGAGTGGAAAATTTAAAAGGCGTCTGAATATGTTCCGTTCCCACTGTACCCTAAAAGTGAGAAATTTAGTGTGAAAAAAAGAAAATGTTCAATATGACGACCTATTTTTATCAAATTCTGTGAAGTACCTGTGGGTTCAAAATGCTCACTATACCCCTGTATAAAATCATTGAGGGGTTAGTTTACAAAATGGGGTTATTTGTGGGAGGTTTCTGTTATTTAGGCACCCTAGGGGCCAGTGATATAACTTGAAGCTCATAGGCCCCGATGCGAAAGCCACAATAGGGCCCCGAATTACTGTAAATCTTTATTTGCATTAGTGTTTATCTTTAGGCCAAAGGGAGTTTTGGGGCCCCCTAGGCTCCAGGGCCCAGGTGCGATTGAAAACCCTGCACCTTTTGTAGTTACGCCTCTACTAGGGGCCCTGCAAATGTGATGTGAAGCCCACAATTTTTTTAAGCTTTTCCAAAGTTCAAATATTGCTCCTTTCACTACAAGTTCTTCTATTTGTCCAAAGAGAGGCTTCTGACCACATGTGGGTTATTGCCACGCTCATAATAAAGCGAGAAACAAAGTGTGGGGTCCACTTTTTGGTGTTACCTCATGTATAAGTGAGAAATTTGGTGCTAAAACATTTTTGTGGAAAAAAAGTGAATTTTCAATATGATGACCTATTGCTGTCAAATTCTGTGAAGTATCTGTGGGTTCAAAATGCTCACTATACCCATATATATAATCTTTGAAGGATCAAATGTAGGGGCATTCTGTTGTTTACGCCTCCTAGTTGCCTTGCAAATACAACATGGTGCCCGCAATTTATTTCAGAATTTCCAAAATTCAAATATTGCTCTGTCCATTCTGAATCCTGCTGTTTGTCCAAACAGAATTTTTTTCCTACATGTGGGGAATCACTGCACTCATAAGAAAGTGAGTAACAAACTGTGTGTCCACTTTTTTGTGCTATTGTGGCGCCCCACGTAGTCAGGCATCACAGAGGGGTATTGCACCTGTAAAAGAGGTATAAGTCCACAGCTGCAAGTGGACCCTAGGTTGGTGGGTGTGCCCCATTCCAGCACTCCCACATTAGAATAGGAGTAGGAGGTTACCCAGGAGGGAGATATATTCACCTCTAGGGAGAACAAAGAGCAGAGCTAACTAAGAGGTCCTAAGAGGTGTTAAGCATAGGGCTTGTTACCCATATGTTGATTGTGTCAACTGTTCTCACATGATTAAAGGTTCATCTTTTAGAAATCCTAGAACAGGGGAGAGTTATGATATTAAACATTTTATGACTTGCAATAGCAATAATGTGATCTATCTGTTAGTGTCCATGTGGGCCTTGGTATGTGGGGAGACTACTTTGGAATTCAAGATACGCTTTGGGCAACATAGGTATACGATCCAGAAAAAACGCTTGGATCTCCCCATACCAAAGCACTTACGGAGAGGGATTTAAAGTTTAGATTAATAGACATGATACCTCCCATTAGAAGGGGAGGAGATAGAGAAAGTGTTCTGAAACAAAAAGAACTTAGATGGATCTATAAGTTAAATACTTTAAGACCGAATGGCATGAATGTTGATTTCAAATTGATCTCTTTGATATAAGTTTATAGCTCATATGGGAGTGGAAACTGGATATGAAGACAAAGATATAGATTAAATCTGATAAAGTATACATATGGGAAAAGTGACCTTCAGATGGCTCCTGTAGGGGGGTTTTGTTGCTCATCCTTATAGATGTAATGGTTTTAGCTTTGCACTGTACTAGCCTATGGAGTATCTGAAGAAAAATAACCTCATGACCCATTATCAACATGGTTTTACGAGGGACCGTTCCTGTCAAACTAATCTGATAAGCTTCTATGAAGAAGTAAGTTCTGGACTGGACCAAGGAAATGCAGTGGATGTGGTGTATATGGACTTTTCAAAAGCTTTTGATACGGTGCCACACAAAAGGTTGATACATAAAATGAGGGCAATGGGGATAGGGGAAAATATGTGTAAGTGGGTTAAGAACTGGCTTAGTGATAGGAAACAAAGGATGGTTATTAATGGAACACACTCAGAATGGGTCACAGTTAACAGTGGGGTACCACAGGGGTCAGTGTTGGGCCCGCTTCTATTTAATATATTTATTAATGACCTTGTAGGGGGCATGCAGAGTAGAATCTCAATATTTGCAGATGACACTAAACTCTGCAGGGTAATCAATACAGAGGAGGACAATTTTATATTACAGGAGGATTTATGTAAACTAGAAGCTTGGGCTGCTAAATGGCAAATGCACTTTAATGGGGATAAATGTAAAGTTATGCACTTGGGCAGAGGAAACAAAAGGTATAATTATGTGCTTAATTGTAAAACACTGGGCAAAACTGTCACTGAAAAAGACCTGGGTGTATGGGTAGATGACAAACTCACATTTAGTGGCCAGTGTTAGGCAGCTGCTGCAAAGGCAAATAAAATAATGGGATGCATTAAAAGAGGCATAGATGCTCATGAGGAGAACATAATTTTACCTCTATACAAGTCACTAGTGCGACCACACTTAGAATACTGTGTACAATTCTGGTCCCCGGTGTATAAGAAAGACATAGCTGAACTAGAGCGGGTCCAGAGAAGAGCGACAAAAGTCATTAGAGGACTAAGGGGTCTGCAATACCAAGACAGGTTATTAAACTTGGGGTTATTTAGCTTGGAAAAACGAAGGCTTAGGGGGGATCTTATAATAATGTATAAATATATGAGGGGACAGTACAGAGACCTTTCTAATGATCTCTTTACTCTTAGGCCTGAGACTGGGACAAGGGGGCATCCTCTACGTCTGGAGGAAAGAAGGTTTAATCATAATCACAGACGCGGATTCTTTACTGTAAGAGCAGTGAGACTGTGGAACTCTCTGCCACATGCTGTTGTAATGAGTGACTCACTACTAACATTTAAGAAGGGCCTGGATGCCTTTCTTGAAAACTATAATATTATCAGTTATACATACTAGATTCTTTGATAGGGCGTTGATCCAGGGAATTAGTCTGATTGCCGTATCTGGAGTCAGGAAGGAATTTTTTCCCCCAATGTGGAGCTTAGTGTTGCCACATGGGTTTTTTTTGCCTTCCTCTGGATCAACATGTTAGGTTATGGGTTGAACTAGATGGACTTAAAGTCTTCCTTCAACCTTAAAAACTATGTTACTATGTTACTATGTTACTATGAGAAAGACTAGTTCTGCATAATCACTATAAATGTATATATTTTATTATGCCCCCTACTTATTTTATTGTTTTTCTTTAATCTGCAAAATACCTGGACCTCATTGTATTGGAGCCTTATGGACCAGCTGTGAATGACGGTCATGTGAAAGGTTTTGCCACCATGCCCCATCATTATTGATAGGCATTTTGTCTTATTATACACGTTTAATTTGATGTACACCTTTATGATTAATATATTTACACTTTGAAGTACATATTTGAGATATTTTATCACGGAGATGGTGGATAAGTACCTTAAGCATGGAGCTGGTAGGGGACGTTTGGCCAAGGTAATGGGCCTGAAGTGACCAGTAGATCCCGTGGACCCATAGTCCTTAGTACTGGAAGAGAAGAACCTAGTGGTGCCACAAGGGTTAAAACCCCGATGGAAGGACACCCAGCACATACTGTGTATAAGTGTGTGTATGGGCTTTAAGGTGAGGGATCATGGTCACAGGGCTCTATGGTCTGGAAGCACAAGGGCTTATCAGTTCCTGTTATATATGGGGGAATCACCATAAGATAGGGATTATATTCCTTTATATATCTTTCTGTATCTAAAGTCTGGATTTATACAATTTTTATTAATTTTATCACATAGGGAGGTTATATCACTTATTTCAACCTCATAGGTACCTTAAATTATGGTTATTCACTTATTATTCGAAAGTGCTGTACTGGGAGGAGACTTGGGTGCAGGGGACTGCAGAATGAGGAGCGCAAGCCGATGGCGGCCGCAACACTTCCTGCGTCTCCCTGGCAATGAGTGAGCCCTGGGAAAGCGTGACATCACTTCCAGGATGCCGAGGAAGCGCTTAGCACATGGGGCATGGAGGAGGGAATCACCTGCGCACATGAAGCAGTTATGAATACAGCAGGTGATGTGGGTGCACAATCAATGAGTGATCAAGATTGAACTGCAGTTTGGAGAAGAGTGGTACAGTATATGTTGGAGAATATGACATTGAACTGTAGTGAGAAGTATGTACAAGGATGTATAATGGGGTTTTGTGTAATCACTTAAATGCACTTTTGTAAAAATGAGAAAATAATATGTAATTATGTAAGTGGTTTGTAATTGTGAGGTGGCATATAAGGCTGTAGAGTCCAGTGAGGATTTGCTGGAAGAAGGTTCTTAGAACCGAAACGTCGCCATGATGTTCTGAAGGCCTAATAAAGGCTTGCTAAACCTCAATTGGAGTGCTGCGTTTTTTTCTATATTTTATATGAATGCATATAGGAGTATTACCTTAACCGATTTTGCACCAAATTACTGGCTGTGCTGCTCTGATTTTTCTCTTTAAATATGGAGCCTGATGGATGAAGGTAAGGGTCTTGCACAGGGTCCCAGCGCTGGCACATTTTATTTAGAGAAAAGATGGATGTATTTAGGTATTTGCACAGAGCATTGCTGTACAGAACTCATTCATCATTAATATAAAGGCAGGAGCGCTGGGACATGCAGTCTTTTGTATGGATATATTTATCACAGTTGTGCTGTCCAGGCAATCTCTGCAGAGAAGCCACTGATTACTAGAGCTTTGTCAATAATTATTTGTAGCTTGCATTTGACTGAACTGGCTTATCTCCTGCAAATAGCAATTCTTGGAGGTATACTGGTGCATCAGGATATGAAGAGATAAATTAAATCAAATACCAACCTTAGGGACCTTAGTCTTATCAGAATGCACAGGTTGTATCTCCTGTATTATCCTAAGATTACAACGTAAGTACAATACAAAGAATTCATTTCAATTAAAGAGAATATTCAATTCTATTAGCGTTGCATCATTTGATAAAATATTATTATCAGTACTCAAAAAATAAGCAGCAAGCAATTAAAAAATGCTGCTATGATTTAAAAGTGATTTTAAAGTGTTGTACTGTTGCTACTTTTTATTCCATAGAGAATAATGAACATCGCTTTGAAATGTCTAGCAAACTTACCAGCGATTTACCATTACCAATAAATCAATCTGCAGATTAATTCCAGTGTAAAGCCGCCTGGATGCTGCAATGAAAATCCGGCTATCAGGAGGAAATGAAGTTTCTTTTTCCAAGCAGCCTCCCGTTTCCAGTCATAGAGGTGCAGCTTCAGTCACTACCCAGTACACAATTAGGGTCAACTGTAGCCACGCCTTGGCACTGACTGACTGCTGGCTGAGCAGTGCATCAGTACATAGCTGGCTGTGAGAGTGGGGCTAGGATACAGTTGCCACTAACTATGGACTGAAGCAAATCAAATGAGCTGGAGCATACATTGGTATAAGTGTAACGTGTAGGTGCGGCTGCGGCTATTAACGGACATAACCTGAGATAAGAAAACTACAAATACCCTGCAGTAAGTAAATAGGCAAATAGTACTAGTACATATAAATAACATAGGGTACTTAGTTGACATATTTTGATCTAAAAAACATGAAAGCCATCCCACTGTGTCAAGTTTCAGCAATTTGGGATGGTCCTATCTCTTGTATTAAACCTCTCTAAGTGCCAGCATGCCTCACTAGATAGGGTCAGAGTGAAATGCTGGGCCTGACTGTCAATAACTTGTTCATAGACTGTCATGGACTAAATGAATAGCCAAAAATGGGGACAAGTAGTGATGAGCGAGTACCAAAATATTTGTAATCACTATACTCGTTACAAGTACTTTGTAATAATCATGTATTCGTTCCGTATAGTGAGTACAATGCAAGTCAATGGGAAATTCAAGTAATATTGTGTTGGACCCTACAAACGGGTCTGGGGACCTGAGGAAAAGGCTGAAATAGATGGGAAAGTGATGAAACAGAATGGGAACAGCCTGGAGAATATGCCTGAATGCATTTCTGACTCACATATGGTTTCTGGGAATAATTTTGTCTCAGTATTATGCCACTTTTACAAATACACAAGAACAACTACTAAGTAGGGATGAACGAGTACAGAACTAATCGGACTCGCTATACTCACAACGAGTAGGTTCCCATGCTCGGTACTCGTTGCGAGTATAGCGAGTCTAATGTTAATGAATGGGCCGGGCGAGTACTCTCGCAGTGTATCTATATATACACTGCGAAAGTGCACTAAAAGTGAATAAAAGTTGTTAAAAAATATCATACTCACCTATCCGACGCCTGCACCGGGACTGACAAAGAAGACATCCGATCAACGACAAGGACCTGTGAGTATGACAGCCAATCAGATGACCAGACGTCACAAACCATGTGATCGCTACCAGCCACCTGTTTGGCCAGATTGTCAGGTAATTGATGCACGTTCAAGACCTGGCAATCTGGCCAATCAGGTGGCTGGTAGCGATCAGGTGGTTTGTGACATCTGGCCATCTGATTGGCCAGATCGCTACCAGCCATCTGATTGGCTGTCAGACTCACAGGTTCTTGTCATTGATCGGATGTCTTCCTTGCCGGTCCCGGTGCAGGCGTCGGATAGGTGAGCATGATATTTTTTTATTTTTTAATAACTTTTATTCACTTTTAGTGCACTTTCGCAGTGTATATAGCTACACTACGAAAGTGAAAGTACTACTCGCTACTCCTGAGTAATCACAAGAAACTCAGGGAGTAGCAAGTAGCTCAAATATCGTTACTATTCGGCGAGTACCGAATAGTAGAGATTCTACTCGCTCATTCCTACCACTAAGCCTAACTTAAATTGCATATAACAGGGCAAAAAGGTTAAGAAACTGTTTTTCCTGCATTCTCACTTGTATACAAGCCTAAATAAACCAGAGAAACAAAAATTACCTTTTTACCATTTGTTCACACATACAGTTGTGACTTTTTTCTCCTTTTACAATTGTAAGTGCCCTGACTTATACATTTTGTAGGTCTCTCTGTCATACATCATTTTTAGTTAGCTATTCCACAGCACTTTACAAGGCCAGCTACAACGTACCCATTGGTATGTTAAACTTTGACCTGAGAGGTTTCAGGTGGCCAGTAATATGCGTTTTGAAGGGACTGCTGTTGCATATACATTTTGGCAGTCTCTCCATTAGTGACAGTCAGATACTGGAATACATATTCCATAGCAGTTTACAATGTCAGTTCCAAAGTGATCAATGGGGTGTTGGGCTTTACCCTCCACCTCCTCCACTTCCATCTCCATGTAATTCTGTGGCCCTAAATTCAAATGTTCCCAGAGATGCTTACCACTTGTTGGCCCTTTTGCCTTCACTCTGCGGATCAGCTCACCCCAAACCATCGTAGCACCCCATCACTCTCCTTCTTGATCAAATAGCCCTTGCACAGTCTGGAGGTGTGTTTGGGGTCATTGTCGTGTTAAAAAATAAATGATGGTCCAACTAAACGCAAACCGGATGGAATAGCATGCAGCTGCAAGATGCTGTGGTAGCCATGCTGGCTCAGTATGCCTTCAATTTTGAAAAAATCCCCCACAGTGTCACCAGCAAAGCACCCCCACACCATTACACCTCCTCCTCCATGCTTCACGGTGGGAACCAGGCATGTAGAGTCTATCCGTTCACCTTTTCTGCGTCCCACAAAGACACGGTGGTTGGAACCAAAGATCTCAAATTTGGACTCATTAGACCAAAGCACAGATTTTCACTGGTCTAATGTCCATTCCTTGTGTTATTTAGCCCAAACATGTCTCTTCTGCTTGTTGCCTGTCCTTAGCAGTGCCTTCCTAGCAGCTATTTTACCATGAATACCTGCTGCACAAAGTCTCCTCTTAACAGTTGTTGTTGAGATGTGTCTGCTGCTAGAACTCTGTGTGGCATTGACCTGGTCTCTAATCTGAGCTGCTTTTAACCTGCGATTTCTGAGGTTGGTGACTCAGATGAACTTATCCTCCGCAGCAGAGGTGACTCTTGGTCTTCCTTTCCTAGGGCGGTCCTCATGTGAGCCAGTTTCTTTGTAGCACTTGATGGTTTTTGCAACTGCACTTGGGGACGCTTTCAAAGTTTTCCCAATTTTTCGGACTGACTGACCTTAATTTCTTAAAGTAATGATGGCCATGCGTTTTTTTTTAGCTGCTTTTTTCCTGCCATAATACAAATTCTAACAGTCTATTCAGTAGGAATATCAGCTGTGTATCAACCAGACTTCTGCACAACACAATTGATGGTCCCAACCTCATTTCTAGGGCGAGAAATCCCACTTATGAAACCTGACAGGGCACACCTGTGAAGTGAAAACCATTTCCAGTGACTACCTCTTGAAGCTCATCAAGAGAATGCCAAGAGTGTGCAAAGCAGTAATCAAAGCAAAAAGGTGGCTACTTTGAAGAACCTAGAATATAAGACATATTTTCAGTTGTTTCACACTTTTTTGTTAATTATATAATTCCACATGTGTTAATTCATAGTTTTGATGCCTTCAGTGTGACTCTACAATTTTCATAGTCATGAAAATAAAGAAAACTCTTTCCATGAGAAGGTGTGTCCAAACGTTTGGTCTGTACTGTATGTTTGACATTTGGAAGGGCCCTCCTATAAAAATTTTGGAAGGCCCTCTTAATAATAATAATAATAATAATAATGATCTTTATTTATGTAGCTCCAACATATTCCGCAGTGCTTCACAATTCAGAGGTTCATATTTAAACAATCATAGGAAACAATTATCAGAAAATGCAATACAATACAATACAATACAAAATACAATACAAAGCATAATACAATAATTAAGAGTAATATAGTGACAGCACTGCTCATAAGACCTTACAATCTAACAATGAGGTAGGGGTGACACAAAGTACAGGTGCTTATTTACAATGATGGTATAGTCAACTTGAGGAGATGGGGAACAGATAGAGAAGTATAAGTGGCCACCAACCATTATTTGTAATTCATTAGAGACTGGTGGAGCTGATAGGCTAAGTCTAAATGACTTTGACTAGGAATCATGATAGGCCGCCCTAAAAAGGTATGTTTTTAGGGATCGCCTGAAACTATGTAAGTTGTGGATAAACCTACTGGAATGCTCTACCCTTCGTGGGGTAGAGCATTCCAGAGAATTGGTGCAGCTCGGGAGAAGTCTTGGAACTGGGAGTGGGAGGTTTGGATTAATGCAGAAGTGAGTCACTTCCAGAGTGAAGAGAACGGATGGATTGATAGACAGAGATGAGGGGGAAGAGGAAGGGAGGTGCTGCACTGTCAAGAGCTTTGTGGGTGAGAACAAGCAGTTTGAATTGGATCCTATAGTGTAATGGCAGCCAGTGCAATGACTACCATAGGGCAGAAGCGTCTGAGTAACGGTTAGCTAGATAGGTGATTCTGGCTGCTGCATTAAGGATGGACTGGAGGGGGGAGAGTCTAGTGTGGGGGAGGCTGATTAAAAGAGAATTACAATAGTTAAGGTGGGAGTAAATCAGGGCCACAGTGAGGATTTTTGTGGTTTCCAAGGTGAGAAAGGAATGGACTCTAGAGATGTTCTTCAGGTGCAAATGGCAAGAGTGGGCGAGAGATTATATATATGGGGCGAAGGAAAGATCAGAGTCAAACATAACACCCAGACAGCGAGCCTGCTGACTATGCGTTATCGTGGTGCCGCACACTGAGAGATCGATGTCATATTTAGGGAGGTTAGTGGAGGGCGGGAGCAGAAGTAGTTCAGTTTTGGAAAGGTTGAGTTTCAGATTGAGAGCAGACATGATATTGGAAACCATAGTTAGACAGTCATTGGTGTTCTTTATTAGAGCGGGAATAAGGTCAGGGTAAGAAGTGTATAGTTGTGTGTCATCAGCATAAAGATGGTACTGAAAGCCAAATCTACTGATGGTCTGTCTAATCGGGGCCATGTAGAGAGAGAAGAGGTCCAATGACTGAACGCTGAGGGACCCCAGTAGTGATAGGAAGAGGGGAGGAAGTGGAGCCAGCAAATCATACACTGAAAGAGTGGTCAGAAAGAAAGGAAGAGAACCAGGAGTGAGCCGTGTCCTTGATGCCGATGGAGTGCAGCATAGAGAGTATGAGATGGTGGTCAACAGAGTCAAAGGCTTCAGAGAGATCAAGAAGAATAAGCAGACAGTGGTCACCATTACATTTTGCAGTCAGAAGGTCATTGGTCACTTTGAGGAGAGCAGTTTCTGTAGAATGTAGGGGGTGGAAACCAGACTGTAATTGGTCTAGAAGAGAGTGAGTGGAGAGGTTATGAGTGAGGTGGGAGTAGACCAGGCACTCGAGGACTTTAGAGATGAAGGGGAGATTGTAGATTGGTCTGTTGTTGTTTGTGCAGGATGGGTCAAGAGAAGTTTTCTTTAATAATGGAGTAATGACAGAGTGTTTGAAGGAAGAGGGGAAGATGCCAGAAGAGAGGGAGAGATTGAAGATTTTGGATAGGTGAGTTGTGACCACCGAAGAGAAAGACTGGAGTAGGTGTGAGGGGATGGGGTCAGTGGTGCATGTTGTGGGACGAGAGGAAGAGAAGAGCCTGGAGACCTCTTCTTCTGTGACTGGGTCTTGTGTACATTTGAGTGCCCTCACTTATTAATATTGTAGGGCTTTCACTCTCATTTAACTCATTTAAAGGCAAAGATTACAGAGAAGAAAAGCAATTGACATGGAGTACTAGGTAGCAGAGACTATGGCCCGCTATCCTCGGGTTTTGCTGAACTCTGTGAAACAGAAAAATAAAGCTGCACTAGTCAACTGGATGACGAACTCAAATATAGCACTTGTGCAAGTGTTTTGCCAATTGTTCTGACAAACAGGCTCGGATGCGACTTTGAAGAAGGTAATCAAGTAATTTTATTATAAAGGCTCATTTAGAATACAAAACTATAAAAACATTAGGATATTGCATACACTATTTGTATAATCAACATATAAAGGTTATGCATTTACTTACATCACATGACCACGGAGTTGCACATCATCTTGTCTTGTAACATCAATCGGAGAACCACGATGAAGACAGGAGAGCTCAGTGGGAAAACACAACACTGTATTCAGGTACACAAAATGACTTCTTCATCAAGGAGCTTATAAGAATTCCTGCAGAAGTCCCGAATACAGGTACACAAAATGACTTCTTCATCAAGGAGCTTATGAGCATCATCTGTCCCATTGACAGAGAACTCCTGAGAAGTCACCACCAAAAATGATTCTGTCTGTATCATGATTCCAGCGACTTTTATATGGCTCAAAAATGGAAGCCTGGTTAATGTTTATAAGCTTTGACTTGTCAATAAAACAGAATTGGCCAAGTTCCGTTATCTCGAGAAGTTTACTTACAAACATTATTCTAGACAATCGATCTGTGTATTTCTCATGGAACATAACGGTGAAGGTTCATACACTAATTGAATCAGTATTTTGGTTACAATACCACTGTTTGTCAAAGCAAATATCAAAGTGGTCATTTGTGTAGAAGACACACAACTTCAAAGACCATTGAACAATTAACATTGTCTTACTGTATTAACCCAGAGCAAACACTCACTTTGTGGATGGCAGACAACCAAGACAGTTCATTTGAATGAACTAGTTTCTCAATATTAAAGTATATCAATACACTGCAGTATATTGCAATATAATAGTGCTTGGATTGAAACAACCATATTTCATATTTGCAATACATTCCACCCTTGGTCTGTTGACCACACTTTATCAAAGCATATAAACAATATGTTACTTAATGTAGGCTATAAGATATTCATATTTTTATTAGCAATACAGCAAGTCAATGGACAAAAGATATATGCCCCCCCCCCCTCCAGGATGGGTTGGAAAAGCTTCTCCAATTGGCTCAGATATTTTTATTGTCAATATTCCCCAAATTCTATGGGAAAAGAAGACTTCTTGATACTCTACTACTAGGTCCAGTGCAGAATGTACATAGTATTAACAAAAATCACTCCAGGGGGCTGTGTCATTGACGCAGGAAGACACCATGACAAGGGCCTCCCTTGACAAACATTATCTACGTAGGACTACTTTAATAGTTGTGGCCCTCAAGTCCAGTTTTAAGAGGATCATCAGTCGGTTAACAGTCAGTGTAAATTTCTATTGAGTAAGCATGCCCTATCTCGGGGGCGGGGAACCATTTTTCTGCCGAGGGCTATTTGGAAATTTTTACAATCCTTCGGGGGCTGCACAAAATTATTACCTTGAAAAGTACCCGCTATATTTGGTTAAACAATTAACCCCTACAGTGGTGGCTGGCGCTGCTTCTCTTTGGCATCAGTGATATTGGTTATGTTGCTTCTCAACTGCTTTTCCAGGTTTGCTAAAGCCTTAGACATCACAGGAGAGGGTGGGAGCTTATATGTCACTGGGGTGGTGGAGGCATAGAGATCACAGGAGAGGCTGGGAGCATATATGTCACTGGGGATGCTGAGGTTGGGGCATAGAGATCACTGGAGAGCTGGATTTAAAGGACAGACAGTCGGCAAAATGCATCTGCCAGCCTGAGCACTGCGGTCCCCAGGAATCTGCCCGGGGGCCGCAAAAAAAGTCATCAAGGGCCGTATTTGGCCCTGGGGCCGGAGGTTCCCCACCCCTGCCCTATTTCATGATGTGGCACAACCCTGCAATGTTTTTTTGCCAACTGTGGTGACTGGCAGTAGATTTCTAATGAATATGTATCCCCTATCTCAGTCACAATGTGGAACAACCTGTGAAAAGAGCCTCCAATGACAAATATTAGTTTGGTAGGAGTATTGTACAGTCCTCGTTTGTCCACTGCACAATGTGCATAGGGTTTGTAAAAGTTAGCCCTATGGGCTGAGTCATGGTTGATACAGGATGCCACCTGTTGTGACTTCCTTGGAGCTCCCTCCGGTGGTTGTTGTTGGTGATGCAGCTGACTGTGTGGGCTTCACAGGTGAGGGGGATTGGCAATCTGGTTCTTGGAGCATATAATGGTTGGAAGTGGATCATTCCTTGCCAGTTGTCTTTTGTTCCTGGAGGAGTTCACATCTCTCTGGTTTCTTCTGCTCTGTGGAGATCTTTGCAAGGTAAGTGAATGTTTTTTTGATATTTTGTGGCACACTTTTGTGTGCTTAAGGTTCTGCTTATGTTTTGTCTTATTCTGAGATGTGGGTTTGCTATTTAGTTTGTATATTTGTTTATCTGCTCTCAGATAGGAAGTTTTCTTCCTAGGAATTTTACCATTCACTATTATCTGTTATTTCCAGTTCTGCTGGCATTTCATTCATAGAAGTCTGCTGATATAGAGTTCACCGAGTCTTAGTGACTCAGGGTAATTTTTATAATATCTGCTGTTGGTGGTTTTTGATAGTGTTTTATACTGACCGCAATAGTATTCTATCCTGTCTTTCCTATATAGCTAGTGTGGCCTCTTTTGCTAAACCTTATATTCTGTCTGTGTTTGTTTTTCTGTCTCTTGTTTCCCAGTTAATATCTGTGGGGGGCTTGCTATTCTTTTGGGGTTCTGCTCTGAGGCAAGATAGCTTTTCCTACATCCATCTGTAGGAACAGTTAGTTCTCTGGCTGTGCAGAGGTGTCTAGGTCTGGTTAGTTACATCCCACGGCTACTTCTAGTTGTGGTGTGTAGTCAGGGATTGCGGTCAGTACAGTTACCAACGACGTCTATGGAATCTGAATGTACTCCTGAGTCATCGGTTCATAACAGTCACCATCCCAAGGGCCTCCAATCACATATAGTAGTTAGGCTGGAGTAGAAATACTGTCCTGGTATGTCCACTGCTCAATGATCATAGGGTTTGTAAAAATTAGTCCTGTGGGTTGAGTCATGGTTGACACAGGAAAGAAATGTTTTTTTATGGGAAGGGGTGGACATTAACAGCAGTAACATAAATAAGCATTTTTGGTGAATTTAGGTTGGCTTGCTGTCATCTGGAGGGATTACAAGCTGTGGAGAAATCCAGTCCTTGCTGAATTTAATAAGAGTAAGTCTGTCTGTATTTTTTGTGGAGAGGCTTATGCGCCTATCAGTGATGATTTCCCCAGCTGAACTGAAAACACGCTCTGACATCACACTAGCAGCCGGGCAGGCCAGTACCTCCAAGTCATATAAGGAGTGTTTAGCTTGGACACTCAATAATTAAAGGGAACTGAAGCATCAGAAATTATGCAGGTATGGTCACTTAAGTACCCCTTGACCATATTCTGCAACGTCTCCTTCTTTAGCATTGTTACAAGCACAGATAGCCCTTGCTGATGTGCTGGTTTATTGAAAATGGCCCAGTTTGTGTATATTTTCCCCCACCTCTGTTGGACCTGGTGTTCGTGTCTCTCCCCATTATTCCTTGGTGTTGACAAGATCTGGTACCTCTGCCACCAGCGTTATCTGAGGGTAATGTTTAGGCAACTGATCTACAATGGCTCACTCAAAGGGTTCCATTGCGCAACTTTTTTGTGACTCCAAAAGGAGAGAAGGAAATTTCTCCTTGTACCGTGGGTCAAGAAAGATGGCCAACCAGTATAGGTTGTTGGAGAAAATGTGTATTATGCGAGGGTTTTGTCACAGACACTTAAACAGGAACTGTGCCAAGTGGGCCAAGCTGCAAACAGGCAAATGTTCTGTGTCCACAAGTAAGAACAGTACCCATCCTCGTCTCACGCTAGCTCACTTCCTCCTCCTCTTCCACCTCCTCCACTCCAGCCCATCCATGCTGGATAAACATGAAGCTTGGGTTGGGTGTCCCATATGTAGCATTGGGAGTCCCCTCAGTAGCACAGAAGAACAAGTCCTCTCCCTCCTCACCCTCCTCATCTTCCTCCTAATCACTCAATGTTACCTCAGAATATTGGCTGGGCTGGGCAGAAGCACCCATTAGGAAATCTGGCTCCATAGCCACATGCTAGGCACTCAAAGCTTCCTCTCTGAGATTATGCAGTGATTGCTTCAAGAGACACAGCAGTGGGATGGTTACACTGATAATAGCCTGATCATCACTCATGAGGTTGGTGCAAACTTCTCAAAAACCTCACAAATGTCAGAGATCCACACTCACTCGGCAGTTATGTGTGGGGACTTACTTTGTCTGACAGGCATGTTGAAGCTTGTATTCAGCTAGCACTCTCTCCTGCTCACTAGCTCTCGCCAACATATCATAGGCTCAGTTCCACCGCTTTGGCAGGTCACAAATGAGTCAGTGACTTGGCAAATTCAAGCTCTTTTGCAGCGTTGTAAGACCAGCAAAAAAAAATACCTTGTCAAGGAGGTACATCAAGTCAGGGTAAGTTTTTATAAACTTCTGAACAACTATGTTCAGCACGTGAGCCATGCATGGCATGTGTACCAGCTTGCCAATCTTTAAAGCCACCAGGTTTCCCCCATTATTGCAGATGACCAGATTGGGTTGGAGGGGCAGCGGGGAGAGCCACTGATCAGTCAGTTGTTTTAAAGCATTCCACAGCTCTGCTGCACTGTGTGGTTTCTGACCTAAACAGATCAGGTTCAGCAGAGCTTGTTGCTACTTTGCCAATTCGCTGCTGCACAGCTCCCAGCTTGGCAGTGATGGGGAGGGTAATTCAGCAGAAGATGAGAAGCAGGAGGAGGGGAGACAGGAAGTGGAACATGAAGAGGCGGAAACCTTGACAGGAGTTGGGACCGCTATTCTTGGCATGAGTAGGATGTGTGATGTTCCATTTTGCACCTTTGTCCCACCCTCCACCAGGTTTACCCAGTGTGCCATGACAGAAATATATCGTCCCTATCAACAACAACTTGTCCAGGTGTCTGTTGTGTTAGGTGGTTACGGCGTTGGCTAGAGTATGGTTCAGATTTTTTAACACGTGCTCGTGTAACGCATGTACAGCACACCAGGCAAAACAGTGGCAGCTGGGAACACTGTATTGTGGGGCAGGCACAGCCAAGAGATGATGGAAAGACTGTGTTCCCGCAAGCCTAAATGGCTACATCTCCACGGCTAGCAATTTGGCAATGTGCGAGTTTAGTATTTGTGCCTGTGGGTGCATGGCTGTGTATTTACACTTTCTTTACAAGCTCTCAGGCATGGACAACTGGACGCTTCACTGGTACAAAGAAGTGGATGTGGTTGATGTTTGTTGTGTGTGAGCAAACACAGCTTTTGGGCTGGAGGTTTGAGTGTCTGCTTCCTGGAAAGCAGATTCAGAAAGACGTAGCACAGGTGACATGGCAGTGGTTTGACCCACAGACACAGATTTGGTACCCTGTTGTTCCACTCACCTACTGGGGTGCTTGGCTGCCATGTGGTTTAGCTTACTGGTGGTGCTCAGGTTGCTTTTGCTCTGGCCTCTGCTCAACTTGGTATGGCAGATGCTACTGACTACAAAGTTTTTCTCATAAGGACTTTCAGAAAAAAAAATCTACACAGCGGTTGAACACCCCCTTGCCCTGATGTGGGGCACAGGGGGGTGCTCATGGGAACAGTTGACCCAGTTCTCACTCTGGGCAAACCATGACCCCTTGGAGCCTGTGTTGATGCTACATATCTATCTTCCTCTCTGTTGCTGTGATAGCTATGTATGTCAACAGTCCAGGTCGGATCAGTGGACTCATCATCGACCACATAGTCTTCCATCTCATCCTCCTTCCCAGTTAAGATTGTAGGCTGACCTGATGGCAACTGTGTCTCATCATCATCAGACTCCACCTCTGAAGATAGTAAATCAGGTTTCTTAAAGTAGCTTTCTTCTTGCCGTAGGTCCTCAAATACTTGAACATCGATGCATGCCCACTCCTCTTGTCCGTTTTCAATGCTGCATAGTGCAGAGGATATGTACAAGGATATGTACAAAACAGATCCTAGGAGTGGCCAAGCTTTGGGTCATATGTCTCCTGTGACTGATGAGGTAGGGGTAAGGAGAACAAGGTTCAGGATTGCATGGGCCAGCCTTCTGTGTATTGACAGTAGACTGCGTGGTCATGGAAGGTTTGCTGCTGCTTGGGAAATGTGTGGAGACTTTGTCTGCCATCCAGGACTGAATCTGGTCTCATTCTTCTGGCTTCCACATACGTTTATGCTCCAGACCCGAAAATTTTGCCAGGAACATAGTGGATCTGACTCGCCCCAGCAGGGGCCATGGGGTACTTGGAACAGGGCCCTCTCATCGTCGTCGGGGTTGTGGGGATGCTGTCACGGTGGCATGACCCGGTCCGTGACCCCCTATTGGGCTGTCAATAAACAGGAAAATTTTGAGAAGGGGTAAAAAGAAAAAGTAAAAATAAAATAAATTAAAAAGAGTTTGTCGTGATGCCACCCGTGGAAGGCAGCCGGTAAGTTCTGCTGCTGCAATTCGGGACCTCTGGGGATGGTGGGTTGGCAGCTATGATGGTATGACTCTCCACGGGAGGAGCGGGTCTCCAGGGCAACCGTTGGAGTCTGTGAAGGTAGTAGGTAGAGATGGGCGAGTCCGAAAAGACTCGGAATCGCAAGACCCCAACGAGTCCGAGTCAAGGACTCGGGACTCGTTGCGAGTCCAGCGAGTCCAATGTTAATGAATAGGGACCCGAGTAATAGCGAATAATGACATTTACAACTCGCTGATGTGTCTCTGAAAGTGTGCGAGTCCAAACTCGCTGGTTTTTCTCTTATTTTGAGGCTTGTAGCCGATGATGCGAGGGAAGGGATTCTCCAGCACACACCATGGTTTAAGGAAACAGGAAGCGAGTCGCGCTGACAGGCGCACACACAGAGCGATCCATTCATCAGTGCAATCATGGCAGCAGGACGTGGCATGGTGAACACGCTGCGTCTTATTGCACTTGTGGAGGCTCGTCCATTTCTATGGCTCCCTACAGATCCTGAGTATGGGGATACGACCCTAATTAATACAGCCTGGAGAGAGATCGCCCAAGAGATGTTCCCTGCGTTCCATCGGAGTGACCATGAGGAACAGAGCAATCTAAGTAAGTTAAATGAGTTTACACGTTATATATTGCATTTACTGTATATATACTCGTGTATAAGCCGACCCGTGTATAAGCCGACCCCCCTATTTTTGCCCCGAAAAACTATGAAAACATATTCACCGCCATCCTGGTATACAGCGGCTATCACTGGTAGACAGCCCCCCAGCAGAGTATACACCTCCCCCTGCAGAGTATACAGGCCCCCAGCTGGGTATACATGCCCCCATATTGTGGTATGCAGGCAGGGGCGGACTGGCCCAGGTGCCACGGGTCATGCGGCTGCAGGAGCATGAATAATCCGCATGTCCCTGAAGCAGCAGGCGGAAACGGAAGCTCCTGGCCGCGCGATGACGTCATCAGCACGCGGCTGCGTCCGGGAGTGAGCGTCTGTGAGTGGCGTGTGGCTGCGACTGTTAGCGAGCGGCTGTGAGGAGCGCGAGGCTGCGGCTGGGAGCGAGCCATAGGATAATGCGGGAGCTGCGGTGACTGTGAGGCGGCCGCCAGTCATCACCCCCCCCCCACACCCCGTCCTCACCTGTGTCGGGCCAGTGAGGGAGGGTTGCGACCCAAACTGTAGGGTGCCAGTCAGTCCCTGTATACAGGGCCCTCAGTGTGTGTACAGGCCCCCCAGCAGTGGGTATACAGGGCCCCCAGCAGTGGGTAGACAGTGGCCCAGTGGGTTTACAGGGCCCCCAGCAGTGGGAATACAGGGCCCCCATAGCAGGGTATACAGGACCCTGAATGTGTTATCATGCTCCACCGCATAGTTGCCTATATTTGGATGGGGTCACAACAGTACAATGAGTTTAATGTCTGATCCTCCTGGCTCTTTCGGCCAAGGGGTTGGGTGTATATAAATACCACTAATGACCAGAGTCTGGTGCCCGCACTATTACATTCTCTATGCGTTGACATGTGTCCTGCCTCATTTGTGATTGTGGCCACGTGAGCTCAATGTCCGTAATGCTGTTGATGATGTTCCACACTGTCGTGTCACTGTGCCTTGTATACACATTACACACACAAAATGAATAAAATGTTATTGTTGATTTGTACACATACTTTTGTTGTTTCAAATATTACACATCTCTAAAGCCGGTTTCAAATCATTTCACAGTTGACCATCTTAAAAAACGGTGGAGGAGCTGCCGGGACCAGCATAAGAAGCAGTACCGGCAGTACTCTGAGAGACAACCGGGAGCCGCTCCATTGCCCAACCACTACCATTTTTATGACCGGCTGTCCTTCCTTCACCCGGTGGCCCGTATGCCAAGGTATGTGTCTGCAGCACTGTTGTGTACATTTTGTATTATTTATTAATATATACATTAGGTTCCATTTCGGGTCTGTGGGTAGCAGAGTATACACGTGGCTCTGTGGGTAGCAGAGTATACAGGCGGGTCTGTGGGTAGCAGAGTATACAGGCGGGTCTGAGGTAGCAGAGTATACAGGCGTCTCTGTGGGTAGCAGAGTATACAGGCGGGTCTGTGGGTAGCAGAGTATACAGGCGGGTCTGAGGTAGCAGAGTATACAGGCGTCTCTGTGGGTAGCAGAGTATACAGGCGGGTCTGTGGGTAGCAGAGTATACAGGCGGGTCTGAGGTAGCAGAGTATACAGGCGGGTCTGTGGGTAGCAGAGTATACAGGCGGGTCTGAGGTAGCAGAGTATACAGGCGTCTCTGTGGGTAGCAGAGTATACAGGCGGGTCTGTGGGTAGCAGAGTATACAGGCGGGTCTGAGGTAGCAGAGTATACAGGCGGGTCTGAGGTAGCAGAGTATACAGGCGGGTCTGTGGGTAGCAGAGTATACAGGCGGGTCTGAGGTAGCAGAGTATACAGGCGTCTCTGTGGGTAGCAGAGTATACAGGCGGGTCTGTGGGTAGCAGAGTATACAGGCGGGTCTGAGGTAGCAGAGTATACAGGCGGGTCTGAGGTAGCAGAGTATAAAGACGGCTCTGTGGGTAGCAGAGTATATAGGTGATGAGAATAGGGTTAATAGATGGTGCTACAGTGTTGGGGCGTGCTAGAGGGAGCAGAGATCCGATTACTGCCATAATTTCTGACCTTATTAAAGATAGCGGCCGCAGCTAAATGACATTATGGCAAAGGTAAACATGGGGTGTGGTTAGCTGCAGGAGGTTAGTGAGAGGTGTGGGTTGTTTGGCAGAGGGCGTGGTGTGGGCGTGGTGAGCGCAGCTCCAGCGTCAGATACGCTGCGAGCGCGGAACCGCGGCACATCTCCAGGAGCAGAGGACGTGTCCGGTACGTCCGTAGCCCCCGGCCTCCCCGTTGTCCGCACACACAGCCCCGCTGTGACCTCTGCAGTGTCACAGGCCCCGGCGGGCGTCTGTCATCTCCTCCTGACACTGACCTCCTCCTGATTTGATTGTCTGTGTTGTCCCCCCCGCTGTCAGCATCAGTGATCTGCTAAGACCTGTGGGTGCACAGACGGGGGAAGTACAAATGCCAGCATGCCGGGGCGGATTGGGCGCTGTGAGGGGCGCAGGTCTTGCTGTGAGCGGAGGGCGCGAGGCCGCTCGAGAAAACGCTATAGCGGCTGTGTGAGTTAAGCGTCTGCGGCTCGCGAAGGCGCATACGCGTCTCCGCTCGCAGTGACGCTAAGGAGTTTGGGATTAGGCTACAGTGCCGGAATTTCAAACTCCCGATTATATAAATAGATTATATATATATATATTGTATACCTTTCAACCCCTTCCCTGCTTTATATAGATGATATAAGCTAAACGTTTTGTGAATTAAGTATGTCAAGTAAAAAGTGAAGTCAGGGGGACTTTTTTTTTCATGTGAACCATTGGTGTTATCGATTGTCTAGATTAGATGGGATGGGGGGGTGGGGTGTTAATCAGGGGGTGAAAGATTATGTATTAGTATGGAATTAGCAAAGAAAGTCACGTATTCCTTTATGTTATGTACAGTTGGTTATTCTTTCATAATAATAACAAATATCTGATTAATAATACACAGATACACAGAGTCTAAAAAGCGTGCAACTTAATGTTTGACCTATGTTTTTGTTTCCAAATGCAATGCATTCACCAAATTTTTTTTTACTTTACCCACAGAGAAGCTTACTACAGAGGGCGGCGTGCTGTGAACCCTCCACCGCCAAACAGAAGGCGGCGTGGAGAACACCCACCACCACCACCACGGCCGGCGCCACCACCACCACCGCCGTCGCCGCCGCCGCCACCACCACCACCACCACCAGCATCGCCAGGGCCAGCACCACCACCGCCGCCACCAGCGGCCGGGCCAGCACCACCACCGCCGCCACCAGCGGCAGGCCCATCAACACCACCACCGCCGTCCCCGCCACCACCACCACCACCGCCACCAGCGGCAGGGTCCGCACCACCACCGCCCCCACCAGCGGCAGGGCCAGCACCACCACCGCCACCACCAGCGGCAGGGCCAGCACCACCACCGCCACCACCAGCGGCAGGGCCAGCACCACCACCGCCACCACCAGCGGCAGGGCCAGCACCACCACCGCCACCACCAGCGGCAGGGCCAGCACCACCAGCGGCAGGCCCAGCTTATGGTCCCATCCCGGGGTCTGCACAATTAAGTGTGCAACAAAGTAATGCTGACTTTGCCCGCAGTATTATACCATTCATGGATAATATTCCATTTGACAGGCTACTGCGGGCAAGGTCAGCATTACAGATAGTGCTGGAAGCCTGTCAGCCAGGAAACGACCCCGGTGATGTGTTCCAGTATTTGGATGGCTGGAAAATAAACTCTACCAGGCTGGGCAGGCCCACAACACGGGACAGCCAAGTCCCACCCCACAGGGCTTTGCCTCACTGCCAGTGGCCAGCGAACAGGGACCTACCACCGTTCCCTAGACCTGTTCAGATGATCCACCCTGAAGGGTTCGGCCAGGCCATCCGTGGGGCCCTTGACCTTTTGCAGGACGGACAGCCCAGCTACCAGGACCTGTAGGGCTCCATTTATTTTTTTGGATGTAGTTACCTTAATTAAAGGTAGTATTTGTTGGAATGTCCAAACAGTGCTGCCATTTTTTTTTTTTAAACACCGTTTTAAAAACAAGCTTTGTGTCTGTCTTTTTTTCAAGGAATGAATGTGGATTTTTTTTTTTGGTTGGGCTTCAAGTCATCATAATTATTATAATTATTTATTTATATAGCGGCCATAGGTTCCATGGCGCTGTACATGAGGAAAAGGTAGAGAAGGACAAGTACAATAAACATAGACAATAAGGTCATACAGGTACAATAGTAGAGGACCCTGTACGCGTGGGCTCACATTCTACGAGGGGTGGGTGGGGATACAATAGGGTGGGGAAGGTGTCGGTCGTGGGGCGTGTAGCGGGGTCTCATGGCAGGTTGTAGGCCTGTCGGAAGAGGTGAGTCTTTATAAGTATCTTTAAGGTTCAGAGGGTAGGCGACTGACTGATGAGGTGGGGCAGGGAGTTCCATAGCATGGCGTTTGACCGGGAGAAATCCTGTATGCGGTTGTGGGAAGAGGAGATGAGGGTGGACTGTAGGACAACTTCTTGGGATGAACGCAGGTTGCGTGAGGGATGGTATCGGGAGATCATGTCGGAGATGTATGGTGGGGATAGGTTGTGTAAGGCTTTGAATGTCATGGTCAGTGTTTTAAAGTGAGCTCTCTGTGGGCCGTAGGGGCCAGTGAACGGCTTGGCAGAGGGGGTATGTGGGGAGTAGCGTGAGGACAGATGGATTAGCCGGGCAGGAGAGTTTAGTATAGATTGGAGAGTTGCAAGAGAGTTGGCAGGGAGACCTATGCGAAGGAGGTTGCAGTAGTCAAGGCGGGAGATGATGAGGGCATTTATGAGTGTTTCAGCAGTGTCAGGATTGAGGAACGACCGAATTGGTTAAATATTTTTGAGTTGGAGTCACAGGGACTTGGTTAGGGACTAGAGGTGGGGCTTGAAGGAGAGGGAGGAGTCAAGGATTACCCCGAGACAGTTGGCGTGGTGGACAGGGGAGAGAGCATCATTAGCAAGTACTTTACGGCCCGCATGGCGCATGAAGTCACCTTGGTTACTAAGTGTCAAATCATGACTCCACATACAACTGTTGATGACAAACAGTGCCTGTGTTTGTGGGGTTACTTTATGCCTCGCTATGGCAACAAGACTATGAACACACATGCGAGAGGCTGGGACGTCTACATGCTACACATCGCGTCTACGCGTTTTGTATGGAGCGTACAGTGGGACCCTTCAACAGGCTCCAGCAGGATGATAGTCCAAGCAACGCCCACGATGCAGGCATAGGATTGGTGCCTGAAAAAATTAGCCCAAGGGCCTGTTTCCCATTTTTGGTATACATGTAGGTCTAAGGGCCATACAAAGCTTGTTAGCCAGGGTGTCTCCCAAACCATGATAAGCTTGTTAGCCTGTGTGGCTCGAAAAATTAGCCCAAGGGGCTGTTTCCCATTTTTTTGGTTAAGCATACAACTTGTAAGTGTTCTAAGGAGCGCCATACCAAAGCAGTTTGTTATAGCAGGGTATTTGGTCTCCCAAACCATGATAAGCTGTTAGCCTGTGTGGCTCAAAAAATTAGCCCAAAGGGCTTAATAAAGTTTATTTTTAAATAAAGCAGGGCGCTTGGCCCATTGCATATTATTGCTTGGACTAGGAGCATAGAAGAAGCAAGGCCAACTATGCAGTGGTAGGCTTGGTGCCTCAAAAAATTAGCCCAAAGGGCTTAATAAAGTATATTTTTAAATAAAGCAGGGCGCTTGGCCCATTGCATATTATTGCTTGGACTCGGAGCATAGAAGAAGCAAGGCCAACTATGCAGTCGTAGGCTTGGTGCCTCAAAAAATTAGCCCAAAGGGCTTAATAAAGTATATTTTTAAATAAAGCAGGGCGCTTGGCCCATTGCATATTATTGCTTGGACTCGGAGCATAGAAGAAGCAAGGCCAACTATGCAGTCGTAGGCTTGGTGCCTCAAAAAATTAGCCCAAAGGGCTTAATAAAGTATATTTTTAAATAAAGCAGGGCGCTTGGCCCATTGCATATTATTGCTTGGACTAGGAGCATAGAAGAAGCAAGGCCAACTATGCAGTGGTAGGCTTGGTGCCTCAAAAAATTAGCCCAAAGGGCTTAATAAAGTATATTTTTAAATAAAGCAGGGCCCTTGGCCCATTGCATATTATTGCTTGGACTCGGAGCATAGAAGAAGCAAGGCCAACTATGCAGTCGTAGGCTTGGTGCCTCAAAAAATTAGCCCAAAGGGCTTAATAACGTATTTTTTTACATAAAGCAGGGCGCTTGGCCCATTGCATATTATTGCTTGGACTCGGAGCATAGAAGAAGCAAGGCCAACTATGCAGTCGTAGGCTTGGTGCCTCAAAAAATTAGCCCAAAGGGCTTAATAAAGTATATTTTTAAATAAAGCAGGGCGCTTGGCCCATTGCATATTATTGCTTGGACTAGGAGCATAGAAGAAGCAAGGCCAACTATGCAGTGGTAGGCTTGGTGCCTCAAAAAATTAGCCCAAAGGGCTTAATAAAGTATATTTTTAAATAAAGCAGGGCGCTTGGCCCATTGCATATTATTGCTTGGACTAGGAGCATAGAAGAAGCAAGGCCAACTATGCAGTGGTAGGCTTGGTGCCTCAAAAAATTAGCCCAAAGGGCTTAATAACGTATTTTTTTACATAAAGCAGGGCGCTTGGCCCATAGCATATTATTGCTTGGACTGGGTGCCGAATGAAATCAACAGAGCTACGGGACTTGTCATTAATTCCTGTCCAAAATGGGCATATTGTTAACAGCGCAATATCCCAATCATATAAATTATGATTAGGTTAATCTAGGATTGTGTACTGTCGTCAGGAGGGCTTAGGAACTGTGATGATATCCAATCCTTGTTGAATTTAATTAGAGTGAGCCTGTCGGCATTTTCTGTGGTGAGGCGGGACCTTCTATCAGTGACTATACCCCCAGCGGCACTGAAAACACGCTCTGATGTCACACTAGCAGCTGGGCATGCCAGCACCTCCAAGGCATACAATGACAGCTCAGTCCAAGTGTGCAGCTTGGAAACCCAGTAATTAAAGGGTACAGAAGGGTCGGTTAGGAAGCTGGTACTGTCACTGAGATACTGCTGCACCATGTTGGACAATTGTTGTCTCCTACTCAAGGTCACCGTAGTCAAATTACGTTCTTGATTGGAAGGTCTGTTGAACATCGCCCAGTTGGCGGACATCTTACCCCCACCTCTTCTTGTCATTGATGGCGTTTGTGTCCCAACCAAAGGCTGCTGTTGGAAAGAGCTGGTTCTTCGATGTATAGCGGATTCAGACGGTGATATTGCCAGCAAAATATCAAGAAGAACCCTCTTTACATGATCCATCGTTAAGCCCCTGGATGAGTGCGACAGCAGCGACTGAAATTTGTCTTTGTACCGTGGGTCCAAAAACGTTGACAACCAGTAGAGGTCGCTGTCATAGATGTGTATGACGCGTGGATCTTTGGAGACACATTGACACATTACTTCAGCCATGTGTGCTAAGCTGCAAAGACTCATCTCCTCGGTTACAACAGAATGAAGATCACTACGCGTCGTGGCCTCTAAATCGGTGTCCGCCTCCTCCTCTTCAGCCCACCCATGCTGTACCGACATAAACGTAGGGTTGGGAGTCCCATCAGGGTTCACATCAGTACCAGAGAAAAATAAATCTTCTTCATCATCACCCTCATCAACATCTTCCTGAACCAATGTAGCCTGCTGATATTGGCTAGGGTGGCTAGGATCAGCGATGTTCAATTCTGGCTCCATAGCCATCCGCTGTGCTCTCAAAGCATCTGTTTTGAGATTCAATAGGGATTCTTGGAGCAGGCAGAGCATGGGGATGGTGAGACTTATAATCGACTGATCCCCACTGACGAGTTTGGTACAGTATTCGAAGTTATCCAGCAACTCGCAAAGGTCAGCGATCCAGACCCACTCGAAAGTACCGATGTGTGTGGTATGACTTCCAGGTTGACGGGCATGTTGCAGCTGAAATTCCGCTATTGCCTTCTGCTGCTCATTAAACCTTGCCAGCATATGGAAGGTGGAGTTCCATCGCGTAGGCATGTCGCAAATTAGCCTGTGTTTCGGCAAGTTAAATTGGATTTGAAGGGCAGAAAGACTTGCAGCTGCTGTGGACGAATGTCTAAAGTGGGCGCAAATTCGCCTCACCTTATCCAGTAGCTCAGATAACTCTGGGTATATTTTGAGGAATTTCTGAACTACCAGGTTCAGGACATGAGCCATGCAAGGCACATGTACAAGTTTACCGTGCTTTATTGCCGCCACAAGGTTTGCACCATTATCGCTCACAACTAGACCTGGTTGTAGTTCCAGTGGGGCCAGCCACTCATCGGTCTGTTGCTTGAGACCTTTCCACAACTCTGTTGCAGTGTGACGTGTGTCACCTAGGCAGATAAGCTTCAGAAGAGCCTGTTGTCGCCTTGCAGAAGCAGTACTGCAAAGCTCCCAACTCGGACGTGATGGTGCTTGAGGCTCAGCAGTGGACAAGGAAGTGGCAGAAGCAGATTGGGCACTGGACATATATGAGGAGGCAGACACCCGGAATGATGTTGGGCCCGCTATTCGTGGAGTTGGAAGTATGTCAGATGGTACAGTTTTAGAAGTTGGGACACTCTCCACCAGGTTGATCCAGTGAGCCGTTAGTGAAATGTATCTGCCCTGTCCCAAACTACTTGTCCACGTGTCCGTAGTTAGGTGGACTTTGGCGGTGACAGCATTTGTTAAAGCACGTTTTAAGTTGTTAACCACGTGCTGGTGTAAGGCGGGAACGGCACTACGTGAGAAAAAGTACCGGCTGGGTACAGAGTATCGTGGTGCTGCCTCAGCCATCAACTCCCGAAAAGACTCTGTACCCACAAGCCTAAACGGCAGCATTTCCACAGCTAACAACTTGGCTATTTTCGCTGTCACTTTTTGGGAATATGGGTGTGTCGGTTGGAACTTCCGCTGTCTTTCATACAGCTGTGGCACTGACAACTGCACGTTTGGACCAGACTGACAAGAGGATTGACTACTGTCATGTCTGTCTTGTAAAGCACCTTGGGAGGAGTACGCTTGAGCAGGAGCTGAAGCCTGAACACTTGCTGGTGAAGGATGTATCTGAGGTGGCCTGGAAGTGTTTGGATCAGAAGGCACTGATTTTGAACCCTGATAGGGTGCCCACTGAATTGGGTGCTTAAGAGACATATGCTTGCGCATACTGCTGGTGCTCTGGTTTCCTTTTACCGTGCCTCTGCTAAGCCTTGCCTGGCACATCTTACAGATAACCATATTTGGTAATGTTGGGCTATCCTTAAAAAATTTCCACACACTGGCTGTTCGTCCTTTATTTTTAATTGGAGGAAGAGGAGGATGACTCTGTTCAACACCAACTGTGGACACATTTTGGGCAACTGTGTTTGCAGTTTGTGCAACAGTTGGCACAGTTTGTGCCACAGTTGACGCTATTTGGGCAACTGTTCTCACAGTTTGTGTTCTGGAGACAGTACGCCTTTGTGATTTTGCCAGTGGTACATAGCCACTTTCGTCCTCCTGGCTGCTCTCTTGGCTATGCAATTCAGCAATCCAGGTAGGATCTGTGGTGTCATCATCCACCCCTTCCAGTTCAAAGGATTCTGGATAAACTGACTGAGCAGGCTGGCCAGATGAGATGTGTGTCTCATCATCCTCATCATCATCCACCTCCTGAGATACTGTTTGCATTTCGTGAAAGTGTCTTTCCTCAGGACGCGCTACTTCCAAACTTTGGCCATGAGTAGACATTTCGTCTACTTCAAGTATCTCGTCAGGCAGTGACAAAGAAACCCCTTGATAAGAACCGAATAAGTCATCCGAGTGACCAAGGTCCATATTCAAATTTTCCTCTGGCTGCCGATGGGTTGAGGCAATATGACGACTTTGAGGATTGGATGGCGCTGCATTGTCTGTAGCGACACTAGAATGTCTTGCCACGGATGATTGCGTACTGCAAGAACCAGTGGTCGAGGGCGTCTGAGCCATCCAAGATGTTATCTTGTCATGCTCATCCGGCCTCAACACACGTTTTCTTTGAGTACTGGGATTTCTAGGTAGAAAAAAGGACGTTCTATCAATCCTAGGCTGTGTACTTGTACCAGTGCCTTCTTGGGCAAGACTGCTGCGGCCACGAGCTCGTCCCTGTCCCTTTGCAACATCCTTTTTGGTAATTGTTTTTTTTTTGAGACATTGTAGATGAATGCACAGTCACCAAGTTGGAGTTAGGTGTTGCTGTATGCGTCACTTGCTGGCGGGGTAAGTGTGCGCGCGCACACTTGGCAGTGAAGCCGCACACTACACTCCCTAAAAAAATTAGTTTCAAGTGCGCACAGCCACCGAGATGTGGTTAGGTTAGCTGAATGCGTCACTTGCTGGCGGGGTAAGTGTGCGCTGTCACACTTGGCAGTGAAGCCGCACACTACACTCCCTAAAAAAATTAGTTTCAAGTGCGCACAGCCACCCAGATGTGGTTAGGTTAGCTGAATGCGTCACTTGCTGGCGGGGTAAGTGTGCGCTCTCACACTTGGCAGTGAAACCGCACACTACACTCCCTAAAAAAATTGGTTTGAAGTGCGCACAGCCACCGAGATGTGGTTAGGTTAGCTGAATGCGTCACTTGCTGGCGGGGTAAGTGTGCGCTGTCACACTTGGCAGTGAAACCGCACACTACACTCCCTAAAAAAATTGGTTTGAAGTGCGCACAGCCACCGAGATGTGGTTAGGTTAGCTGAATGCGTCACTTGCTGGCGGGGTAAGTGTGCGCTGTCACACTTGGCAGTGAAGCCGCACACTACACTCCCTAAAAAAATTAGTTTCAAGTGCGCACAGCCACCGAGATGTGGTTAGGTTAGCTGAATGCGTCACTTGCTGGCGGGGTAAGTGTGCGCTGTCACACTTGGCAGTGAAACCGCACACTACACTCCCTAAAAAAATTGGTTTGAAGTGCGCACAGCCACCGAGATGTGGTTAGGTTAGCTGAATGCGTCACTTGCTGGCGGGGTAAGTGTGCGCTGTCACACTTGGCAGTGAAGCCGCACACTACACTCCCTAAAAAAATTAGTTTCAAGTGCGCACAGCCACCGAGATGTGGTTAGGTTAGCTGAATGCGTCACTTGCTGGCGGGGTAAGTGTGCGCTGTCACACTTGGCAGTGAAGCCGCACACTACACTCCCTAAAAAAATTAGTTTCAAGTGCGCACAGCCACCCAGATGTGGTTAGGTTAGCTGAATGCGTCACTTGCTGGCGGGGTAAGTGTGCGCTCTCACACTTGGCAGTGAAACCGCACACTACACTCCCTAAAAAAATTGGTTTGAAGTGCGCACAGCCACCGAGATGTGGTTAGGTTAGCTGAATGCGTCACTTGCTGGCGGGGTAAGTGTGCGCTGTCACACTTGGCAGTGAAGCCGCACACTACACTCCCTAAAAAAATTAGTTTCAAGTGCGCACAGCCACCGAGATGTGGTTAGGTTAGCTGAATGCGTCACTTGCTGGCGGGGTAAGTGTGCGCTGTCACACTTGGCAGTGAAGCCGCACACTACACTCCCTAAAAAAATTAGTTTCAAGTGCGCACAGCCACCCAGATGTGGTTAGGTTAGCTGAATGCGTCACTTGCTGGCGGGGTAAGTGTGCGCTCTCACACTTGGCAGTGAAACCGCACACTACACTCCCTAAAAAAATTGGTTTGAAGTGCGCACAGCCACCGAGATGTGGTTAGGTTAGCTGAATGCGTCACTTGCTGGCGGGGTAAGTGTGCGCTGTCACACTTGGCAGTGAAGCCGCACACTACACTCCCTAAAAAAATTAGTTTCAAGTGCGCACAGCCACCGAGATGTGGTTAGGTTAGCTGAATGCGTCACTTGCTGGCGGGGTAAGTGTGCGCTGTCACACTTGGCAGTGAAGCCGCACACTACACTCCCTAAAAAAATTAGTTTCAAGTGCGCACAGCCACCCAGATGTGGTTAGGTTAGCTGAATGCGTCACTTGCTGGCGGGGTAAGTGTGCGCTCTCACACTTGGCAGTGAAACCGCACACTACACTCCCTAAAAAAATTGGTTTGAAGTGCGCACAGCCACCGAGATGTGGTTAGGTTAGCTGAATGCGTCACTTGCTGGCGGGGTAAGTGTGCGCTCTCACACTTGGCAGTGAAGCCGCACACTACACTCCCTAAAAAAATTAGTTTCAAGTGCGCACAGCCACCGAGATGTGGTTAGGTTAGCTGAATGCGTCACTTGCTGGCGGGGTAAGTGTGCGCTGTCACACTTGGCAGTGAAGCCGCACACTACACTCCCTAAAAAAATTAGTTTCAAGTGCGCACAGCCACCGAGATGTGGTTAGGTTAGCTGAATGCGTCACTTGCTGGCGGAGTAAGTGTGCGCTCTCACACTTGGCAGTGAAACCGCACACTACACTCCCTAAAAAAATTGGTTTGAAGTGCGCACAGCCACCGAGATGTGGTTAGGTTAGCTGAATGCGTCACTTGCTGGCGGGGTAAGTGTGCGCTGTCACACTTGGCAGTGAAGCCGCACACTACACTCCCTAAAAAAATTAGTTTCAAGTGCGCACAGCCACCGAGATGTGGTTAGGTTAGCTGAATGCGTCACTTGCTGGCGGGGTAAGTGTGCGCTGTCACACTTGGCAGTGAAGCCGCACACTACACTCCCTAAAAAAATTAGTTTCAAGTGCGCACAGCCACCGAGATGTGGTTAGGTTAGCTGAATGCGTCACTTGCTGGCGGGGTAAGTGTGCGCTCTCACACTTGGCAGTGAAACCGCACACTACACTCCCTAAAAAAATTGGTTTGAAGTGCGCACAGCCACCGAGATGTGGTTAGGTTAGCTGAATGCGTCACTTGCTGGCGGGGTAAGTGTGCGCTGTCACACTTGGCAGTGAAGCCGCACACTACACTCCCTAAAAAAATTAGTTTCAAGTGCGCACAGCCACCGAGATGTGGTTAGGTTAGCTGAATGCGTCACTTGCTGGCGGGGTAAGTGTGCGCTGTCACACTTGGCAGTGAAGCCGCACACTACACTCCCTAAGGTGGAGTACGTGCTAGCAGCAACGCACTGGTCTGCCACAGAAAAAATAACGCTCTATGGCTTATTAGGAACAAAAATCGATCTGGTGCAAAAACAAAAATGAAACAGCACCTCAGCTAAGCCTCTGACTGCAGCTGTTAGCAAAGCTGAGTGAGTAAGCTAAGCTATGAGGTCCGTCCTGTGTGCACTAAGGCTTCTCCTTCCTTCCCTCCCTGCCTGCCTGCCTACACAGCACTACTCCGTCCTCCTCCTAGCTCTCAGAAGAGCTTTTTGGGTTAATATAAGGAATCTTCCCTACACTGACAATCCCTGATCTGCTCCAGCATATATCTCTCTCTCCCTATACTAGGTCAGATCGTCTCAGGAATGTGCCCAAAATGGCGGGGACAAGCCTTATATACTGCCTTGCCTGTCATAGATGACATAGGCATGACGATGGACAGCAGCCAATCATAGTCCTGACACAACCAACTTTGCTATGCCATTACTGACTATGATTGGCTATCTTCACAAGTTTTCTGACCTAACACGCACGCTGTGCTGACTCGCAACATAACAGATTCTGTATTCCACAGTCCGAATCCCGAATACAGTATACAGGACTCGGATTCGTAGACTCGTAGGACTCGGAATCGTAGACTCGCTCAGACTCGCTGCTGACAGCGGGTATCTGTGACGAGTCAAGCTTATTGCCATTGAATTCCATTGGACTCGTCACTGTGCGAGTCCAAGCTGGGAGATTCGCCGAGTAACGAGTCCTGCGAGTACCTTCAGAATCGCCGAGTCCCGAGTCCTAGCGAGTAGACTCGCCCATCCCTAGTAGTAGGCCGTTGGGGGTGCAGAACGTAGCATGTGGAATAACCGACAGACACAGGGGTTGTAGTCTCCTTTACCTTTACTGAAGGAAGTAGCAGGTTTGTCTAGTTTACTGTCCACAAGAGGTATTAGGGGTCTGAAGCCTGGGAGCAAGTTTGGTCCTCCACACCTGGCGAGTTCTGAGGCCTTCCTACTGCACTTCTCTTGGCGGGTCCTGGCTGCCTGTAGCTATGCTGCGACCCTCTCTTGTGTGCTGTCTCTGGCCTGTATGACAGGCGGCTTGAGCCCTCCTTGGGTTACTCTCTTCTGGCTACTTCTCCCTGAGCTTTCTGGTGCTGCTGTGTCTCCTGGGCCTCGTGGTAGGCGAGCGTCTTGGAATCTCTTGTCCTCCGGTGTTGGCTGCTGGGCTTAAAATACCTCACAACGTCGGACTCCGGGGTCCTTCCTGCCCTAGGTATTGGGACAAACCTACACTGGCTCCACTCCCCAAACCTACTTCTCCACTTCCTTAGACCCTCTCCTAGGGTTCCTCACGCTGGCTAGACTATGTCCCGGGATGAGCCTTACTCTGCACCAGTCCACAGGACCTCTTCACAGTCCTCCTAGAAACTGAACTGCCTATCCCCGTCCCCAGACCAGAATTTATAGGAGGGGACCTCCCCTTGAGATCGGGTTTAAGAGCTCCCCCTTCTGGCCTGGCGTTGGGAAGGTGTTGTGTGTGTGGTTCACCTGGTGTGGGTACCTTCCCTCGCTTCCAAGCACAGCATGGTCCCCCGGGGGAAAACACTGTTGTGGCAGCCGGACCCTGGGTTGCCAAAGATGCATCAAGCTGCTTCTTATCTGACACAGACTCAGTGCCTTGTCGTGCACCACTGACAACACCACGTCCATGTCCACATCCCTGTCCCTTAACAAGAGGCTTTTTTGACATTTTGGGTTTTGTTGATAGATTTTAAGATGTTGAGGGTACAAGCCAAAATATTGGGAAAAATAGCCTGATACATGCTTTGTAGCAGGCAGTAGTAAATGTTTTTATTACTGCGGATTTGACTAGGGCACTAGCACCGTATTAATGTGGCTGATGTGGACAGCAGAAGGCAGGCTGTGACCCAAAAACAGTGGGGAAAATTGACTGGTGCGTGCTTTGTAGCAGGCAGTTATAAATGTTTGTAGTACTGCTTTGGATTTGCCTGGGGCACTAGCACTGTATTAACGTGGCTGATGTGGACAGCACAAGCCACGCTGTGACCCCAAAAATATTGGGGAAAATTTACTGGTACGTGCTTTGTAGCAGGCAGCACTAAATGTTTGTAGTACTGCTTTGGATTTGGCTAGGGTACTCGCACCATATTAACGTGGCTGATGTGGACAGCAGAAGGAAGGCTGTGAACTCAAAATCAGCAGGGAAAATTGACTGGCACGTGCTTTGTAGCAGGCAGTAGTAAATGTTTGTAGTATTGCTTTGGATTTGGCTAGGGCACTAGCACCGTATTAACGTGGCTGATGTGGACAGCACAAGCCAGGCTGTGACCCCAAAATATTGGGGAAAATTGACTGGTGCGTGCTTTGTACCAGGCAGTAGTAAATGTTTGTAGTACTGCTTTGGATTTGACTGGGGCACTAACAATGTATTACCGTGACTGATGTGGACAGCAGAAGGTGAGCTGTGACCCCAAAAACAATGGGGAAAATTGACTGGTGCATGCACTAAATGCTTGTAGTACTGCTGTGGATTTTACTAGGTCACTAACCCCATAGTAATGTGGCTGATGTGAACAGCACAAGCCAGGCTGTGATACCAAAAACAGTGGGGAAAAAAGACCAGTGTTTTTAAACAAAAAACAGCACAAAATGCTACTAATCTGTGTGCTGGAAAGATAAAGCTTTGCCTCTGACAAGAGCTGTTTTAATATAGACACTGGAAGAACAGTTTAATCTTTCCTTACCTAATCCACAATCTCTCCCTCCCTGTACTCTGACTCTGTTTTGTGGTTTTAGATCTAAATAGAGCTATTGTTTTCTGGTATTATGGAGCTAGTGACCACCTGTTTTAAACTGTCCCTGCTGGAGAATCTCTCCCTCCCTACACTACACTGACCTAGTATACACTGCAGGAAGCCCTCAAAAGAGTTTTTTTGTTATAAACAGGACTAAAAATTCTCCCTAGCAGCTACATGATCTCTACCTACGCTTCTCCAATGCTGGATCCAGATGCAATATGCGCAAAATGGCAGCGGAAAGGTTTATATAGACCCTATGGCGCTGCAAAGACAGCCAATCACAGTAATGCCACAACTAAGATTGCTGCGGCATTACTGTGATTGGTTAAGAAGGCTAGCATGTCTAGTGGCTGCAAATGAGACGCCAAAACTGCTGGGCAAGACATCCGAATATCGCAAGGTGAGTACACCAATACTTGCAATATAACGAGTAACCCGAATACCATACTATCTGTGCGAGTGGTGAATAGTAACAAATACACTCACTCATTACGAGGGACACCCCCTTTATAGTCAAAGTACAAAAAAACTAAAAGAAACCAAAGAAATAGGCTGGAGTATATGTTTGTATAAGTGCCACTTGTAGGTGCACGTTCACACTGTGGGCCTTACTACATTCATTATGTACTGAGCGGTGACCGAAACTGCGCTGGCCGCACTTCAGTGACTGAAAGCCGGAGACTACTGGGACTAATAAAGATAATTTCCTCCCAGTAGCTTGGCTTTCACTGCAGTTGCCACATCTGCAGGTTTCTAGAGGATTTTTTACATGACAAGTTCCCTTTAAGTAAAGTCTAGGTGTTACCCAGTGTATTCATCATTGCTTACCTTATACAGTTAGGGCCAGAAATATTTGGACAGTGACACAAGTTTTGTTATTTTAGGTGTTTACAAAAACATGTTCAGAAATACAATTATATATATAATATGGGCTGAAAGTCCACACTCCCAGCTGCAATATGAGAGTTTCCACATCCAAATCGGAGAAAAGGTTTAGGAATTATAGCTCTGTAATGCATAGCCTCCTCTTTTTCAAGGGACCAAAAGTAATTGGACAATGGACTCTAAGGGCTGCAATTAACTCTGAAGGCGTCTCCCTCGTTAACCTGTAATCAATGAAGTAGTTAAAAGGTCAGGGGTGGATTCCAGGTGTGTGGTTTTGCTTTTGGAAGCTGTTGCTGTGACCAGTCAACATGCGGTCAAAGGAAATCTCAATTGAGGTGAAGCAGAACATCCTGAGGCTGAAAAAAAAGAAAAAATCCATCAGAGAGATAGCAGACATGCTTGGAGTAGCAAAATCAACAGTTGGGTACATTCTGAGAAAAAAGGAATTGACTGGTGAGCTTGGGAACTCTAAAAGGCCTGGGCGTCCACGGATGACAACAGTGGTGGATGATCGCCGCATACTTTATTTGGTGAAGAAGAACCCGTTCACAACATCAACTGAAGTCCAGAACACTCTCAGTGAAGTAGGTGTATCTGTCTGTAAGTCAACAGTAAAGAGAAGACTCCATGACAGTAAATACAAAGGGTTCACATCTAGATGCAAACCATTCATCAATTCCAAAAATAGACAGGCCAGAGTTAAATTTGCTGAAAAACACCTCAAGAAGCCAGCTCAGTTCTGGAAAAGTATTCTATGGACAGATGAGACAAAGATCAACCTTTACCAGAATGATGGGAAGAAAAAAGTTTGGAGAAGAAAGGGAACGGCACATGATCCAAGGCACACCACATCCTCTGTAAAACATGGTGGAGGCAACGTGATGGCATGGGCATGCATGGCTTTCAATGGCACTGGGTCACTTGTGTTTATTGATGACATAACAGCAGACAAGAGTAGCCGGATGAATTCTGAAGTGTACCGGGATATACTTTCAGCCCAGATTCAGCCAAATGCTGCAAAGTTAATTGGACGGCGCTTCATAGTACAGATGGACAATGACCCCAAGCATACAGCCAAAGCTACCCAGGAGTTCATGAGTGCAAAAAAGTGGAACATTCTGCAATGGCCAAGTCAATCACCAGATCTTAACCAAATTGAGCATGCATTTCACTTGCTCAAATCCAGACTTAAGACGGAAAGACCCACAAACAAGCAAGACCTGAAGGCTGCGGCTGTAAAGGCCTGGCAAAGCATTAAGAAGGAGGAAACCCAGCGTTTGGTGATGTCCATGGGTTCCAGACTTAAGGCAGTGATTGCCTCTAAAGGATTCTCAACAAAATATTGAAAATAAAAATATTTTGTTTGGGTTATGTTTATTTGTCCAATTACTTTTGACCTCCTAAAATGTGGAGTGTTTGTAAAGAAATGTGTACAATTCCTACATTTTCTATCAGATATTTTTGTTCAACCCTTCAAATTAAACGTTACAATCTGCACTTGAATTCTGTTGTAGAGGTTTCATTTCAAATCCAATGTGGTGGCATGCAGAGGCGAACTCGCCAAAATTGTGTCACTGTCCAAATATTTCTGGCCCTAACTGTATATAACATTGGGGTTTGTCTGCATCATCAATGGAACTAGCATTTCAATTAGCACCTGTATTTGCATTAAAAGGGCTGTCTAGCCTTGCGCTGTTGATGACCTTTTCATGTAAAATATCAGATCAGCACCCCCATCAATCAACTATCTTTAGCTATGGCGCTGGCTAGAATTAATTCATTCCATAATGGCCGCTGCCGAGGACTGTGGATTAGCAGCTTTTTAATTTTTTTTTTCACTCCGTCAAAAAAAATGGTAAAAATTAATCAATACATTATATAGGTTATTGAAATTATAATATACTGCTATTGAAAAAAATAGAACTATCTTCATACAGCTAAATCGCCGAAAAAATTAAAAAGTGGCATTTTCTAAAAGCAATGACACAGTAATCAAAAGACAGTCCCCAGACCTTAATCCCATAGAAAATTTATGAAGGAAGCTGAAGCTCCAAGTTACCAAGCAACAGCCTCAAAATCTTCATGATTTAGAGATGATCTGCAAAGAGGAGTGGACCAAAATTCTTCCTGATGTGCACAAACCTCATCATCAACTACAAAAAAGTCTGACTGCTGTGCTTGCCAACAAGGGTTTTGCCACCAAGTATTAAGTCTTTTTTGCCAGAGGGATCAAATACTTATTTCTCTCTGCAAAATGCAAATATAACTTTATATAATTTAGTCAATGTTCTTTTCTGGATTTTATTTTTGATATTCTATTTCTCACTGTTAAAATTTACCTACCATTAAAATTATAGACTGTTCATGTCTTTGTCAGTGGGCAAACTTACAAAATCATCAAGGGATCAAATACTTATTTCCCCCGCTGTATCCTGCTTTATTTGCTCTGCTCCTCCTCTTGCCCCATCAGGTTCAGTAAACAGAGGAATGCGCGTTCACGAGCAAATGTCTTTATGCAGCCTGTCCTAAGATGTGGGATGGCTGTGAAACTGCTGTGAGTTGTTTCAAATCCCGATAGTGTACTAATTAAAGATTACATTTTTGCTAAATAAAGGTATTTACAGTAGTAAAATTTGTAATATTTAAATGTGTTATTTTCATTACATTTCACAGAGTACCCCTTTAATGAGGATAATAGGCAGACAGTGAAAAAGCCATTATGATATACTAGATGGGTGCCCGATCAAATTGGAAGGGCAGTGATGTCACGATGGGGAGGGGCTCTGTGGCACTGGGGCAGACGGCCTTCTCTCTTCCCTGTGCACTCTCCCCCTGTCCACTCTTTCTCTCCTCCTTGTGTGCTGTCTCTCTCCAGTCTGTGCTGTCTTCTCCCCTCTGTGCTCTCCTTTAACCTGTGTCCCCCCATCTGCTCTCTCTCCCCCGTGTGCTGTCTCCTTTGAGCTGTCACCCCCTATGCGCTTTCTTTCTCCCCTTGTGCAGTCTCTCTTTCCCTATGTGCGCTAACTCTCCCCATGTGATGTCGTCTCCTGTCGTATGCTCTCTCCTGACTGTGTGCTGTTTCTCTCACCCTTGTGTTGTTTCTCCTCGTGTGGTCTTTTTTTTAGCTGTCTCCCTCTTGTTCTGTCTTCGCCCCTCATGCTCTCTCCTTTGAGCTGTCACATCCTATGTGCTATTTTTCCCTTCCTGTGTGCTCTCCCCCCATTTGTTGTCTTCTCCCCTCTGTGCTGTCCTCTCCCCCCATGTGCACCCTCCTTTGAGTCATCTCCCTTGTGTGTTGTCTCTCCCTCCATGCGCTCTGACCTGGTGTGCTGTCTCTCCCCCAGTGTGCTGTTTCTGACCAGTGTGCTGTTTCTGCCCAGTGTGCTTTTGTCTCTCTCCCATGCGCTCTCCCTCTGTGCACTCTTACTCCCCCTGTGTGTTGTCTATCCCCCCAGTGTGCTGTATCTTCCCCCTGTGCGCTGTCTCTCCCTCTAGTGTGCTGTCTCTCCCACTGTGCACTGTCTCTCTCCGCAGTGTGCTGTCTCTAACCCTGTGAGCGCTCTCACAATCCCTTCTGTGTGCAGTCTGGCCAAGGGCGGCATGCGTTCCTTTGTGGAACACATACCATAGAAATAGTTCCTCCTCCACAGTGAAATGCAAATGGGAGGAAAGAGGAGAAGTATCCCTGAAGTGAGAATAGGGGTAGGGTCAGAGACTTGCAGGCGCCATCTTTGAACACCCAGTCCACTACTGCACATGACAGGGTGTTCAAACATGATGTCCGCATGCGCACTCACACCGCCGCCATGTCTGGTCACCCTCTCATGTGCAGTAAGTAGTGTGAGTGCCCAAACATGGTGGCCACATGCGCATTGAGAATGTGGCAGTGGCAGCAGCAGGAGTGGTGGCAACAGAGTACCAGGAGGAAAGCAGCAATGTGCGGCCGGCATATTGGCACATCCTTCACATGGGTGTGTCAATATGGCAGCTGCTTTTTTTGTGTTTCATGTGGCCAATCAGGTGCCAGTCAGCTGGCCAATTAGGTGGCGAATATCAGGGACATCCGGACACTTCCAGTTTGCCAAGGTAATTATTTAAGAACTTTCGATGAACAAGTCTTAGTCATATCAGAGTTTTCACTAGGTGCTACCATTTTTTAGTCAAAACTATAGCAAAATCTAACAAATATATAATTGTGGCAATGCAAAATGATATCATGGAAATATACCCTTACAAGGATCAACTTGAAAGCTGTTATGCTATGCTGAATCCATTTGGACACAGAAATCATCAAGATTCACTGCTGACAGCTCCCTTTCTAATTGCCGACTAATAACATCTCAAACGTCCTTAATGAGTGACCCCTCTGGATATTCTGCAGGCCATTGTAGCAGGATTAGGCCACACAGGATGCTCCCAGTTGCACCGACAACATGCGACCTCCTGAAATTGCCACATTACAATTTAATGGGAGACATTATGAGGGAATATGCCCTTATTCACTATAGAAGTTAGCCAGTTAGGAAAGGGTTAATAGGATGGTTTTTGAAGTGGTATAGACTGGATTAAACCAGTTTTTGCCAGCTCAAATTGTTGAACAGCTGATTGCTGGAAGTGGGGGGAAGAGTGGGGGCCTTATGGCTATATAAGGTGACAGCTACTGTCAGGAGCTATCAGTTTACCTCAAGATCTGAAGAAGCCTGGAAGAGCAGATGGAAGAGCTCCTGAGCCAGCTGATGGAGAAGGCAGGCACATAAGGAGGTCAGGAGTGGCTCTTGCGGTGCCTGGGAGAAGAAGCTCCGGTCTTAGAAGCACTGATGGATGTGGTCCCAGAGGAGCCTGAAGACGGCGAGCTCCAGGAGGAAGCGGGGCGCCTGTGGCGCAATGCCTGATCGAGGAGGCTTCAGCGCATGTCTCTGTCACTGGCAGGAAGTCGGAGGAGCCTTGGCAGGAACGGCCGGTGCGTCACAGCGTGAGGATCCTTTCATCAGGCTCTCGCGTAGCTCCGCGCGAGATATCGCGGTAACATGATGCCGGCGGTTTTGCGGGTCTGCGGAGCACTGGCCAGATGAGAGAGGGGGCCTGCAGCGGTGGCTGATGGGACCATTGCTAGGACCTTGGGCGCACGCTTGCAGCCACAGCAAAAGATCTGCCAGGCGGCTGCAGCTGTGTCTCAGGCCTGGTGTCCTGCCACAGCTCCAGATCTCATCGGCAGCAGGAGAGCCCCGTCGCCGCAAACCTTCCAGGGTGCCAGTTCATCAGCTGAGAAGACGTCCGTAACTCCAGAGCTGCAGCAGCCATCGCCTTCAAGATGGTGAGATAATAATAACTAATGTATTTCCTAGTGATCTTGTTAGAGCTAGTGCAGCTTCTATTAAGGATTTAGTTAATGTAGCTGTGCAGGATGCTCTTAGGAGATTAGCAGGGTTTTCAGGGCCAGATTTAGGGTCCCACATCAGGCTTACTCAGCAACCCATGGTCCCTGATGCTTGTCTTAAAGAAACTTTACCCTGTGACGTATACCCCCTGGTGTTTCATCTAAGTGCAGCAGTGAAGGTAAAGGTCTGGGCTGGGGAGTTTGTGGATATTTTTTCATTACTCTCCAGCAAAGATCATTTTAGGACTGATAAAGTAGAAGATAGTGACAAGAAAAGGATATTTAAATCTTTTCATTCGTGGCTACAGACCTTTTTGACTTACGCAGCTGTGTTGGGTGAGAGGTCCTCGGCCTTGTACTGTGGACTCCTCCAACACATAGATATTGTTTTAGAGGCATACCACCATTTTGGCAGTACAGCTTGGATGCTGTATGATGAAGCCATTCAACAGAAACTATCATTAAAATGAGGGGTGAAAGGTGTGGGCCTCTGGTTTTAAATGATGATCCCTCAGAGGCAGTCGTCTATTTTAAAAACCCCTGCCTCTCAGCAGATTAAGAAGGGGTTCTGCTTCGCATTCAACGAGTCCTCCTGCAAGTGGCTGCATAACTGTCATTATAAACATGAGTGCTCCATTTGGCTCACCCCATGAACAAGTGCTTCAAGAAGTATGCACAGTCACCTCAGGGATCAAATACAAAGAAGCCATTTCTCAAGGGCAATGACTCCAGTGAGTGCAACAGAAATGCTTTCATTTCTAAACAATTATCCTGACAGGGAAAAAGTGCTTCTAATGTTTAACTGTTTTTCAGAGGGGTTTTTTGTCCCTATTTTTTCGGGGTCTGGCTGCACTGTGATTGATTACTTGGCATCACCTAGACGTTTCCCTGAGGTAGTACGGGACAAAATCATCAGTTACAATTAGGTAGATGTTCTGGTCCGTTTAGTGATCCCCCTTTGAGAATTGCAGGATTTCCCCCTTAGGGGTTGTACCTAAAAAGGAGCTAGGGTCTTATCACCTTATACAACATGTGTCTTTTCCACCGGGTGATTCTTTGAATGACCAGGTGGACAAGACTAAGGTTTCTGTACACTTTGCCTCCTTCGACATGCCGGTTCATTTTTTTGAGAGATGTTGGCCACAATGCATTGTTGGCTAAGACAGATATACAAGCGGCCTTCAGACTGCTCCTAGTTGATCTGTCAAGTTTCTGTTCTTTGGGTTTTTCTTTAGAGGGATGTTATTTTTTTCAACCGCTGTCTCCCCATGGGTTTTTCATTATCTTGTTATTATTTTGAAATATTTTCTTCTTTTTTGCAATGGTGCCTCCGATTTATTTTTTCCCAGGGTCATGTTTTACATTATTTGAACGATATTTTGTTTTTAGGTCCTTCTGGCTCTGATGTCTGTTCTCAATTTTTGATCAGGTTTTTATCTCTTATGTCCATTTTTGGGGTCCCTATTGCAGAAGAGAAGACAGTACCCCTCCCCCCTGCATGAAGATTGAATTTTTGGGGATTGAGTTAATTTCCTCAGACATGTTCTGTAGACTTCCCCTGGATAAAGTAGCTAAATTGAAGGGTTTAGTTATTCAATTTCTAAACAGTGAATCAGCCAGTTTGAAAGATTTTCAATCCCTATTAGGGGCTTTAAATTTTGCATTACGCATTATACCAGTAGAGAGAATTTTTTGAGACGTCTGTATGATGCAATGGTAAGCCATACCTCTCCCAACTCCCAGATAATTATTTCTCTTGATTTAAAGGAAGATCTATGGGTGTAGGCCCATTTTTTAGATGACTTTAATAGCGTGTCTTGCTGAAAGTCTGAATTTCAATCATCTGATAATCTGCGATTTTTTTGCTCTGCAAGCGTGATCGGCTTGGGAGGATTTTTAATGGCGAATGGATAGCGGAATTTTGGCCGTGTTCATTTAGTAGCCGAGAATTTAATAGTCTTTTTTTGGAAAGGTTTGCTCTTTTTGCAATTTTCTCTCTTTGGGGTCCCCAGCTCCGTAATCGCAGAATCCTTTTTCTCTCCAAATCTCAAAGCATCTGTTTTTAAGTGAACACTATGGCTTTTAAGAATAAGTTGGTCTGTTGGGTCTTGAGGCGACTAATGCTTATATTACTGTAAAGTAACATTTGGCTGAAAGCTACCTTTAAGCCAAGTTTCATTGATACTATTGGGGATCTTCTGTCCTAACAATGAATAGAAGATTTCCTCACTCGGTTTCCAGAAGCAACAGAGCAGAGGTCGTTTCCAACATCCTTGTGGGATCTGGTTTAACACACATACCCACTTTTATTACCCAATCACTTGCTCCATGGACATGGGTAGATTACATATGTGCGTGGGAGCAATGGACCAAATTCTGTTTATTGAACGGATTTCATCCTTCGTTATGTGTTGCTAGTTCTGCATTACCATTTTTAGACATGTTAGTTAGTATGGGACTGTCGAACTCAGCTATAGCTGATAGCGGAAATATCCTTCTTCTTAACCCCTTCACCCCCGGGCCTATTTTGACCTTAATGACCAGGCCATTTTTGTCAATTCTGACCAGTGTCCCTTTATGAGGTAATATCTCTGGAACGCTTCAACGGATCCTAGCGATTCTGAGATTGTTTTTTCGTGACATATTGGGCTTCATGTTAGTATTAAATTTAGGTCGATAATTTTTTGCGATTATTTGTGAAAAAATCAAAAATATGGCAAAAATTTTGAAAATTTTGCAATTTTCAAATTATGAATTTTTATTCTGCTAAACCAGAGAGGTATGTGACACAATATAGTTAATAAATAACATTTCCCACTTTTCTACTTTACATCAGCACAATTTTGGAAAAAAAAAAATTTTTGTTCGGACGTTATAAGGGTTCAAAGTTCATAAGCAATTTGTCATTTTTCCAGCAAAATTTACAAAACCATTTTTTTTTTTGACCACATCACATTTGAAGTCCCTTTGAGGGGTGTACATGACAGAAAACACCCAAAAGTGACACCATTCCAAAAACTGCACCCCTCAAGCTACTCAAAACTACATTCAAGAAGATTATTAACCCTTCAGGTGCTTCACGGGAACTAAAGCAAAGTGGAAGGAAAAAATGGTCATTTTAATTTTTCTAATAAAAATGTTCTTTTAGCCTCAATTCTTTCATTTTCACATGGGCAACAGGATAAAATGGATCCTAAAAATTGTTGGGCAATTTCTCCTGAGTACAGCGATACCTCATATGTGGTCATAAACCACTGTTTGGGCGCACGGCAGGGCTCAGAAGGGAAGGAGCGCCATTTGACTTTTGGAGCTAATTTTCCATTCAAAAAGTCAAATGGCGCTCCTTCTCTTCTGAGCCCTGCCGTGCGCCCAAACAGTGGTTTATGACCACATATGAGGTATCGCTGTACTCAGGAGAAATTGCCCAACAAATTTTAGGATCCATTTTATCCTGTTCCCATGTGAAAATGAAAAAATTTAGGCTAAAAGAAAATTTGTGTGGAAAAAAAAAGTACTTTTTCATTTTTACAGATTAATTTGTGAAGCACGTAGGGGTTCAAAAAGCTCAACACCCATCTAGATATGTTCCCTGGGGGACTAGTTTCCAAAATGGGGTCACTTGTGGGGGAGCTCCAATGTGTAGGCACACAGGGGCTCTCCAAATGCAACATGGTGTCGCTAAAAATTTGAGCTGATTTTTCAGTCAAATTGTTAGCGGACACCATGTTGCGTTTTGAGAGCCCCTGTGTGCCTAAACATTGGAGCTCCCCCACAAGTGACCCCATTTTGGAAACTAGACACCCCAGGGAACATATCTAGATGGGTGGTGAGCATTATGAACACCTCAGTGCTTCACAAATTAATCTGTAAAAATGAAAAAAGAAAATTTTTATGGAAAAAAAAGTACTTTTTAATTTTTACGAATTAATTTATGACGCACCAGGGGGTTCAAAATGCTCACCACCCATCTAGATATGTTCCCTGGGGGGTCTAGTTTCCAAAATGGGGTCACTTGTGGGGGAGCTCCAATGTATAGGCACACAGGGGCTCTCCAAACGCGACATGGTGTCCGCTAACAATTTGAGCTGATTTTTCAGTCAAATTGTTAGCGGACACCATGTTGCGTTTGGAGAGCCCCTGTGTGCCTAAACATTGGAGCTCCCCCACAAGTGACCCCATTTTGGAAACTAGACACCCCAGGGAACATATCTAGATGGGTGGTGAGCATTTTGAACACCCCAGTGCTTCACAAATTAATCTGTAAAAATGAAAAAAGAAAATTTTTATGGAAAAAAAAGTACTTTTTAATTTTTACGGATTAATTTATGACGCACCAGGGGGTTCAAAATGCTCACCACCCATCTAGATATGTTCCCTGGGGGGTCTAGTTTCCAAAATGTGGTCACTTGTGGGGGAGCTCCAATGTATAGGCACACAGGGGCTCTCCAAACGCGACATGGTGTCCGCTAACAATTTGAGCTGATTTTTCAGTCAAATTGTTAGCGGACACCATGTTGCGTTTGGAGAGCCCCTGTGTGCCTAAACATTGGAGCTCCCCCACAAGTGACCCCATTTTGGAAACTAGACCCCCCAGGGAACTTATCTAGATGGGTGCTGAGCATTTTGAACACCCCGGTGCTTCACAACATAATCTGTAGGAATGAAAATAGAAATTTTTTGTGGAAAAAAAAGTACTTATTCAATTTTACAGATGAATTTGTGAAGCACCTGGGGATTCAAAATGTTCACAACCCATCTAGATATGTTCCCTGGGGGCTCTAGTTTCCAAAATGGGGTCACTTGTGGGGGAGCTTTAATGTTTAGGCACACAGGGGCTCTCCATACCCAACATGGTGTCCGCTAACAATTGGAATTATTAGCGGACACCATGTCGCATATGGAGAGCCCATGTGTGCCTAAACATTGGAGCTCCCCACAATTGACCTCATTTTGGAAACTAGACCCCCCAAGGAATGCATCTAGATGCATAGTGAGCACTTTGAACCCCCATGGGCTTCACAAATTGATCCGTAAGAAGGAAAAAGTACTTTTCTTTTCACACAAATTTTCTTTTTTAATTTTTACGGATCAATTTGTGAAGCACCTGGGGGTTCAAAGTGCTCACTATGCATCTAGATATGTTCCTTGGGGGGTCTAGTTTCCAAAATGGGGTCACTTGTGGGGAGCTCCAATGTTTAGGCACACAGGGGCTCTCCATATGCGACATGGTGTCCGCTAACAATTGGAATTATTAGCGGACACCATGTCGCATATGGAGAGCCAATGTGTGCCTAAACATTAAAGCTCCCCCACAAGTGACCTCATTTTGGAAACTAGACCCCCCAAGGAATGCATCTAGATGCATAGTGAGCACTTTCAACCCCCACGTGCTTCACAAATTGATCCGTAATAAGGAAAAAGTACTTTTTTTCACACAAATTTTCTTTTTTCGGATCAATTTGTGAAGCACCTGGGGGTTCAAAGTGTTCACTATGCATCTAAATATAGCGAAGCCCATTTTTATTTTTTTTCTAGGACTAAATTCTAGAAAAAAAATGGCGTGGGGCTCCACCACATTTTTGGTCCAGCCAGGTACAACTTGGCAGCTACGGATTGCCACCAACCCCCAGCTGCCTCGTTGTACCTGGCTGGCTTCCAAAAATACAGAAAAGCCCTTTTTTTTTTTTTTTTCTAGAACTAATTCTAGAAAAAAAATTACGTGGGGCTCCGCCATATTTTTGGTCCAGCCAGGTACAACTAGGCAGCTGGGGGCTGGAATCCGCAGCATGGAGAGGCCCAAGCGTTCTGGGCCCCCCAGGCTGCGAATTGCAGCCCGCAGCCGCTCCAGAAAATGGCGCATTCATTGAAGCGCCATTTTCTGGCGCTGTACCCAGACTCTTCCAGTTGCCCTGGTGCCGGTGGCAAACTGGGTAATAAAGGGGTTAATGCCAGCTTTTTATTGGCAGCTGGCACTAAGCCCGAGATTCATAATATAGGGCCAATGTTAGACCCACCATTAGGAATCTCTGGTAAATAGTCAGAAAATACACACAGAGAAAAATCTTTTTATTTGAAAAAAAAACACAAACAAAATTCGGACTCCATCTTTATTATAAAGATCCGACGTAGTCCACAACGAAGGTCCCACGACGCACGATCGCCTCCGACGTAGTCCACAACGAAGGTCCCACAACGCTCGATCGCCTCTGCTCAATCCAGAGACTGCAGCAAGGGATCAAGTGTCCTCTTCCTACAGCCTCTGGGGTCAGAGTTATGGTGCACTGTATGACAATGATCTGTCATACAGTGCACCATGACTATGATCCCAGAGACTACAACAAGAGGACACTTGATCCCTTGTTGCACCCATCCATCCACCTATGCACCCATCATCCACGCACGCACACAACCACGCACATCCACATCCACGCATGCACGCGGACATCCACGCACGCACGCACATCCACATCCACGCACATCCACACACACATCCACGCACGCACATCCATGCACGCACACATCCACGCACGCACATCCACACACGCACATCCACATCCACGCGCATCCACACACACATCCACGCACGCACACCCACGCAAGCACACATCCACGCACGCATGCTGACATTCACGCATGCTGACATCCACGCACGCATGCTGACATCCACGCACGCACATCCATGCACACATCCATCTATGCACACGTCCACACACGCACGCGTCCACGCACGCTCATGTACGCTCACGTCCACGCACGCACACGCATGCACCCCCCATCCATCTATCCATTCACCCATCCATCCATCCATCCATCATCCATCCATCAATTCATTCATACATACATAGATACATGCATACATACATACATAGATACATACATACATGCATACATACATAGATACATGCATACATACATGCATACATACATGCATGCATACATACATACATACATACATAGATACATACATACATAGATACATGCATACATACATACAAGCATACATACATAGATACATAGATACATACATACATACAAACATACATACTTACCTCCCTCTCGATAGACCGATCAGCAGGAGGAGGCCGGGAGAGGAGGCGGGGAGAGGAGGCGGGGCCACCGACCGGCCGGCCGAGGAGCTGCACAGCCGGACGCAGCGGCGGGTGCACCGATGTGTGCAGCCCGCCGCAGGAGGTGAGGGGTGGGGGCTGCCTGGAGGGGGATGCCTAGGGGGGGGCTGCCTAGGGGGGGGCCGTAGGAGGGGACCAGGCACTGTGGTCGGCGGGCGCAGCCGCGGCTGCAGCCCGCCGGCATATACATAATAGAGGGGGGGCGGGCGGTTCCGGGGGGGCCCCTGTAGGTCCTGGTGCTGGAGGGGGCTGTGGAGGGGTGGGCACTTGCCGATCCGCCCCTCCAGATCTGATTGGAGAGCTTCAATCAGATCTGGAGGGGTGAATCCCTGTGATTCCCTCCGATCGGCAGTTTCACCTTTAAACTGCCGATCGGAGGGGTCCTGGGCACGGGGGGGTTAATCCACCCCCTGTGGGGTCATCTGCAGGTTGTCACAGAGCAGCAGCGTCTGTGACACCTGAGCGACCCCACTCACAGGAGCTGCAGCAGCTCAAATCTGCCAGGACGTTGTGCAACGTCCTGTGTCGGGAACGGGCAGAAACACAGGACGTTGCACAACGTCCTATGTCGTTAAGGGGTTAAAACTCTATGGTGCTTTATCCTGGTCTTCATTATTTGCTATCAAGCAATTTTTTGAAGGGTTTTAGGAAGAATTCTTTTTCTGCTGATAACAGATGACCAGTTACAGTAGACCTGTTAACAAAATTGTGTAAGGTTGTTTTAGCAGTCTGCTGAGGCCACACTTTTTCATTCTATTTTTATTACATTATTTTTTGCAGCAATGCGAATAGGAGAGTTGCTATCTGCTAATAGGCTACAAGCCTCTGGGTTGCTTTTGTCAGATGTTTCCATCCTGCAAGATAGATTAGTAATTTTCTTGAAAAGGCCAAAAACCAACCAGCTGGGGAAAGGCTCGCAAATTATTTTGCAACCAATACCTGAATCCAGTTTGTGTCCAGTGTTTCAGATGAAGGAATGGCTGTCAATCCGTCCTTCTGGGTTTGAATCTCTTTTCATACATAAATACTCCTGTGACCAAATTTCAATTCACTTTTATACTTAGGAAGTCGTTGAAAGCCCTGCACTTGGAGGATTTACGGATGACAGCTCATTCTTTCAGAATTGGAGCAGCCACAGAAGCTTCCCAAGCTGGTTTAGGTGAAGCGTTAATTAAACAGTTAGGAAGGTGGAAATCGAATAAATACCAATTGTATGTCCGCTCTCATTTGTTGTTTACGTGTTGAATTTTTATTTCTTCAGGGCCTAAATCTGTATGGATAGTTGGGAGTTCATATGTCTATTGGGCGCAGCAACAAGCAGTTAAGCGGACTTATTCAGAGAATTTATTCTTTGACACTTCCAATGTGCAAATCTTCTGGCATGGAGTTTGGGGGCTTAGATGGTCGCAATTAACCCATTAAGGACCAAGCCTCATTTTTGCAATTCTGACCAGTGTCACTTTATAAGGTTATAACTCTGGAACACTTCAACATATCCCAGTGATTCCAAGACTGATTTTTCATGACATATTGGACTTCATATTAGTAGTAAATTTAGGATGATATTTTCTGCATTTCTTTGACCAACTAGAGTGTTTACATGCAGTGACAGTTCAAAGCCATGACGGGTATAGCCGTCATTGGTCATTAAGTGATTCTTTTAGATCTGTCCTTGCGTTATCCCATGCCGGATTTATGAATTCTACATTTAATTGGAAACGATATTGGTAAGTTTAGGTCATCTGATTTATTGAGGCAAATCAAACAGGATTTAATTTGGATTTCGCAGTTATTTCCTATTACTACTTTGGCCTTTTCAGAAATCATTTCTTGTCTCCATTGGCAAATGGATGGTCTGTGGTTTCTCGAGAATATCAAATGAAAAATTAACAGGGAGCTGTACAAATTTTTTCCAAGTCTTAATGGTTTTTCTTACAGACATACAGAGCTGGAAGTGTACGTTGTGGGGATGTATGGTCGTGATTCTATTCATTTGTCAGATATAGGATATGATATCCTCAATTTGGATTTTCAAACTATTATAGAATATTGGTCGGGTTGCTTTGTGGGGGGCCTCGGCTCGTTGAGCAGAGGTCTTTTGGGTGGGTCACCTAGTTGTTTGGTTGGATCCGTATGTAAGAAATAATTTTAAAGTTATTTATGGAATTATTTATTTAAGTTATGACATTACTGATATTTAATTCATTGTTGTTATGTATGGATTTATTATATTGAGAAAGTTTTATTAAACTTGACAAAGGTACCTGACCAATAAATATGTTATTTTTAACCCCACAAGTTATCTCAGTGTAGTCCTTTTATTATTGATAGTATATCATTTGAATAATGGGCATTATGACCTCATGTGAAAAACCGGCTCCTGAGACACTTCAGAGAAATGTTGAAGAGTGTTGTTAAGGTAATATCCTCCACAAAGTACTTTTCTATATTTCAGTTTTTCTGTGAAGCTCAAGTTCAGGATTATGAGGAATGGTTAGTGATTATATTATAGTTCTTAACTGTAAGCTTCAGAATAAAGTGTTCATATCTTTTTATTAATATAAATTGACCCTAGACATTTCTCAAGTATAATCACCCTACCTGGTGTACTCCTTTTATCTACCACTGCTTCCTCTCAGATCAGTGGACTGTTCTTTATACTTCCAAGATGGTTGCCACAGTGGTAAATCTAATACTTGATATTTTTGTGTAGTGTTCTAATAAAGGCAGGGAATGTGTGGCTTAGGGCCGCTTTACACACACCAACTTCTGTGTCCAACTTCTGAACAGATCTCTGGTTGCAGTGAAATCATGGACACATTGTTCCATTTGTACTCAGCCACAAAATGGAGCAATGTGTCCATGATTTCACTGCAACCAGAGATCTGTTCAGAAGTTGGTCACAGAAGTTGGTGTGTGTAAAGCGGCCCTTAGGGTGCTTTCACCCTGCGATTTTTGCATTTCCGATGCTGCCCGAAAAAAATCGGACAGCATCGGACTGATTTTCGGACCCATGCATCCCTATGGGGATCGGACCGAATCGGATGTGCACTAAATGCCATCCGATTTAGTCCGATCCGATTCTGCCCGATTTTGGCCGATTTTTTTTCAGGAGAAAAAAATCGTTGCCTGCAACGATTTTTTCATCCGATTACAAAATCTGACAGACTCGGATCGGACCAAATCGGATGGCATTTAGTGCACATCCGATCTGACCCGATCCCTAACATGGGGCCCTATGGAGAAGGGTCCGAGGAAACATGTGATGTCTCCTCGGACCCCATTTTACTGTACTGAGCATGCTCAGTACAGTAAAACTGCTCCTGGGAGCACAAGGGTTAAAAAGAAAAAAAAAAAAAAGTTTATTCTCACCTGCCCCCGAGCCCCCGCTGTCCCCCGCCGTCTTCCTCTAGGTTCCCGGTGGCTCCCGCAGGCTGCCGCAGGCTCCGGTGTCAGCAGAGGTGTACCTCTGCTGTTCAGGACCTGCGGTGATGTCACAGTCATGTGACCGCGAGTTCACCATGGTGAACCCGCGGTCACGTGACTGTGACATCACCGCAGGTCCTGTGTACAGCAGAGGTACACCTCTGCTGACACCGGCAGCCTGCGGAAGCCACCGGGAACCACCGGGAACCTAGAGGAAGATGGCGGGGGACAGCGGGGGCTCGGGGGCAGGTGAGAATAAACTTTTTTTTTTTTTTCTTTTTTTGCAGCCCGGCGCCGATTTTATGCCGGAATCGGGTGCCTATTTGGCACCCGATTCCAGGCATCAGAAGGGAGCCGATGCTGTCCGATTTATATCGGACAGCATCGGCTCCCTAAAAATCGTGGTGTGAACGCACCCTTAGACTGACAATTGTACTTTCCATGACACTGCAGTATTTATCTTGGAAGCAGAAGAAACAGATCTGAGCTTAGGAGGCTGTATGTGGCACACATAGGGCAACAAATAGGCTGAGTATACATTAAAAATATATAGCTACTTCTCAGTTCCAGGTAGGGTGAAGGGTCACTTAAAGACCTCATTCAGACATCAGTAATACTTCTAATATATAGAAACACACATTGTTACTGGTTAATATACTCCCTTTTTACCATCAGTTTTTTATATCACTAATTTTCATTAAAAAGAAAATATAAATTGCAAAGATTTTCATACCCATGACAATGTTAATCAGATAGGACATGGATTAAAAATAGATATGTCTCCTTAACTGGGAGCAAAAACACAGACATTTGTACAGTCCCACAGATAATACATTAATGGGTATATGTTCTCAGAAAAGCACAGATTGATTGAAAATGTTCATGACTCATGGATGTCTAAATGTGGCCTAAGATACAGAACATTTGATGAACCCCTCTCACACAAAACCTCTATTGTAAATTCCCAGATGTATATTGTACATTATGTAATGATACCTTACAGTAAATGTCATAAGTGAATACATCAGAGGTAATCACACTTCTTAATCAGCAACAGTACACTAAAAGCAGGATGAATAATTATGTCTTCATTTAGTATAATAGAGCAGGAGATGTTCTCATAACAATCTAACAAGAACAGGAAGTATAGACAGATTGGATTGATGTCAGCCAAATTACCACAGTCTGATTCATGAAAATGATCCTGCTGTTAAATAAAATATAAATGATATCACAGCATTTTTTTTCCACAAAATAACAAACATTTTCTTACGTGTGAGGTAGATATTTTCATACTGCCCCTCTCAAGATGTTCGAAACTTTACAACTTGTCAGCATGCCCTGACAGCAGGCATAAGGCTGTGTTCAATCAATTAATTGAGTAAGAAAAGTTTCCAGCACCAAACCAATCTTCAATTTTTCAATTTTTTATTGGTGCATCGTACAATAAAATCTCATCCGGGGGACGCAGCCCCCTCCAACAAATGCTGGATGCGTTTCGGACAGGAGTCCTTTCTCAACAGCATAAAATCTGACTAGACTAATCCTTCTTAGGCTGGTTTCACATTGCGATTTTGGAGCATCCGTGGCTGTCCGTTGTAAAACAGACAGCCACGGATCTGATTTGGCTCCCATGTTATCCTAGGGGGATAAGATCGGATTTGGCCTAATTGCCATCCGATTTTGTGGGATCCAATTTGTGTCCGATTTTTTGCTGTACCCAAAATCGGACATTGCTCCGATTTTGGGCTCTGAAAAAAAATCAGACCCAAATAGGATCCCACAAAATCGGATGGCAATTAGGCCAAATCCGATCCGATTCTCGGCCTTTAACATGAAGGCCACTGGAGCACGGGTCCGAGAAAAGACAGGATAATTTCTCGGACCCGATTTTAGTGTACTTAGCATGCTCTATACATTGCAGAAGCAAAATTAAGTAAAAGAAATTATTAAAAATAAAAAAATCTCTATGCTCACCTGTCCGGGATCCACCGCTGGCTCCAGCAAGCTGCGGTGTGACTACAGGACCTGTCGTGACGTCACATCCCGATCAGCTAATCGGGTCACATGACCGATTACCGCGGTAACTGCGGTAATGTGACCCGATGATGCTGCTGGTCCTATAGTCATACCGCAGCTTGCTGGAGCCATCGGTGGATCCTGGACAGGTGAGCATAGAGATTTTTTTATTTTTAACCCTTTCTTTTACTACATTTCACTTCCGCATTGTATGTACACACAATGCGGAAGTGGAAGGGCCCTGCACAGTGCTTTCTATTGCCAAAACCTGTTAGGCGCCACAGGTAAGTCACAGGAGCTGTTAATTACACAAATTAGAGAAGCATCACATGATTTTTCTAACAGTGCCAATACTTTTGTCCACCCCTTTTTTATGTTTGGTGTGGAATTAGATCCAATTTGGCTTTAGGACAATTCTTTTTGTGTTTTTTCATTGAAGACAAATTAAATGAAGATAAGAATACCAAAGAATTTGTGATTGCAATCATTTTCAGGAAGAAACTGAGTATTATCTGACAAAATTGCAGGGGTGTCAATACTTTTGACCACAACTGTATACACCATAATCATCAAAACAAACTACATCCCCCATGGGCTGGACAAATCGCACCTTAGGGGTGTCACATCGCCATTGGACTCGGTGGCTAGTGTTCCTGCCTTGGCTGCTGGGAGGCGCCAGATTCCTTCGGCTGATGGTGCCGGTGATAGGAGGGCCTTGTCCTCATATGGATCTGCTCCTTCGACGTCTGCCTCTGTCGCTGAACGCCGCCGTGTTTCTCCTTTGTGCGATGTTGGTCATAGAGGAGCGGGCCCTGCAGAGGTGTCTGATAGGCGCAGCCTTCGTTCTTCTGTCAGAAGTGGGGTGGTTGGTGCCAGTCGTGCATCACCATCTGGCCTGGTTCTAGGGGCGGTCCGGATGAGATCATCAGGCTATGAGCTCCATGTTGGCCTAATGCATATTGATCTGTATGTATTGCAACAACTATTTTTTGTTTAATATGATGTGATTTTATGTCTGCATGCATATTGTTCAGATGTCAACAAAGTTAAAAAAAAAAAAAAAGGTCCTCAGTCAGAGACAGGATGTCCCTCCTCCTGCTCCCAGCAGCACATTCTAGTGTGGAACTGAAGCTGATGGTCACAGCAGATTTCTCTCTCCCTCTCCAGAAACCAGATTGATCCTATTCTCATGTTATAAGCTGGATATTGTTAATTCTCAATAAATGAACATTCTCTGTTGCTCGCTGTGGACATCACGCTGATTAAAGCGCTGCTAACACTCCAGCCTATGGGAGGTAACCGCGCCCTTCAAATACATTGGAGCCTGTCTTGCAGGCTGCCAGATATAGTTTTGGTTCCCCAGTGATATAGTGTGTTTAGTTTTGACTCTGACCTTTGCCTGGATTTTCGACTCTGCTACCGCCTGACGATTTTGTACCTTAGCTGCCCTCTCGGTTTTGACTCGGACTCCTGACTACGTTCTTCGGATCCTGATTTTTCCCTTCCTGGCGACCTCCCTGCTCTTTTGCTCATAATAGACAGCTACCCCCTGGGCTCCGCTGTAATTCCAGATCCCTGTATAGGGGTTAAGGGTGTCGGGGTTTCTCGGGGTGCTGCATTACCAGCAGCTCAGCCTCACAGCGGATGGTCGTCACATTACATCTGGCCATACCATTATATATATATATATATATATAATCAGCTATATATATAAAAGCATTCCCTTACCTTTTTTTTTTTCTCTTTGTTTCCCAATGGTTTTCCCTGTTTTTTTTTCTCCACTCTGAGCTGTGTCTGTGGCTGATTGCTTCCCTCAATGCACCTGTGTCCTGCTTCACAGTCTTGTGGAGGATCATTCCCATCATCCTATACCAACATGCTGTACAAGCCACGAGCTGGAGTCCTCTGTGTGAACACTGGAGATCAGAAGGCCTCGTACCCTGGATGTCAGTACCTGGGGGGCTCTGCCTGCCCATGTGCCCAGGTATTGCCCGCGGATGCGGCCAAAGTTTTGTTACATATTTCTTTGTCTTACCTTAAGAAATCTTTGTGTTTGGAGGCATACCTAGACAGTGGCTCAGAGGGGAATTTCATAGATCACCAGGTAGCAAGAATTCTTGGTGTACCACTCCTTAGGCTTACTGCAGTTAATGGCACGCTCTTCATCCAGTGTGGAGTGGAATTCGTCGCTAAGGAAGTGTCATTGCTGGTGGGGTCTTTACATGCTGAAAATGTGTCACTTTTTGCTATTGGTAATTTATCATCTGCAGTAATCCTGGGCGTGTCATGGTTACGTAAACATAACCCAGACATAGACTGGCATTTGGGTGACATCGTGTGCTGGAGCCCAAAGTGTCAGGATAACTGTATCTCGCTGTCTGGAAACCAAGTGAAGGTCAAGCCTCCTCCCTTTGTGCCATATGCCTTTAGAGATTTTGAGGATGTATTTTCTATTCAGGAATCAGAGAAATTACCCCCTCACAGAGAGTATGATTGCGCCATAGATTTGATACCTGCTTCTCGTCTCCCAAAGGGGAGAATATTTCATCTCTCTGGTCCAGAACGTCAGGCCATGAAAGATTACATAGCAGACAGTATGCGAAAAGGGTATATTAGACCGTCCACCTCACCAGTAGGGGGCGGTTTCTTTTTTGTGGGAAAGAAAGATGGCGGCCTCAGACCTTGCATTGATTACCGCGAATTAAACGCGATCACTTTGAAAAACCAGTATCCTCTTCCACTTATCCCTGATCTGTATAATCAGCTGTTGGGAGCCAAGTATTTCACCAAACTGGACATTAGGGGAGCATATAACCTTGTCCGTATAAAAGAAGGCGATGAGTGGAAGACCGCGTTTAACACGCCTCTCGGCCATTTTCAGTATCTCGTAATGCTGTTCGGGTTAAGTAACGCACCTGCAGTTTTACAGAATTTTGTCAACGATATTTTCAGAGATATCAGTGGTGTATATGTGGTCGTTTATTTGGACGACATTCTGCTTTTTTCTCCTGGTGTTTGGTCGCACGTCCGACATGTCCGTACTGTACTCCAGAGACTCAGAGAACATTCTTTAGTTGCCAAATTAGAGAAATGTGTCTTCATGGAGGAGGAGATACATTTTTGGGGGTATATTATATCAGCCAAAGGTTTTCGCATGGATCCTTCTAAAATTAAACCCATTAAGGAATGGATACAACCCAAGTCTCTAAAGGCACTGCAGGGATTCTTGGGTTTCGCTAACTATTATTGCAAATTTATTAAAGGGTTTTCAGAGATAGCCAAACCACTCACTGATTTGACACGTAAAGGGGCGGATGTGGTTAATTGGAAGCCTGAAGCAATTCATGTGTTTTCTACGTTAAAAGAATGTTTTTCCTCTGACCCATATTTGGTGCAGCCTGATTTGGACCGCCCCTTTATTGTAGAGCTAGATGCCTCTGAAGTTGGAGTGGGAGCAGTGCTATCACAAGGCACTGCATCCCTCACTCAACTTCATCCGTGTGCCTTCTTTTCCAGTAAATTTTCATCTACAGAGATGAATTATGATATAGGTAATCGGGAATTGTTGGCAACAAATGGGCCTTCGAGGAATGGCGCCACTTCCTCGAAGGCGCCAAACATAGGGTTACCGTAATTACTGATCACAAAAACCTAACCTATTTGGAGCCAGCGAAAAGACTGAATCCTAGACAGGCTAGGTGGGCTTTGTTCTTCTCTAGATTTGAGTTCGTTATCACTTTCCGACCGGATACTAAAAACGTAAGGGCTGATGCCCTGTCTCGAAGTTTTTGCCTCTTACAGGTCGAGGAAGTGGAACGGACTCCTATTTTAGCCAAGGGAATTGTTGTTTCGACTGTGTCTTTGGATCTTCTGGAAGAGATTCGTGGATCTCCAGAACAGGCCCCCGACACTACTCCTGCCCAAAAACTATTTGTCCCTGCCAAATTCCGCCTCCAAGTCCTAAAGGAATCACATGATTCCGTCCTTGCAGGGCATCCTGGTATCAATAACACCATCAGACTTGTAACCAGGAATTTGTGGTGGCCAACTATAGTAAAGGACTGCAAGGACTATGTACTGGCTTGTGAAACTTGTGCTCGCGCTAAGTCTCCCCGCAACCGCCCTGCCGAGTTGCTCCAGTCCTTGCCTACCCCTGAGGGTCCTTGGACTCATATCTCCATGGATTTTATTACTGACCTACCACTCTCGGAAGGGAAGACTTGTATCTGGGTAGGGGTAGACAGATTCAGCAAGCAGTGTCATTTTGTTCCACTGTCCGGGTTACCTAATTCCGAGACCCTGAGCAAGTTATTTATTAATCATGCTGTGCGATTGCATGGTGTTCCTATGAATATTGTTTCTGACAGGGGCACCCAGTTTGTTTCTAAATTTTGGAGGGCATTCTGTACACGGATTGGAATTGACTATTCCTTTTCTTCTGCCTATCACCCTGAAACCAATGGCCTTCTCAAATTGTACCAATCCCGGTTCGTCCTGTCCAGTTCCCTCCTCCTGCGGTCTTGGTCGGGGGTGCCGTAGAATACGAAGTTCAACGGATCCTTGATTCCCGCTTAGTGAGAGGATCCATGCAGTATCTGGTACAATGGAAGGGCTATGGTCCGGAGGAGAGGTCCTGGGTGCCTGCTAGTAATATCCATGCCAAGGGTTGGATCAGGAAGTTTCATCTTCTTCATCCCAATAAACTGGGTTTTGTGGGTCCGGAGGCCCCTCGTAGAGGGGGGGTACTGTCACATCGCCATTGGACTCGGTGGCTGGTGTTCCTGCCTCGGCTGCTGGGAGGCGCCGGATTCCTTCGGCTGGTGGTGCCGGTGATAGGAGGGCCTTGTCCTCATATGGACCTGCTCCTTCGACGTCTGCCTCTGTCGCTGAACGCCGCCGTGTTTCTCCTTTGGGTGATGTTGGTTGCAGAGGAGTGGGCCCTGCAGAGGTTTCTGATAGGCGCAGCCTTCTTTCTTCTGTCAGAAGTGGGGTGGTTGGTGCCAGTCGTGCATCACCATCTGGCCTGGTTCTAGGGGCGGTCCGGAAGAGATCATCAGGCTGTGAGCTCCAGCCTATGGGAGGTAACCGCGCCCTTCAAATACATTGGAGCCTGTCTTGTAGGCTGCCAGATACAGTTTTGGTTCCCCAGTGATATAGTATGTGTTTGGTTTTGACTCTGACCTTTGCCTGGATTTTCAACTCTGCTACCGCCTGATGATTTTGTACCTTAGCTGCCCTCTTGGTTTTGACTCGGATTACGTTCTTCGAATCCTGATTTTTCCCTTCCTGGTGACTTCCCTGCTCTGCTGCTCATAATAGGCAGCTACCCCCTGGGCTCCGCTATAATTCCAGATCCCTGTATAGGGGTTAAGGGTCTCGGGGTTTCTCGGGGTGCTGCCTTACCAACAGCTCAGCCTCACAGCGGATGGTCATCACAAGGGGTACCTCACACACAGCGATATTGCTAGCGATATCGCTGAAATCAGCGTCCTCACCAGCGATATCGCTGTGTGGGAAAAGCAGCAGCGACAGGGCCCCTGCTGTGAGGTCACTGATCGTTACACAACGATCAGGACCATTTTTTTGCTCGTTGATCTCCCGCTGTGCAGTATGCATCGGCATGTTTGACAGCAGGAGACCAATGAGTGCCGGTTCCGATAATGCAGGGAGCCGACGCGGGCAGCTGCCCCTCCACAAGCCGCAGCCACAGTAGCGTGCAACCGGCCGCGCAGTGCATGCTGTGACATGTAGTCATAAGAAGGTGGTCAGAGGTACCACTGATTCAAGAGCACAATAGCACTACCACACTTTACTTATAGGTAATCAACATTGGGCTATTCATTAGGCATTGGTCTCATGAGAAGTTGCAATACAGCAGTGTATATGCAACAAGGGTCTAATGGTGTGATTAGCATACAAGGACGAAGTGTCGTATGATCCGCGCTGCTACCAAAGGAAGACCAGGACAAAGGATAGTCTGGTTGAAGTTAACTCTTTAATCCTACGTGTTTCAGAGCCCCTCCTGGCCCCTTCCTCAGGGAAATGTATTTCCCTGAGGAATGGGCTAGGAGGGGCTCTGAAACGCGTAGGATTAAAGAGTTAACTTCAACCAGACTATCCTTTGTCCTGGTCTTTCTTTGGTAGCAGCGCGGATCATATGACACCTCGCCCTTGTATGCTGATTTCTGACCGCGGTGACCTGTAAATGTGTGGATCCAGCAGCAGCTACTGACTAAGCGTTCATACTGGTTGTGGGTTTACACAACCAGATCAGGTGAGCAGGCCCTTGTCGCCATATATATACCTCTATACTTTAGGGCCCCTTTACACACGGCTACATTTCTAGGGTTGCTACAGGTAACTTACTGGTTGCAGTGAAATCATGGAGATAAGGTTCTACCTTGTTGCTGTGTACAAATGGAACCATGTCTCCATGATTTCACTGCAGCCAGTAAGTTACCTGTAGCCACCCTAGAAATGTAGCCGTGTGTAAAGGGGCCCTTAGAGATAAGACCCTATTGCGCATTTGTCTCACTTTTTTAGATAATGGTGTGATTAGACACTTATGATCCAGATTGGTGTTATATTGAGTCCTGGTTTCTTTTATACCTATGAATGATTGTAATCTGGGCGGATTGTGCCTAGTTCGGTATTTTATGTAACAATTGCACATTTGTACACCCATTTGGGTATTGATTGTTCTATGTATTGGTATTATTTTGCAAGTGCCATATTCATACCTGATGTATTATAGCCCTTTATACTATCTACAAAGTTGTATATAGTCCATGTGCTTCAGTGGTGTAGCCTGCCATACAGCTGCTTGCACTGTGGTTGTAATCCCTGTTTTATCTGTCATTAAAAATCACTTGGTTTATGCAAATACTGGACATTTGATCATGTATGTTTTGTATTCGAATAAATAGATGCAGATCAGCGGATATTGGATTATGTGGTCAGACCATGCCCCGATATTTCTGAGACTAAAGGCCCTGTCACACACTACGATATCGTTAACGATATCATTGCAACATCATTGGTTTGGTGACATTGCAGCGATGTCGAAACGATGAGGTCGTTCATCGTTGGTCGTTGGTAAATGACCTGGACCATGAATTTATTGTTGGTCTCCCGCTGGGCGCCCAGCATCAGCGCATGTGACAGCGGGAGTCCAACGATGAACGAGCTCCAAGCGCCGCACAGCTAGTGCTGGGAGCTGATAACCAGAGTAAACAGCGGGTAACTAAGCAGAGTGCGGTGCTTAGTTACCCGCTGATTACCCTGGTTATCAGTGTTCTCACTGGTCCTGATCGCTGGTGAGTCTGCCTGTGTAACAGCTCATCAGCGATCAGATCACGATGTCCCAGCGATCCACATTGTTCGTCGGATCGCTGGGACATTGATAGGTGTAACGGGGTCTTAACTCTACGTCATCAGTCTAATCCTTCTGCTAGGTGTCAGTTAAACACATCTTTATTGTTGCAAAGCAAGGTGGTAGAGAAAGTACAGACTAAGGTCCAACATTACTTCCAGTCAAACGACAACATAGAAGTCACAGACAAGTCCTTGTGGTCGGCTCATAAAGCTATAATTAGAGTAATCTTTCTGCAACAAGCGTTCTATTTGAAGCGTTAAAGGGTATCCAGGGTTACTTTGTTAGCCCAGCTTTAACAATTAGAGTCTTTAACCCCTTCACCACCTGGCGATTTTACATTTTCATTTTTTGCTCCTCTGCTTCCAAGAGCCATAACTTTTTTTTATTTTTCCGTCAATATAGTCATATGATGGCTTGTTTTTTGCAGTACGAGTTGTACTTTCAGATGCAATCATTTATTTTACCATATAGTGTACACATTAGTTTTTTGGGTTTTTTAGTCACCAACTTCACTATATAGTAAAACTGACATGACGGTGTGATGCCTCAGGTCAGCACGATTTCGTAGATACCAAACATGTATACTTTTACTGGTATCTAAGTGGTGAACAAAAAATTTCAGAAGTTTGAAAAAAATCTGAGATTACTTACCGGTAATTGTATTTTATGGAGTCCACGACAGTACCCACTAAGAGAGGGGATCTGCCTATAGGGACAGGAAACCTATAGATAAAGAGGTGCAGCCCCTCTGTCTCCTCAGTTGGTTACAGAGAATTTAGAGGAACCGCCATAACCATATAAATACATGAACATATTAATCATCATATTAGGATACCATCACCATAAGCGCGAGAGATCACACAACACCTTTCTGAAGTGCAGAAAAAAAATGGTGAATAATCATGAATACTAATGATAAGAATAAGAACAATAACTACGGGTGGGAAGTGAGTGGGTGCTGTCATGGACTCGGTAAATTACGATTACCGGTAAGTAATCTCGGATTTTCCTATCACCACGACAGCACCCACTGAGAGACTTTTAGAGACCATCACCTGGGAGGGACCACAGTATTGAGAACTGATCTCCTGAAATCATGATCAGAAGAAGAAGACAAATCAAGGTGATAGTGTCTGAAGAAGTTGGAAGGTGAGGCCTAAGTTGCCACCTTACAAATGAACTCTATAGATACATCAACTCTCTCAGCCCAAGAAGAGGACAAGACCCTTGTGGAGTGTGCTCTTATGCCATCTGGAGGATTCTCAATTTTGGCTGAGTAGGCTGAGCAGACTGTGTCTCGCATCCATCGGGATAAAATGCTTTTTGTGGTGCCAGACCCCTTTTTGTGACCCTGAAAGGAGACAAACAGAGCCCTACTCTTCCTCCAGGACTTAGTTCTAGCTATATACTCTAACACTGTCCTCCTGATGTCTAACGGATAGAACCTGTGTTCCTCCGGATTGGATGAGTTATCATAATAGGAAGATAGAAATATCTCCTGGCTGATGGAATTTAGAGAAAACCTTTGGTAGATAGGAGGGGTCTGGTTTTAGAATTAGTTTATCTGACAAAACTAGAAGGAAGGGAACATCTATTGAAAGTGCTTGAAAGTCACCCACTCTTCTGGCTGATGTCAAGGCTACCAGTAAGGTTGTCTTCAAGGTCAGATCATTAATGGAAGCAGAAGACAGGGGCTCAAAGGGAGGCCCCTTCAAAATGAGATTTGCACTTTTAGAGTGCTGATAGCCAGGCCAAGTTCACAACCTTTCTGTAAAAACGGCAAGATAGCTAAAATAGGTGCCTGAATAAAATTGCAAGAATTTCCTCCATACTTTAGAATAGATTCTTGTGGTAACTAGTTTTTGACTTTGGAGAAGAGTGGATATTAAGGCATCAGAAAATCCTCTTTGCCTTAGAAGCTGCCTCTCAAATGCCATGCAGTCAGATGGAGACCCTCCACTTGAGGATGATAGAATGGATCCTGAGAGAGCAGCTCTGGACCTGTTGGTAAGATCCAAGGGTCGGTTACAGACGGAGCTCTCAGCCATGAGAACCAAGGCCTCCTGGACCAGAAAGGAGCGATGAGGATCACTCTCGCCCTTTCCTCCCTGATCTGCCTGAGGACTAGAGGGATCAGACACATCGGAGGAAAGGCATAGGCAAGATTGTAAGTCCATGGCACATATAGAGCATCCACAACTTCTGGGTGATCTGAGGGATGTAGGGAAGCAAACCGTCTGACCTGTCTGTTGCTCTTGGTTGCATATAAGTCTATCTCAGGAACTCTCCATAGTCTTACTATTTGTCTGAATATTTGCCTATTCAGGTCCCACTCTCCTTGGTGAAGGGAATGGCGACTGACATAATCGGCCCTGATGTTGTTTAATGCTCTGATGTGCAGGGCTGAGAGAGAGAGAGGAAATGCCTCTCCACTAGTGGGAAAAATATCCTCTGCGATGGACATCAGAGAAGGGGACCGAGTAGCCCCCTGGGGATTTAAAAAGGCAACTACTGTGGTATTATCTGTCTGGATTATCACATGCGAGTCGTGAAGGAGGGATAGAAACCTGAGAAGGGCATATTTGACTGCCTTCAATTCTTTTAGATTGGAAGACCTATCACATCTCCCATCATCCACCGACCTTGGGCTAGGTGATCTACATCAGCCCCCCCACCCTGATGGACTGGCGTCTCTGGTGACTATAAGGTCTGTTTTATAACCCATGGAACTCCCCTGGTCATGTGAACTGGATGTAGCTAACCATACAGAGAATCTACTGTAGATACTGACAGATGCATCCTGCCGTCTAGGTGACCCTGTAGGACGTCGTCTGCCCTGAGAATATCGAATTGCAGAATGTGTGAGTGAAATTGTGCCCATTGGACTGCTGGGATGCAAGAAGTCGGAGTGCCCAACATGGACATAACCACTCTTAAAGACAGTACTGAATTGTCCACTACCCTTTGGACCTTGCTGAGAACTGTCTGAACCTTCTTGTCTGGCAGAAAACTCTCTTGAGTCACAGAGTTTAGGTGAAGACCCAGAAAACTTTGTAAGGTGGAAGGAGTCAGCTTTGATTTCTTCCAGTTTATGATCCAACCTAGGTCCTGTAGGAACAACATGATATGATTCAGTCGGGCATGCATTGATCAGCAAACTTCTCTACTATGAGAAAGTCATCCAGATATTGGACAACAAGAGTATCACGTTCCCGCACATGGGACATAACTTCTCCCATCACCTTTGTGAAGATGTGTGGAGCCTTGGAAAGGCCTAATGGCATCGCGCTAAACTGAACATGTCTGACACGTCCTTCTAGATATACTGCTACTTTTATCAACTGCTGATGATCTTGATGGAGGGGTAGATGATAATACAAGTCTTTTAAATCTAGAACAGCCATGAAGCACCTGGGTAAAAGAAGCCCAATTGTAGATTTTATGGATTCCATCTTAAAGGTTTGGAACCCTAAAGGTACCTTTACACGCTGCTACAGCTGGGTGGAAACAACCGGGTTTATGAGACAAATGTATCTTGCACCGTCAAATCAACCAGAGGTAGCGGCTTGTGAAGGCGGTTGTTGACACCCGTCACTTGCGGCACCTGTTTCAGAGCAGTGCTCTAAAACAGGTTGATTTCAACCCGATGGTAACGGCGTGTAAATACGGTAGGGTAAGGTTTATTCGTCACCTAGATAACTCCCCGGGGCGTGACACAGCCTCTGTGAAACCACCCCCCTTCAGCGATCATTGGTGGAAGCTCCTGCGTTGCGATTGGTTGTCGCTGCATAGGGAGGCATATTTAAGGAGCTGACCAGTCACACTACACAATTACTCGAGCGTCATGTATTAGTCAGCCCCTGCGCTGGCTGGCCAATCATGATGCTATTGCTTTGTCCTGTCAGCGTACGAACTTCTCGTAATCCACAATTCTGGCACGCCTATGTGTTGTCCCTGCTGCACCAGGTCGTCCCATATTACCCTCTGTAGCGGCGTGTAAATGGGGTAAGGTGCTCTACAGAAGGTAACTTTAGGCACCCAGCGGTGCATCCAGAGGTAGATTCAACCTTCTGTAGAGCACCTTGTAGCGGCGTGTAAAGGCGGTATCGGGTACCGTTTGTAACCGTTGGTGCGTGCTTGTGCACGTGAAGCCCCCGGTTGTTTCCACCGGCTGTAGCGGCGTGTAAAGGTACCTTAAATGTACCATCACACGCAGCAATATTGCTTGCAATTTCACTGGCAATTTGCTGGTTGCAGTGAAATCATGGACACATTGTTCTATTTTGTTGTCGTGTACAAATGGAACAATGTGTCCATGATTTCACAGCAACCAGCAAATTGCCAGTGAAATTGCTAGCAATATTGCCGCGTGTGACGGAACCTTTAGGAATGAGTTCAATTTACGTAATTAATAATAGTTCGAAAGGAGCCTTCTGGTTTCGGAACCAGGAATAAAGGGGAATAAAACCCCCTTCCCTCCTGGTCCTCAGGAACCGCAATCAAAACGTGTTTCTGTAATAAATCTCAAACCTCAGTTTTCAAGACCTGTTGCTGGACAGGATTAGATAAAGTAGTTTGAAGAAAAGAACCCCTTGGGATTCTCTGAAAGTCTAGCTTTAACCCAGATGAAATTAGGTCAAGAATCCACTGACTAGATGAAATATGGGTCCATTTATCAGAAAAATCTTTTAATCGGCCACTGACCAGGAGGGGTCTAGATTAACAGTAATTGGACTTGTATTTAGATGAGGAGGAACCCTTGAAGTAGGCACCTTTCTGCTTCTTCTCAGAGGGCTCTCATCTGAAGTGTGATTTCTGTCATGTGAATGGCCGCTTCCTAAAGGCCTTCCTATAATTAGGAGCAGAAGGTTTAGGGAAACCTTTTTAGACATTGCCTGCATTTGTCAAGATGTCATCCAGCATAGGGCCAAACAGGTATTCACCCTGGCATGGTATGGCGCACAGTTTGGTCTTTGCATGCGTGTCCACCTCTCATTGCTTTAGCCAGAATGCCCGACGAGCAGCATTGGATAGTGCTGCAGATCTAGCTGCCAGTCTAAGTGAATCAACTGATGTGTTTATCAAATAAGCTGAACCGCTGTGGAGCTGGGAAATAGAGGCTAATAGTTTATCTCTAGATGTTCCTGACTTAATCAGGTCCTCCAACTGGTCAACCCATACTAGCATTGACCGTGCAATGCAAGTGATCGCTATAGACAGTGTGAGGTACGCCCCTGGGGAACCTGCTTGGCAGCAGAAAAACATCACTACAAGGATTAGCAGTGCATAAAGTGTCTAACGGTTTATTAAAAACAGCATAAAATGGGAACAAAAGACACTCACATAACATAATGCCATGTTTACATCACACATAACATAACCTTCACATCTGTACATTACAGGACATTCCATCATATTATTTACACTATAGTTACAGTTCACACTACCTACATCTTATGCTCTGGAGCACTAACTACAGCTCCTTTGGTGCTCCCGCCCACCTAGCCGTATCTACCCTACACATTTACATAAAATACATTTTTCAACAGAACCTCAATGCATCCCCCACCGACCCTTGCAGACCTCAGTCTGGTTCTAATGGCGGTTACGGCCGCCTGGCCTTCATTCACATGAGACAACCTACATGGCCATTATGCTTTACACATGAACCTCTTATATCATACATTTGCATAAACCACTATGAAGTATACACATAGTCAATGGGACCATATCACGACCTCACAGTCAGTCCCAATGGTGGTTACGACCGCCTGACCCTTGAACCGTCCTCATTCTCCACATGACACCTCCACGGACTCCAGCCCATCACAGGGCCCATACGCACATGCATCCACAATCCCTCATAGACATCAGCCTCTCCGGTCAGAGGGGCAGGCATCTCCGGCATGGAGAGCCATGCTTCTCGCCTCACATCCTCACATCTTGCAGGATCCTTCTGGTCTGGCTCCCATCACCAGTCTGCCTCTCACACAGACACCTGACAGGCTAAGTGCTGTTCGCCTCACCCACCTGACACACCCACACCTGGGCTGTTAGCAATCAGCACACTTTGCTCTCTCTCGGCCACTCATTTGTCTCATAAACCTCTCAGATCATCACCCACTGTGCACCGGTTCAGTCTTACAGCACTCTCACTTGGTGAAACAGGCTCATGTGAACATGCACCAGTGCTGCAATCCCATGTGATGCACCCCGGCCATGGGACCATTGCGGCGGTGCCTCACAGCAATTTGAAAGCTCCTGAGGAAGACTCCCAGGCTCTCTTAAGGAATGTCTCTGCTTTCTTATCTGAAGGATCTTTAAGGAGGCCTCTATCCTCTAACAGTAGTACATTCCATTTTGAAGAGGAGGCAACAGCCGCATCTACTTTCGGGATCTTATTCCATTAGTACAGTTGGGTGTCATCAAAGGGATATTTGCATTTGGAGGTTGAAGACAGTAAATCTCTAGAATCCTGTTTTTCCCATTCTTTCTTTACTAGGCCCTTGACAGCAGTAACGACCAGGAAAGAATGACGTTTTTTTGGGGATAAACCTGCGAACATCAGGTCTTGAGCTGATCTCGGCTCTTTAGGGTCAGTAATACCCATGGTGGTATGGACAGATTTAACCAAAGAGTCTATGTCTTGAATAGGAAAACAGGAACCACTTTCCTCATCTGATGATCATGGTGAATGGGAACTTTCCACTAATCCCTCTTCCTACAACTCAGCCCCAGATTCACAACCGAAATAACAGACATTCTGGCTAGTTGTAGGTTTGCTAGGTGTATGAATATGCCAAAAGAAATTTCTTGTCTCTTCCCTTATAAAAGATTTTAAATCAGCATTACAGACGGGAGCTTCCTCGTCCAAAGTTTGGGATATACAGGACTGACATGGACATTCCACATAGTCATCAGGCAGGGGCTGCACACACAAAGCACACTCTTTATGCTTGCTTTTGGTCAGCTTCTTTTTACCCTAGGCACATAGAAAAGAAGGGGAACATCAGCTCACCAGGTGATCACACAGATATAACTCACTATCTGAAGCTGTCAATAGGATACCTGTTCTGGAGGTGGAGGGACAGTATTGGACTTGGAGGGCCTCTGCTCATTCCTCCTATCTGTGGGCTCATCCCTGCCAGGGTGACCATCACTGCCTTTGGTGGCTCCTTTGCTGCCGCTGCTAGTGCCATACTTAGCACCTTCGGGGTGCTTCTCCGCATCCCTGGAGGAAGACATTGTTGGAGTATGCTTGTGTGCTGGGATGCTGGCTATTTGATTCCCCAGCCGCGCCCACATCATTCCCGCCCAGTGATGCGCTTCCCAGGTCCCCCTGAAACTGTATTCATCACTTCCGGGTATCGGGCGCATCACCAGGCCTGCGAGCATGCGTGATGAAGAACCCGGAAGTCGGCCTGCACGAGGTGCAGGCGGCTGATGCCCGCACCCTTTGCCCACTGGATGAGCATAGGTGCCACCTGTTCTGCACCAAAACGACCACCCGGACGATGGGTCATGCCATCCATCCCAGCGGAGGGGGGAGACTGAACAGGCAGGGCTCCACCGACCCTGCTACTGGAGACCCGGACTCTGCCATCTCCACAGGCACCGCACAGAGGAACAAGACCCAGGAACTCTTTCTTGCTGCAGGTTCCTATAAGGACAGGAAACCAACTGAGGAGGCAGGGGGGCGGCCCCTTTTTATCTGTAGGTTTCCTGTCCCTATGGGCGGATCCTCTCTCAGTGGGTGCTGTTGTGGTAATAGGAAAGAATCACACTTTTTGTGCCATGTTCTGCAACCTGTAGCGTTCACATTTTTCGGGATCTGGGGCTGTGTGATTGCTTATATTTTGTGGCTTGTGCTGACATTTCTAATGATACCATTTGTGGATGGATGCGCTGTTTTGTTCACCTGTTATTGCATTTTATAGCAATATTACGGCAACCAAAAAAACAATTTTGGCGTTTGGACTTTTTTTTCATTACGCAGTTTAAGGTTCTCATTAATTGATTTTATATATTGATGGATCGGGCATCTCTGGACACGGCGATACCAAATATGTGCTTTTTTAAATTTTTTTAATACTTTTATTTTGAATGGGGAAAGATGGGTAATTTGAACTTTTGTGGGGTTTTTTTTCCATAATTTTCTTAACTTTTTTTTTTCATTCAGTCTTGATTTTACTCTGCCCCATAGGGTGTGTAGCAGGGCGACTCACTTGCAGTGACAGGAAGTACGAGTAGGCTGCGTCTTCGCACGTGATAACCAGAATGATTTATTTTCCTTCATAAGCCATTACACAGCAAACTGACAATGAAACACACAGACCCGCCCAGTGCTAACACCAGGCTCCACTATATGGGCCTGTCACCACGCCCCTTGGGGAGGTATGTGGGTCCTGGACCCACTCGTCTCTCACAGGACACATAAGCCGGCCCCTTTTGGACTAAAAAAACTCCTAGTGCTCACATGCACTGAGGAAAATACTCCAACTTATGTCACAGACAACAGGTATCTCTGTGACACATACCTCCCATCAATTATGTGACCCCTCGCCCCCTTACATACCTCCCCCCTCTGCTGAAAGCCGTGGGGCTCGGCACTTCGGACAACCAGACAGGGGACATGAGAAAGGGCATCGGCATTTCCATGGAGCTTCCCTGTTCAGTGCTTCACCCGGAAACTAAAGTCCTGCAGGGCCAGAAACCAGCGAGTGACCCTGGCATTTTTCCCCTTTGAGTCCCTCAACCACCTGAGCGGGGCATGGTCAGACACCAACCTGAACTGTCACCCCAATAGATAGTAGCGTAACGTGTCCACCGCCCACTTTATAGCCAAGCACTCCTTTTTGATTACTGAATAGTTTTTCTCACATGGGGACAGCTTCCGGCTCAGGAAGAGGACTGGGTGTTCCTCTCCCTGTATCTACTGGGACAGGACTGCCCCCAAACCGGTATTTGAGGCATCCGTTTGGAGGACGAATTCCCTTCTGAAGTCGGGGGCAATCAAGAACGGTTGCCTACAGAGAGACCCTTTCAATTCCGTAAAGGCCGCTTCCGCCTCTGCAGTCCATTTGGTCATAGTCGATTTGGTCCCCTTTAAAAGGTCAGTCAGGGGTGCAGCCACCATAGCGAAGTCAGGAATGAACCGCCTGTAGTATCCAACGATTCCCAGGAAGTCTCGAACTTGTCTCTTGGACAGGGGTCGTGGCCAGTGTTGGATCGCTTTGACCTTCATAATTTGGGGTTTAATCATGCCTCTGCCGACGACATAACCCAGGTATTTTGCCTCGGCCTTCCCCAGGGCACATTTCTTCGGGTTGATTGTAAACCCCTCGACCTCAGGGCATCCAACACCGCCTGGACCTTTACCAGATGACTCTGCCAGTCGAGGCTGAAAACCACGATGTCGTCCAGGTATGCTGCGGCGCATTCTTTGTGAGGAGTAAGGATGCGATCCATGGCTCTCTGAAAAGTGGCAGGAGCCCCCTGCAGTCCAAATGGCATTCGGACATATTGAAAACACCCGTCAGGCGTGGAGAACGCGGTCTTCTCTTTGGCTCCCGGTGCCATAGGGATCTGCCAATACCCTTTTGTCAGGTCCAAGGTAGTGATGTACCTGGCTGGTCCCAGTTGCTCAATCGGCTCATCGACGTGCGGCATGGGATACGCGTTGAAGTTGGAGACCTCATTCAGTCTTCGATAATCGTTGCAGAATCTCCATTCTCCATCGGGTTTTGGAACCAACACAATCGGGCTTGACCAACCACTCTTAGATTCCTCTATCACACCAAGTTTCAGCATCCGGGACACCTCCTTGGAGATCACCTCCCGTCGGGCCTCGGGTATTCGATAGGGCTTCAGGTTCACCCGCACCTGTGGCTCCTTCAGAATGTCGTCTTCTATCACACTGATGCACCCTGGCAGCTCCGAGAACAAGCTCCTGTTCCTCTGTAGCAGCTCCCGACATTGCTGCTTCAGCTTTCGGTGAGGGTTTCCGCTATGGTGACCGCTCCAATGTCGTTTGCCGGTAGGCCCACCAAGCATAGTGCGTCCCGGGTCTCTCTGTCTTGCCATGGCTTGAGGAGGTTAACATGGTATATTTGGTATGGCTTCCTTCATCCCGGTTGGTGAACCTTGTAGTTTACGTCGCCAAGTTTCTCGACCACCTCATACGGCCCTTGCCATTTGGCGAAGAACTTGCTTTCGACCGTAGGTATCAGGACCAAGACTCTGTCTCCGGGATGGACTGTCGGACTCTGGTGGAGCGGTTGTAGACTCGGGCCTGGGCTCCTGGGCCTGGAGGAGATGTTCCTTCAGGATTGGCATCACTTTCTCAATCCTCTCCTGCATCATTGCGACATGCTCGATGAGACTCCGGTGAGGTGTAACTTCGGCTTCTCTAGTTTCCTTTGCCACATCTAGGAGGCCGCGTGGATGTCGTCCATATAGGAGCTCGAATCGTGAGAAGCCCGTAGAAGCCTGTGTAACCTCCCGAATAGAAAACAACAGATACGGTAGGAGACAGTCTCAGTCCCTTCCATCCTCCTCTGCAACTTTCCTCAACATGCCTTTGAGGGATTTATTAAACCTCTCGACAAGGCCATCTGTCTGAGGATGGTATACGGAAGTCCTCAGCTGGGTGATCTGTGGGACCCTGCACAACTCCTTCATCACCTTACTCATAAAGGGGGTACCCTGATCAGTCAGGATTTCTTCTGGTAAACCCGTTCGGGAAAACACGTGAACCAACTCTCGAGCTATACTCTTCGCCAAGGAGTTTCGTAAGGGAATTGCTTCAGGGTAACGGGTGGCGTAGTCCAGGATAACCAATGTATACTGATGGCCTCGAGCTGATTTTACCAGGGGGACAACTAAGTCCATGGCTATTCTCTCGAAGGGTATTCAATGATGGGCAAGGGTACCAGGGGACTACGAAAGTGACTGGTAGGAGCGGTTATCTGACATATAGGGCAGGATCTGCAGTATCCCGCTATCTCCCGATGACACCCGGGCCAGTAGAATCGCTGCAGTATCCGGTCCTACGTTTTCTCTACCCTAGATGCCCTCCTAAGATATGGGAATGGGCCATGTCTAGTACCTGCTGTCTATATGGCCCCAGCACCAACAACTACTCCACCTGGTCCTCCTTTACTTTTGTCACCCGGTACAACAATTCCTCACTCAGCATAAAATGGGGGAATCTGGTGTCACCCCCAGGTTCCTGCGCGATCCCATTTATGACAGTTACGTTGTTGAACGCTTCCCTCAGAGTCAGGTCCCTGTGTTGGGCTGTCCCAAAGTTCCCCCTGGTCACCCACAAGTCGGGTATGTCTGTCTCGGGCGACACATTCTCCTCATCCCCTACGAGGACACAAAACAGGAACTCAGCTATGTCTGGGTGGGGGGAAGTCATTTCCGGGGTACCCGTTACCCGACCCTGCCTCCACAGCTCCCAAAACAAGCAAAAGCCCCAGCCTATGATGATGGGGTGCAGCAAATCCTGAACGACCCCGACCTCGTGGGGTCCTAGTACCGTGGGCCGTCTCAAGGTGCACTCGGGCCACGGGATAGTCCTTGGCGTCCCCATGGATGCACCGTACTCCGACCTTTTTCCCCGTGATCAGGTGAAGGGACGAGGAAGACCTCACCAGGGTCACGAGGCTCCCGGAGTCCAGCAGCCCGACTACTTTTCTCCCATTCAACTTCACGGGACACACTGGCGGCCCCTCGTTGAGTAAACTGTTCACACTGCAGACTGAGTATGCATAATAGGAACAGCGGCGACCCATGCTGCAGTCCATCTGTTCAGGGGTCAGGGGGCACCGTGCCACAATGTAGCCTGGTCCATGGCACCTCCAACAAATAATCTCGCCCGTAGGGACCTTGGGCACCGCCTCCCCCGCCCGTAGGGACCGTGGATGCCCCACCCCCTTCTGGGCCTCTGCCCCCTGCTGGGACCCCCAGTAAGGAGTGAGCAACCTGGTCCCGGGACCTTCCATCCCCTGGTGTCTTTCCACTAAGCCCAATGAGGTCGTCAGCGTTCTGGGGATCACCCTGGGCAACCCAGGTCTGGACAGATCGTGGCAGGGAGTGTACAAAATGGTCCATCACAACACGCTCCACGATCTGCGCTGGCGTAGAGCTCTCCGGCTGCAACCATTTTTGGACCAAGTGTAGCAGGTCAAACATTTGGGAGCGAGGCGGTCTGTCTCGATGATACCCCATCGGTGAACCCGCTGTGCCCTCACAGTCATTGTCAACCCCAGGCATGCCAATATTTCCGTTTTCTATTTGCCGTATTATTTGGCGTCTTGCAGCGCTAAATCATAGTAGGCCTTCTGAGATTCCCCTGTCAGATATGGCGCCAGCACTTCCGCCCACTGTGCTGGTGGGAGACCCTATCCGCCACACGTTCAAAGACAGTCAGAAAGGCCTCTATATCATCCCCTGGAGTCATTTTCTGCATGGCTCCTCTTACAGCCTTTCGGATGGAAAACTCGCCCACTGACCTTGTTGCTGCTGTCGCTGTGCTTCGGACCGCTTCAGCCAGTATGTCGATCTGCTGCTGCTGCTGGTCTTGTTGCTGCTGTCGCTGGAGCTGCTGCGTCAGCAGTTTGGTGGTGTCTTGTTGCGCCATCTGCTGCTGCTGTAGCAGTTGCTGGTGCTGTGCTTGTTGCGTTTGTTGGTCCTGTAACAGGTGTTTCAGCAGGTCCTCCATGATCCCCGGAGTCTCTGGCTGGGTGATTGCAGAGTTCACCAGGACATAGGATCCTATTACCACCTGTCTCACATGTCTGCTGGGATTTCTCCCCGCATTCTCCACCAATTGTAGCAGGGCGACTCACTTGCGGCGACAGGAAGTACAAGGAGACAGCGTCTTCACACGTGACAACCAGAATGGTTTATTTTCCTTCATAAGCCATTACACAGCAAACTGACAATGAAACACACAGACCCGCCCAGTGCTAACACCAAACTCCACTATATGGGCCTGTCACCACGCCCCTTGGGGAGGTATGTGGGTCCTGGACCCGCCCGTCTCTCACAGGACCCATAAGCCGGCCCCTTTTGAACTAAGAAAACTCCCAGTGCTCACATGCAGGGCTGCCACTAGGAATTTCGGGGCCCCCTAAGGGGCAAAATTTTGGGACCCCACTGAGACTCGACCAATCTCCACCCAGGCCCCACCTCCATCCAGGCTCCGCCTCCACCCCTCGAACCTTCCATTATTTCACCGCCCACTATTGGAAAAACTCCCCTTCTGCACTACGTCCTCCCCAGTCACACATTAACCTCTTTCTATACATTGCTCTTTATGTGAGCTGAGGGATGTGACCCATAAATGCCATATGAGGCAGAATGATACTGTGGTGTTATTTATTACCCTGTACAGGGGTGAGGGACAGTTGGAAATTCCTACCATCATTCAGGGGCTGCACATCACCATAAAAATTACCCGGCTACATTTAATGAATTCATTACTTCACCTAATTTGATGGCTGCAGCTGCTTCTCTGTGTCCTGTGATGTTCGGTGATATCTGATCTTCCAGGTTTGTGTTGGTCTGGAGCGCAATCGACTCTGTGACAATAACTTTTGTAAATCAAATACATTCAATAGGAGACTGCTATATATACATCATATAGGAGAAACTGAGGGCATATACAGCACTGTAGAGGGCTAGGGGCACACAGACTGGGCTTGAGCTGAGCTCTGCAGTAGCCAAAGGGATATATGATCTCTCCCCGGGCCCCCACCCATTGAGGTGGTGAGCTGAGCTCTGGAGGCAGGGGCCACAAGCTTCCAGAAAATGGCCGCGGATCTTGATCTGCATATGCACCGCCTCCGCGGCCATTTTCTGGAAGTCTGGACAATACAGGCCGAGTCACAGCTTGGCAATGCCCCTCTCTGTGCATGTCTCTCCCCCATATGTGCAGTCTCTCCCCTCTCTGTACCTGTCACCCCCCTTTGCGCAGTCTCTGTCCCTCCTGTTTGATGTCTCCCCCCTGTGCCTGTCTCCAACCTGTGCACTGTGTCCCACCTGCCTGCTGTGTCTCTCTCCTGCACCTGTCTCCCCCCTGTGCCCTGTCTGTCCCCACTGCACCTGTCTCCTTCCTGTGTGCTGTGTCCCCGTGACGGATGACGGACACACACACGCAGCACATGGATGACAGACACACACTGCACTCGGATGAGAGACACACATAGAGTACACAGATGACAGACACACATACAGTACACATGACAGACACACGACAGATGACGGAAACACATACAGCAAACGGATGACAGAGACACAGCACACGGACGACAGAGACACAGCACACAGACGACAGAAACACAGCACACAGACGACAGAGACACAGCACACAGACGACAGAGACACAGCACACAGACGACAGACCCAGCACACAAGACGACAGAGACACAGCACACAAGACAACAGAGACACAGCACACAAGACGACAGAGACACAGCACACAGACGACAGAGACACAGCACACAGACGACAGAGACACAGCACACAGACGACAGAGACACAGCACACAGACGACCGAGACACAGCAGACAGAGACACAGATGACAGAGACACAGCACACAGATGACAGAGACACAGCACACAGATGACAGAGACACAGCACACAGACGACAGAGACACAGATGGAATAAAACGATGTTTGGGTGAGCGCTGGGATATGAAGACAGCTACACTTCAACAAGTATTTTACCTGTAAGTTTATTGTTCAAATCACACTAGGTCCTCTCCCACAACATGTTTCGACGCTCAGGGCGTCTTCCTCAGAGACAGAGACACAGATGACAGAGACACAGATGACAGAGACACAGCACACAGATGACAGAGACACAGATGACAGAGACACAGCACACAGATGACAGAGACACAGCATACAGATGACAGAGACACAGCACACAGATGACAGAGACACAGCACACAGACGACAGAGACACGGCACACAGATGACAGAGACACAGCACACAGATGACAGAGACACAGATGATAGAGACACAGATGACACACACATAGATGACAGACACACAGCACACAGATGACAGAGACACAGCACACAGATGACAGAGACACAGCGCCACAGATGACAGAGACACAGACGGACAGAGACACAGCACACAGATGACAGAGACACAGCACACAGATGACAGAGACACAGACGACAGAGACACAGCACACAGATGACAGAGACACAGCACACAGATGACAGAGACACAGATGACAGAGACACAGCACACAGATGACAGGAACACAGCACACAGATGACAGAGACACAGATGCAGAGACACAGCACACAGAGACACAGAGCAGGACACAGCACACAGATGACAGAGACACAGATGACGGAGACACAGATGACAGAGACACACACAGATGACAGAGACACAGATGACAGAGACACAGATGACAGAGACACGAGACAGAGCACACAGATGACAGAGACACAGACAGAACAAGACGACAGAGACACAGCACACAGATGACAGAGACACAGCACACAGACGACAGAGACACAGCAACACAGAGACAGAGACACAGCACACAGACGACAGAGACACAGCACACAGATGACAGAGACACAGACGGCAGACACAGCACACAGATGACAGAGACACAGATGACAGAGACACAGCACACAGATGACAGAGACCAACACAGATGACAGAGACACAGATGACAGAGAAGACACAGAGACAGAGACACAGCCACAGATGACAGAGACACAGACGACAGAGACACAGCACACAGATGACCAGAGACACAGATGACAAGAGACACAGATGACAGAGACACAGCACACAGATGACAGAGACACGCAGACAAGCACACAGATGACAGAGACACAGCAACAGAGACAGACACAGCACACAGATGACAGAGACACAGATGACAGAGACACAGACAGAGACAAGACACGATGACAGAGACACAGCACACAGATGACAGAGACACAGCACACAGAGACAGAGACACAGCATGACAGAGACACAAACAGACACAGATGACAGAGACACAGCACACAGATGACAGAGACACAGACGTGCAGAGACACAGACACAGATGACAGAGACACAGATGACAGAGACACAGCACACAGAGACAGAGACACAGCACATGACGACAGAGACACAGATGACAGAGACACACACGATGACAGAGACACAAGAGACACAGCACACAGATGACAGAGACACAGATGACAGAGACACAGCACACAGATCGACAAGACACAGATACAGAGACATCAGTGACAGGACACAGCACCAGATGGGACAGAGACAACAGCACAGACAGACAGAACAGAGACACAGCACACGCTGACAGAGACACAGCACACGAGACAAAGACACAGATGACAGAGAACAGATGACAGCGACACGCACACAGATGACAGAGACACAGCATACAGAGTGACAGAGACACAGAACACACACAGATGACAGAGACACAGCACACAGATGACAGAGACACAGCACACAGATGACACAGAACACAGATGACAGAGACACACAGATGACAGAGACACAGCACACAGATGACAGGAACAGACGAAAGAGACAAGACAGAGACACAGAGACAGAGACGAAGCACGAGACAGAGACACAGCACACGATGACAGAGACACAGCACACGAGACAGAGACACAGCATACACGACGACAGAGACACAGCACACAGACGACAGAGACTACAGCACACACAGACGACAGAGAGCACAGCACACAGACGACAGAGACAGCACAGACGACAGAGACACAGCAACGGACAAGAGACACAGCACACAGTGACAGAGACACAGTGACAGAGACACAGCACACACGATGACAGAGACACAGCAGAGACGGACACGATACAAGACACAGATGACAAGACACAGCACACATGATGTACACCCGCACAATCTAGGACACACCACAGTGACAGGACACAGATGACAGAGACATCAGATGACTGGACACAGACACAGATGACAGGACACAGTACAGCAGACACAGGATGACAGCACACAGATGGGCAGAGACACAGACACAGATGACAAGACACAGATGACAAGACACAGATGACAGACAACAGCACACAGATGACAGAGACACAGCACACAGACGACAGAGACACAGATACACAAGACACAGATGACAGAGAACACAGATGACAGAGACACACACAGAGACAGAGACAAACCAGGACGGACAGAGACACAGCACACAGAGACAGAGACAAGACGACACAGCACACAGATGACAGAGACACGAGACAGACACAGATGACAGAGACACAGACAAGACACAGATGACAGAGACACAATGACAGAGACACAGATGACAGAGACACAGCACACAGAGACAGAGACACAGATGACAGAGACACAGATGACAGAACACGCACACTGACAGAGACACAGCACACAGATGACAGAGAACAGCACACAGACGACAGAGACACAGCACACAGACGACAAAGACACAGATGACAGAGACACAGATGACAGAGACACAGCACACAGATGACAGAGACACAGCATACAGATGACAGAGACACAGATGACAGAGACACAGCACACAGACGACAGAGACACAGCACACAGACGACAGAGACACAGCACACTGACGACACAGCACACAGATGACAGAGACACAGTACACAGATGACAGAGACACAGCACACTGACGACACAGCACACGGACGACAGAGACACACAGCACATGACACACACATCACACTCATACCTGATATCTGTATCACACACATATATATATATACTCACTCTCTTCTTCATCATCATGGTGTACCCAGTGAGGGAGGCCTGTAGTTGAAATCAGCAGATGATGCATGTCTGTACACACATTGTGGAGGCTCCTGTCAGCCACCTTCTCTCCCCCTCCCCTACTCCCGACTGCCAAGCTGGTGGTGACATTATAGGAGGAGGAGGAGGGGTGCTCCTGTGGCTGCTCATTTCACTCCTCTCTCCTCATGCTGTCTGCAAGCTCTTGTTGTTGTCGTCCCCCACTTGGCTCCACCTACCCACTTGATGCCGTGCAGGATAGATGGGACCGAAGAGGAGACCAGAGGAGCAGATGAGGATGTATATCATCATACATTATAGCGGTGGAGCCGTGGCCTCCACCCCTAGTAACCAGGCACCATCTATGGACTCTCTCTACTCCAGAGGGGCTTCTCCCCCTGCGGCCCCGCCTCCAGTCCTTCCTGTTCAATAAGGAGGTGCTCAGTGACGTCACATGCACTTCCTGGTCGGAAGGGAGTGGGCAGCTGGCAGATGCCCGCACACAGGTACTCGGCAGTGGGGGGAGCGATCACGCAGCTCAGGGGGCCCCCCCCCCCGTCCGAGAAGGGTGGCGGGCCTCCTTGCTCCCAATAGCCACACCCCCCACCAGAATGGCCGGGCCACTCCTGCCCCTGTCTAATGGCCACGCCCCCTGGAGTCAGGCCCCGGGCCCCTCACTGCAGTAGGGGCTGTAACCCCCTAGTGGCGGCCCTGCTCACATGCACTGAGGAAAATACTCCGACTTATGTCACAGACAACAAGTATCTCTGTGACACATACCTCCCATCAATTATGCGACCCCCTCGCCCCCTTACAGGTGTCACAGTACTGCAGTGGCTGATCACTTGTGACAAGTCCCGATGAGCTGCAGCACATCAGGACCTGTCATAAATGTGCACTGTGAGTGGTTGGCAGCAATTGCCAACCATTCACAGGAAGCAAATGCTGATAGCTTCCGGGGTCTCGCAGGACACTGGGCTATTATGTGATGGCCAGAGATCTCACAATATCACAACGGAGCGTTCCTTCGCCATGGTGCCTTTAGATTGCGCTGTCAGTGAAGGACAGAACACACAGGATAGATTTAATTCAGATAGCGCAATTCAGTGGGTTCCTAGTACATTCCTGTCCCTAGATGCTGAAAAAGGGTTTGACAGGGTGCACTGGGGGTATCTCAAAAGTGTTCTACGAATATTTGGTCTGACGGGCCACATTTACTCACTCGAATCCCTCTGCCAAAGTTTTATCATCAGGGTTCCTTTCAGAATCATTTTCTAATGGTACACGTCAAGGCTGCCCATTGTCTCCTATTCTTGCCTTGTGCATGGAACCTTTGGCGGAAAAAATAAGGAATACACAAGATGTAGGAGTTATTAGAGTTGGACATGTGTCTTGCAAAATTGGATTATACGCAGATGATGTAATTATCTTTTGTACTAATGTAGAGTCCTCCTTCCATGCTATTATCCTTGCTTTGGAGGAGTTTGTTAATGTCTCATACTTTAAACTAAAACTTTGGTCTTTCCTGTATTGGTTCCATCCACAACTGAAGACTTTTTGGAGCAGGAATATCCCTTTAAAGAGGACCTGTCACCACCCCTGGTGCATGGCAATCTGAATACAACACTGAATGCAGCATGCCTGCTGCATTCAGGGAAGAGGTCCCCCATGCCTCTAGCCCACCTGTGCACTGAGAAATAGACTTTATTAATCTACTTATATAATCGGGAGTTGGGCACTGTAGCCCAATCCCAACATGCTTTGCGCGGGACTGCGCAGCGTCATCACGAGCCGCAGACCCGCACTACTCTAAAAAAAATAAAATCCTCACCTCTACCCGAGCCCGCGCTGTCTCCCGCCCTCTCCCGCCGTCTTCTGCCGTCTTCCGCTAGGCTCCCGGTGGCTGTGCAGGCTCCCGGTGCCTCCAGTGATCTTCTATCTACTGAGACTGAAGGACCTGTGGTGATGTCAGAGTCACGTGACACCAGCTTACTCCAGGCAAATCGCGGGTCACGTCACTCTGACATCACCACAGGTCCTTCAGTCTCAGTAGATAGAAGATCACTCCAGACACCGGGAGCCTGCACAGCCACCGGGAGCCTAGCGGAACACGGCAGAAGACGGCGGAACACGGCAGAAGACGGCGGGGGCTCGGGGTGAGGTGAGCATAATCTTTTTTTTTTTTTTTTTTAACCCCTGCCTTGCACGAGCGCACCACAGACACCTCTATACTCCACCACCACACACGCCTCTACACTCTGCCACCACCACACACGCCTGTATACTCCACCACCACACACGCCTGTATACTCTGCCACCACACACGCCTGTACACTCTGCCACCACACACGCCTGTACACTCTGCCGCCACCACCACACACGCCTGTACACTCTGCCGCCACCACCACACACGCCTGTACACTCTGCCGCCACCACACACGCCTGTACACTCTGCCGCCACCACACACGCCTGTACACTCCACCACACACGCCTGTACACTCTGCCGCCACCACCACACACGACTCTACACTCTGCCACCACCACACACGCCTGTACACTCTGCCACCACCACACACGCCTGTACACTCTGCCGCCACCACACACGCCTGTACACTCCAACACACACGCCTGTACACTCTGCCGCCACCACCACACACGCCTGTACACTCTGCCACCACCACACACGCCTGTACACTCTGCCGCCACCACACACGCCTCTACACTCTGCCGCCACCACACACGCCTCTACACTCTGCCGCCACCACACACGCCTGTACACTCTGCCGCCACCACACACGCCTGTACACTCTGCCGCCACCACACACGCCTGTACACTCTGCCGCCACCACACACGCCTGTACACTCTGCCACCACCACCACACACGCCTGTACACTCTGCCACCACCACACACGCCTGTACACTCTGCCGCCACCACACACGCCTCTACACTCTGCCGCCACCACACACGCCTCTACACTCTGCCGCCACCACACACGCCTGTACACTCTGCCGCCACCACACACGCCTGTACACTCTGCCGCCACCACACACGCCTGTACACTCTGCCACCACCACACACGCCTCTACACTCTGCCGCCACCCACACACGCCTGTACACTCTGCCACCACCACACACGCCTGTACACTCTGCCGCCACCACACACCCCTGTACACTCTGCCGCCACCACACACGCCTGTACACTCTGCCGCCACCACACACGCCTGTACACTCTGCCGCCACCACACACGCCTGTACACTCTGCCACCACCACACACGCCTGTACACTCTGCCACCACCACACACACCTGTACACTCTGCCGCCACCACAGACGCCTGTATACTCTGCCGCCACCACCACACCTGCCTGTATACTCTGCCACCACCACACACGCCTGTACACTCTGCCACCACCACACACGCCTCTACACTCTGCCCCCACCACACACGCCTGTATACTCTGCCGCCACCACCACAGACACCTCTATACTCTGCCACCACACAGATGCCTGTATACTATGCCACCACAGACACCTATATACTCTGCCACCACCACCACACACACCTGTATACTCTGCCACCACCACCACACACGCCTGTATACTCCACTACCCACAGACCCACCTGTATACTCTGCTACCCACAGAGTCACCTGTATAATCTCCTACCCTCAGAGCCGTCTGTATACTCTGCTACCCACAGAGCCCCCTGTATACTCTGCTACCCACTGGCCCGCCTGTATACACACAATTCATTTCACCCTGCTCCCGATGCAATTGCATCGGGCCTTTTTACTAGTCTAATATATAAAGCTGAATGTGTGTGTGTATATCCGGGATTGGCATCTACACCGTCGCAACTACAGCCACAAAATTTTGCACAGTCACACGTCTGGACCCCGACAGCGTCATAGGCTATGTTGTGAGGCGAAATTTTAACTCTGCGCGTTCCAGTTCACCAAACAATTTTGCCCCTAACTACATAATGGGGAAAAAGTGAATGGAAAAGTGTTGGAGGAAAATCGACAGCTGTCAGCTACGGCCACAAAATTTTGCAAAGTCACATGTCTGGACCCCGGGAGCGTCATAGGCTATGTTGTGAGGCGAAATTTTAACCCCATGCATTCCAATTCACCAAACAATTTTGCCCCTATCTACATAATGGGGAAAAAATGACAGTTACCAGTTGACAGATGTGAATGAGAGGGGCTTAATGATAGCACCAAAGACTAACAGCACATACCAGCATATAGTCACTAAGGTGGGGCCCCAACATGAGATATTCACCACGCACGGGGACATGTATACACACCACACGCACACAAAGAGCAACAGCAAGTGTATAGTCGCTAAGGTGCAGCCCCAACATTGGATACTCACCACGCACACGAACAAACACACACACACACCACAAAGAGACACACACACCCCCACGGGGACACACACACACCCTATAGCGACACATGCACTCACCCCACAGGGATACACACACACCACAAAGAGACACACACAACACAGACACAGACTCCCCCCCACAGGGACACACACACATACACACCCTATAGGGACACATGCACTCACCCCACAGGGACACACACACACCACAAAGAGACACACACAACAGAGACACACAGCACACAGACCCCCCCATAGGGACACACACACATACACACCCTACAGGGACACATGCACTCACCCCACAGGGACACACATACACCACAAAGAGACACACACAACAGAGACACACAGCACACAGACCCCCCCACAGGGACACACACACATGCACACCCTATAGGGACACATGCACTCAACCCACAGGGACACACACATGCACACAACCCAGGACACACACACCACACAAACAGACACAGATGTGCACAAATCACCTCACACAACTCGCCTCATACGTGTGCTATTTTTAATTTCCAAACATAAACATCTGATTAAAAACAGCCAATGTGCAACACATGTGCCATATAGGGAATTAAGGCAGATGCCAGTCACATGAGCTGTCTATTATGTGTTTTTGTGAGGTAACATATACTGCCCGGCCAGGGGAGGGTTTACTGTTGGCTGGAGATTTATTAGGCTGCCTATAGCAATCAATCACAGATCAGCTTCTATTTTCTTACAGGTCATTAATAGGACATATTCAAATTCTATTTTGTTATAGCTAACATCAGTTATTTATTAACCCGGGCGTAGCCGGGTAGTACAGCTAGTCTTACATATAGTGAGTCCAGAGGGCATTCCTTCTCATGGAGTCAGCGCTGGCTCGGAGGTTCTCTCCGCATCCGGCCACTCTGCGCCGCCTCCTGCTGGTCTGTTCCTCCTCCTTATTGTGTGCGCCCCCTTCCTCGCCTGAGCCATCTAAGCTTCTGACCTCACGCAGGCGCATAGCAAGGCCGTGACATCAGCCGCCGGCTCCCATCCTCGCTGTGCGCCTGCGTGAGAACAGAAGCTTAGACGCCGGCACTGGCAAGGAGGGGGGCAGACACAATTAGGAGGAGGAACAGAGCAGCAGGAGGTGGCGCAGAATGGCTGGAGGCGGGGAGAACCTCCGTGCCAGTGTTGACTACATAAGAAGGAAGGCCCTCTGGACTCACTATATGTAGGATTTATAAAGTCTATTTCTCACAGGGGGGCTATAGCCATGGGAGACCCCTTCCCTGAATGCAGCAGGCATGCTGCATTCAGTGGTGCATTTAGATTGCCAAGCACCAGGGAGGGCGACAGGTCCTCTTTAAGTGGGTAAGTGATGAACTCCCATATTTAGGCATAGTCCTCACTAATTCTACACAATTGGTGGAAAGGAATTTCTCAAAATTGATACAAGAATCTAGCAGGGATCTGGACAAATTACGTACAGCTACTATGTCATGGATAGCAAGAATTAACATTTATAAGATGTTGGTGCTTCCCAAGGTTTTATATTATTTTTGTTGCATCACTGTCCAGATTCCTCTTAGGATAATTAAATTCCTTCAAAAAATAGCTAATGACTTCATTTGGGCATATAAAAAACCAAGAGTGGATGGTTACTATATTATCCTTACGAATTTGGGGGGATGGGTGCCCCTAACTTACCGTATTTTTCGCTTTATAAGACGCACCTGATTATAAGACGCACCCCCAAATTTGGTGAAGGAAAAGAGAAAAAAATATTTTTTTGTGTTAAATGGGGTCCGTCTTATATTGCCAGGGTCCGTTTAATAAATCATATAGGGTATATGTCCCTCATAGCCCCCTCATCCTGGTACATTGTTCCTCATCCTGGGATATAGCCCCCCATCCTAGAATTGGCCCCCTTAATCTGGATATGGCCCCCTTATATTGGATATAGCCCCCTTGTGCTGGCACATGTTCCCCATTGATGGCACATGTCCCCCTGTGCTGGCACACATCCCCCAGTGCTGGCACATATCTCCTATTGATGGCACACGTCCTCCAGTACTGGTACATGTCCCCCATTGATGGCACATATCCCCCAGTGCTGGCACACATCCCCTACTGATGACACACGTCCCCCATTTCTGGCACACGTCCCCTATTGCTGGCTGTGGCACCCAATGCTGCTGACCGTAGTAAAATAAAAAAGACTTTACTTACCTTCTCCAGCGCTGTCCTCCCGGGGTCTCCCTCCATGCCGCTGTGCTCCTCCACGTCTTGGTTCTCAGTAATGAGAAGGTAAGTAAAGTCTTTTTTATTTTGCCATGAGTAGCAGCATGAGGGGCCATAGCCAGCAGAGTGGGGGCATGTGCAATCTACGGGGATGGGGGGGATGGGTGCAGGCATATATAATATGCGCCGCTCACCCAGTCCATCACCTTGGTGCGGTTTCAGCACCGCGGTGATGGACAGCAGCAGTGCATATTATATGAGCGGGGGCACGTGACCTACCGCTGCCGCCTGCACCAGGCCGCCCCAACACCCGAATAGGCTCCAGAGCTGCCCCCACCTCCCCTGCAGTATATAATCCGGATATTCAGATTATAAAATGGACCCCCCACTTTCCCCCATATTTTGGGGGAACAAAAGTGCGCCTTATAATCCGAAAAATACAGTACATGCTTAAAATAAAGCGATGGTATTAACGGGTATTAGAGACTAGTGGTTATTGGATAAGACAAATAAGTGGCTTCAGATTGAGTAATTTTATTCTAAATTGACCTCGACGCAATTTACGTTGGAAATTGAAGCTATTAAATTTAGTAAGTACACCCGTCTCTACCTACCACATTAACAACAATACGTTATTGGAGGAAATTTGCTCCAAACCTTCTAAATATTCTTTTAACAAATATTTCCTTAACAGCTTTGAACATGCATACCCCCTTTATTGACTTGCAACGCTGGTCCACAGTAGGAGTTATATCTCTCCAAGATCTGATAGATGGCTCTCTTGTTATCCCATTCGATCAACTTTGTTCCAAATTCCCTGGTATTAGGCATCTTTTTAAACCAGTACCTACAGATCAGATATCTACTCCAAACTATGCCAGACTCCCTCTTCCTTAAACCCCCTGTGAATCATAAAGCAATGGCATTCCTCCTACGACCCGAATCAAGCCCCAAAGGTGTTTCAATCCTCTATAGTGTATTAAATGATCGAAGGTGGATGCTAAATGATCATATATGCTAAATTGGAAGAAGGAATTGGGGACGTGGAATCCAGAGGAATGGAGGGATAGTTTAAGAGAAATGCGTAGAGTATCATCTTGTACTGGTCACCTAGAACAGTTAAAAAAAGATGCTTCTTAAGTGGTATAGGTGTCTGAAACAACTAGTACATCATGGGCCAAACCAGACCAGCTTGCTGGAGAGGTTGCGGAGGTTTGGGATCGTTCAGCCACATGTGGTGGTCCTGTCCGGTGGCAATTGGTTTTTGGAATACTATAAACATGTTGTTAAGGGAGGTGACTGGGATTCAGGTTAACTTGACACCATCAATGGGACTGTTGCATATGGGGACAACTGATTTTCCTTTAGATATCAGGGTATAGTGTCACATATTCTGATTGCGGCTAGGCTCACCTTTGCAGCTAAATGGAAGGGGATGTCTCTTCCCACCATGAGAGAAGTGGTGGACAAAAACAATACACATTTTCAATATGAACAAACTCTGGCGCACTTGTCAGTTACCAAGAGAAAGGTAGATCGAATATGGGAACTGTGGTTCCTTAGTCAAATGTCTGCCCCTTTGCATTGAAGATATGATTTTTCATGTAAGTGTCAATATGTTTTCTTTGTTATACATCATGTCAGTATACAGTACAGACCAAAAGTTTGGACACACCTTCTCATTTAAAGAGTTTTCTTTATTTTCATGACTATGAAAATTGTAGATTCACACTGAAGGCATCAAAATTATGTATGAACACATGTGGAATTATATACTTAACAAAAAAGTGTGAAACAACTGAAAATATGTCTTGTATTCTAGGTTCTTCAAAGTAGCCACCTTTTGCTTTGATTACTGATTTGCACACTTTTGGCATTCTCTTGATGAGCTTCAAGAGGTAGTCATTGAAAATGATTTTTCACTTCACAGGTGTGCCCTGTCAGGTTTAATAAGTGGGATTTCTTGCCTTATAAATGGGGTTGGGACCATCAGTTGTGTTGTGTAGAAGTCTGGTGGATACACAGCCGATAGTCCTACTGAATAGACTGTTAGAATTTATATTATGGCAAGAAAAAAGCAGCTACGGAAAGAAAAACAAGTGGCCATAGTTACTTTAATAAATGAAGGTCAGTCAGTCCGAAAAATTGGGAAAACTTTGAAAGTGTCCCCAAGTGCAGTTGCAAAAACCATCAAGCGCTACAAAGAAACTGGCTCACATGAGGACAGCCCCAGGAAAGGAAGACCAAGAGTCACCTCTTCTGCAGAGGATAAGGTCATCCGAGTCACCAGCCTCAGGAATCGCAGGTTAACAGCAGCTCAGATTAGAGACCAGGTCAATGCCACACAGAGTTCTAGCAGCAGACACATCTCTACAACAACTGTTAAGAGGAGACTTTGTGCAGCAGGCCTTCATGGTAAAATAGCTGCTAGGAAACCACTGCCAAGGACAGGCAACAAGCAAAAGAGACTTGTTTGGGCTAAAGAACACAAGGAATGGACATTAGACCAGTGGAAATCTGTGCTTTGGTCTGATGAGTCCAAATTTGAGATCTTTGGTTCCAACGACTGTGTCTTTGTGTGACGCAGGAAACATGAATGGTTGTACTCTACATGCCTGCTTCCCAATGTGAAGCATGGAGGAGGAGGTGTGATGGTGTGGGGTTGCTTTGCTGGTGACACTGTTGGGGATTTATTCAAAATTGAAGGCATACTGAACAGCATCTTGCAGCAGCATGCTATTCCATCCAGTTTGCGTTTAGTTAGACCATCATTTCTTTTTCAACAGGACAATGACCCCAAACACACCTCCAGGCTGTGTAAGGGCTATTTGACCAAGAAGGAGAGTGATGGGGTGCTATGCCAGATGACCTGCGAGATGGCTTGGGGTAAGCTGGACCGCATAGTGAAGCCAAAAGGGCCAACAAGTGCTAAGCATCTCTGGGAACTCCTTCAAGACTGTTGGAATACCATTTCCAGAGACTACCTCTTGAAGCTCATCAAGAGAATGCAAAGCAGTAATCAAAGCAAAAGGTGGCTACTTTGAAGAACCTAGAATATAAGACATAGTTGTTTCACACTTTTTTGTTAAATATATTAATTCCACATGTGTTAGTATATAGTTTTGATGCCTTCAGTGTGAATCTACAATTTTCATAGTCACGAAAATAAAGAAAACTCTTTGAATCACAAGGTGTGTCCAAACTTTTGGTCTGTACTATCTGTTTACATGCATTTATAGTTATGTTTCTCTTGTTTAAACCCCTACGTTGGGGGTGTTGTTGCTCATATGTTTTCTTTTTTGAAAATATGCAATAAAAATGTATTGAAGTAAAAATGCAGGTATAAAACATAAGTCATGGAAATGTGAATTGGAGCTTAGAACTGATAGTTCACTTCATAACAAACCACCTCTTGACTGGTCTCCTTGTCAGTGTTATGATTGATTGGTGTATAGTATAATATAGAGGTATATAATTTTGTGTGTGGAGTGGTTGTTTCTAAATTAGCTCATAATTATGCTTTATAATTTATTTTACTAAGGTTTTTTTTATTATCACAGTTTATTGTTTTACATAGTCATTTATCAGTTTCTGGTTTTAATATTTCAGGATCTGTTTTTTCCACACCTTTTTTTTTTTAAACAAAAATTGGTTACATTTTAGAACTTGTTTATTTTTTCAATGTTACCAACAGTTTCATAAAAATTAGAAGTCAAATGTTTTTCATGCATCCCCATAGACTGGAAGGGCCTATTCTGATCCACAAAAATGCATGATAGCAGAACATGCTCTGAGTTTAATAGAATGGAAATATACTGCTCAAAAAAATAAAGGGAACATGTTAAATGTTAAGTGTTATCTTTATTGTTTTGAGTAGTGTAATACTTATGGACAATTCAATTGCATACAGTGTTGGCCAAAAGTGTTGACACCCCTGCAATTCTGTCACAAAATTTTGGGAAGCAAGGTGTGTAACAGTCCGCGCTGCTGAGTCCACAGGAAACACAAGGAATGCAAGATATATCTTGCATTCCTTGTGTTTCCTGTGGACTCAGCAGCGCGGACTGTTACACACCTTGCTTCCCAAAATTTTGTGCTGGTTTTTCCACGTGCGAGTGGTCGGTGGAGGTCCTGCAGCAGCTGACATTACTTTCATGCCTTCAAACCAGTTGTGGGTCACACAACTGGTATAGGTGAGTGGAATCTATATACACTACCCATACTGTCAGTGTCACTTTTGATAGGGCACTATTGCACCTCTTGTTCCCCCATTTTTATTGACCCCTGCAATTCTGTCAGATAATACTCCGTTTCTTCCTGAAAATGATTGCAATCACAAATTCTTTGGTATTATTATCTTCATTTAATATGTCTTCAATGAAAAAACACAAAAGAGAATGAAGCAAAAAACAAAATATTGATCATTTCACACAAAACTCCAAAAATGGGCCGGACAAAAGTATTGGCACCCTCAGCCTAATACTTGGTTGCACAACCTTTAGCCAAAATAACTGCGATCAACCGCTTCCGGTAACCATCAATGAGTTTCTTACAATGCTCTGCTGGAATTTTAGACCATTCTTTTTTGGCAAACTGCTCCAGGTTCCTGATATTTGAAGAGTAACTTCTCCAAACTGCCATTTTTAGATCCCTCCACAGGTGTTCTATGGGATTCAGGTCTGGAGTCATTGCTGGCCACCTTAGAATTCTCCAGTGCTTTCTCTCAAACCATTTTCTAGTGCTTTTTGAAGTGTTTTGGGTCATTGTCCTGCTGGAAGACCCATGACCTCTGAGGGAGACCCAGCTTTCTCACACTGGGTCCTACATTATGCTGCAAAATTTGTTGGTAGTCTTCAGACTTCATAATGCCATGCACATGGTCAAGCAGTCCAGTGCCAGAGGCAGCAAAGCAACCCCAAAACATCAGGGAACCTCCGCCATGTTTGACTGTAGGGACCATGTTCTTTTCTTTGAATGCCTCTTTTTTTCTCCTGTAAACTCTTATGTTGATGTCTTTGCCCAAAAAGAGAGAATATTCTTCCAAAACGTTTTAGGCTTTCTCAGGTAAGTTTTGGCAAACTCCAGCCTGGCTTTTTTATGTCTCGGGGCAAGAAGTGGGGTCTTCCCGGGTCTCCTACCATACAGTCCCTTTTCATTCAGATGCTGACGGATAGTACGGGTTGACACTGTTGTACCCTCGGACTGCAGGGCAGCTTGAACTTGTTTGGATGTTAGTCGAGGTTCTTTATCCACCATCCGCACAATCTTGCGTTAAAATCTCACGTCAATTTTTCTTCTCCGTCCACATCTAGGGAGATTAACCACAGTGCCATGGGCTTTAAACTTCTTGATGACACTGCGCACGGTAGACACAGGAACATTCAGGTCTTTGGAGATGGACTTGTAGCCTTGAGAAATACTCATGCTTCCTCACAATTTGGTTTCTCAAGTCCTCAGACAGTTCTTTGGTCTTCTTTCTTTTCTCCATGCTCAATGTGGTACACACAAGGACACAGGACAGAGGTTGAGTCAACTTTAATCCATGTCAACGGGCTGCAAGTGAGATTTAGTTATTGCCAACACCTGTTAGGTGACACAGGTAAGTTACAGGTGCTGTTAATTACACAAATTAGAGAAGCATCACATGATTTTTCTAAGGGTGCCAATACTTTTGTCCACCCCCTTTTTTATGTTTGGTGTGGAATTATATCCAATTTGGCTTTAGGACAATTTTTTTTTGTGTTTTTTTCATTGAAGACAAATTAAATGAAGATAATAATACCAAAGAATTTGTGATTGCAATCATTTTCAGGAAGAAACTGAGTATTATCTGACAGAATTGCAGGGGTGTCAATACTTTTGGCCAACACTGTAGGTCTAAGGCTGCGTTCACACATTGCGTATTTTGTTGCGCTTTTTTGCGTGCGTGCTTTTTGCCGCGTTTTTCAGCTGCGCAAAAAAGCGCAACAAAATACGCTGGGGCTTTCACACACAGAGATGTCACAGAAGGGAGGAAGAATCCTGCTTCCTCCTCCCCTCTGTGACAGCCCCATTAGATTTCGCAGTGTATTAATATACACTGCGAAATCTAAATGAAAGAAAGCCAAGTGTATGTAAAATAAAAAAGAATCACATACTTACCTCTCCGACACCTTTTCCCAGTGTCCGGTCTTCGGTGCCAAGCGATGTGTAGAGCTGCCAAGACATGCGGTGACGTCAGAGGGGCGTTCCCAGCGCTGATTGAGCGCTCGCGGTCATGTGATACATATCACATGACCGCGAGCAGCCAATCAGCGCCGGGAACGCCCCTCTGACGTCACCGCAGGTCCTGGCAGCACTACACATCGCTTGGCACCGGAGACTGGACACCGGGAAAAGGCGTCGGAGAGGTAAATATTTCATTCTTTTTTATTTTACATACATTTGCCTTTGTTTAAATTAGATTTTGCAGTGTATATTAATACACTGTGAAATCTAATGGGCGGCCACAGATGTCACAGAGGGGAGGAGGAAGCAGGATTCTTCCTCCCCTCTGTGACATCATAGGGAGAAAACGCAGGAGCAGCTGCGTAAAGAATTGACATCTTAATTCTTTATGCAGCTGCGCTTTCTCCCATAAACGCACTGCGTATTTTTGCGCAATGTCTGCACTGCAAAGTGAATTTCACATTCACTTTGGTGGCAGACAAAAGGCACATTGCGTATTTTGAGAAAGCACGCTTAAAAAAGCGCGGCAAAATACGCAATGTGTGAACGCAGCCTAACACTGCTCACAAAAATAAAGGGAACACTTAACATTTAACATGTTCCCTTTATTTTTTTGAGCAATATAGATATGTGGAAAAAAAATAAACGTGAATAGTTCTACTCAATGCTATGGATTTGAATGTTGTACATTTTAATAAGAAAGATAAAGTGGATGAGGAAAACTGATGTGTGAATATTCCCCTACGTACGGTTGAAACCAGACGTTTACATACACTTTATAAAAAGACACATATGCATGTTTTTCTCACTATCTGATATGAAATCAGAATAAACCTTTCCCATTTTAGGTCAATTAGGATTACCATAATTATTTTTTGCCAAATGCCAGAATAATGAGATGTTAGATAATGATAATGTTTTAAGCCATTTCTTTTTATTTTCTACAAAGTCACAAATTTACATACCCTAAGATTACTATGCCTTTAAACAATTTTGGACAGTCCATATGATGATGTAATATATTGGAAGCTTCTGATTTGGCAATCTCTGAGTTAATCAGAGACCCACCTGTGGATGTATTTTAATGCACAGCTGAAACACACCGCTTCTTTGTTTAGCATGATGGGAAAGTCTAAAGAAATCAGCCAAGAAATCAGGAAGATAATTGTGGACTTGAACAAGTCTGGTGCATCCTTGGGTGCAATCTCCATATGCCTGAAGGTGCCTTTGTTCATCTTTACAAACAATTATATGCAAGTACAAACAAGATGGGAATGTCCAGCCATCATACCGCTCAGGAAGGAGACAGGTTCTGTGTTCCAGAGATAAATGTGCTTAGGTCCGACATGTATCAACCTAAGAACAAAAGCAAAAGACCTTGTGAAGATGATGGCAGAAGCTGGTAAGACTGTGTCATTATCCACAGTGAAACAAGTTACTGTATCAACATGAGCTGAAAGATCACTCATCCAGGAAGAAACCATCACTCCAAAATAAATATAAAAAGCTAGATTATTTTTTTGTAAATGCACACAGGAAAAAAGACCTACATTTTTGGAGACATGTCCTGTCTGACGAAACTAAAATTGAACTGTTTGGACATAATGACCATAATTACTTTTGGAGAAAAAGGGGAGAAGATTGGACACATAATAACACCATTCCAACTGTGAAACACGGAGGTGGCAGCATCATGTTGTGGGGTTGTTTTGGTGCAGGAGGGACTGGTGCACTTCACAAAACAGATGGCATCTTGAGGAAAGATTATGTGGCAATACTGAAGCAACATCTCAAGACATCACCCAGGAAGTTAAAGATTGGGCGGTAATGGGGCTTCAAAAAGGATAATGACCCAAAGTAAACTGGTTACAAAGTGGCTTAAGGATAACGAAGTAAATGTTTTGGAGTGGCCATCACAAAGCCCTGATTTCAATCCTATTGAAAATGTATGGGCAAAGCTAAAAAGGCAGGTGCGAGCAAGGCGACCTACAATCAATCAGTTACACCAGTTCTGTCAGGAGGAATGGGTACAAATTTATCACAAATAATGGCGCAGAGTGCCTGTGATGTGAGTATTCACAAATCTGCAGTCACAAAGAGTGCAGCGTAAATGCAGGCTTGTGGATTTAAACCATACAACCATTTTAATAATACATGTGATTTTTGTAAATGGCCCCTGCCTTCAATGGGAAGTGGTTCCAGTAAAATGCCTCATTATAATCTCATAGGAATCGCAACTGTAACTACATACTACCAAGCAGGAGGGTTGGCTGAAAGGGACTGCAATACCACACACAACCCATAAATAAATTCTATAAATGTATTTTTATACATCGCAATCATAATTGTATCACATTGTTAAAAATATTGGTTTCAAAGCCAGTTTCTTGCTTTCTGGGCTCTACAAAAGAAGCTAATTTTCCCTCTGAATGTACAAAACTCAGATCAGATGGCTGGAAGCACTATCTACTTCAAGTTAGGCTTTTATATTTTTTTTATAGCTTATCTCTCATATTCCAGTTTAATTAGAATTTTGTCTAAAACACTTCAAATCTAGCAACTTTTGGTCTCTCCTGTTGAAATGAAAACATGTGAGATATATGTACAAAACGTTACCCCAGATAGTGATTAAACTTTAAATGGTAGACATTTTCAACTTCTTGCAATGTAAAGCTATGGACAATCTTTACAGGACTTCTCTGGTTTCAGTTAGAGGATGGGGTGAGGGGGGAGGACTGTAAAATAAAGCACATAGTTAATTAAACATTATCATTATACATACCGTGTCTGTTGGCCTGCATCCTGCAGTCCCGCTCACATCTACTTCCGGGGATATTCACTGCACTGCTGAGAACTCGACAGCTCTCGGCAATGTTCGCTTTGATGTCAGGAGTCACCCGAGTTCCTGGCTCAGCTAGGAACTTGATTGACTTCTGACTGTCATTATCAGCCTCAGCCTGCTTGCCTCTCTGAACAAACCCTTGTTTGTTCAGAGCGATGAAGCAGAGCTGACATTGCTTTTTCTTGTAGCCTTTGTGAGACTGAGGGGTTTTTTTGTAATTAAAGATGAAGTCCCTAAATGTGATTTGTGTTTTATTTCTAATAAAAAAAATGGTGTTTTCTTTTTTTGTAATGTTTACTAGAAATTCATGGTGGCTGGGTCTAATTTGGCTTAATACCATGAATTTTAGGCTTAATACCAGCTGAGAATATAAAGCAGGTATTAACCCCATTATTACCCAGCGTGCCACCCCCACCAGGGCCGCTGGAAATAGCCAGGTAAAGTGGCTGGAAATGGTGCTACAATGAATGCGCCATTTTCAGGAGTGGCTGCAGGCTGTGGAATTCAGCATGGGGGGGCCCAGAACTCTTGAGCCTTACCACGCTGAGAACCCCAGCCCCAGTTGTCTGGTTTTACCTGGGTGGTGGTCAAAGAATGGCGGGAGCCCACATACAGTCATATGAAAAAGTTTGGGCACCCCTCTTAATCTTACTCTTTTTTTTTTTGTTTAAAATAGTTTTTTTGCAACAGCTATTTCAGTGTGATACATGTAATAACTGATGGACAAAGTCATATTTCAGGTTTGAAATGAGGTTTATTGTACTAACTAAAAATGCGAAATATGCATTATTTCAAAATTTGACAGGTTTCAAAGTATGGGCACCCTTCTGATTTTCATGATTTGAATACTCCTAACTACTTTTTACTAACTTACTGAAGCACTAAATTGGTTTGGTAACCTCATTGAGCTTTGTACTTCATAGCCCGGTGTATCCAATCATGAGAAAAGCTATTGGTGTCCACTTGCAAGTTATTCTCCTAGTTGCATCTTCTCTGAGGAGTGGCATCATGGGCTCCTCAAAACAGCTCTCAAATGATCTGAAAAAAAAAGATTGTTCAACATAGTTGTTCAGGGGAAGGATACAAAAAGTTGTCTCAGAGATTTAACCTGTCAGTTTCCACTGTGAGGAACATAGTAAGGAAATGGAAGACCACAGGGACAATTTTTGTAAAGGCCAGAAGTGGCAGGCCAACAAAAATATCAGAAAGGCAGAGAAGAAGAATGACGAGAACAGTCAAGAACAATCCACAGACCACCTCCAAAGACCTGCAGCATCATCTTCCTGCAGATGGTGTCACTGTGCATCGGTCAACAATACAGCGCACACTGCACAAGGAGAAGCTGTATGGGAGAGTGATGCGAAAGAAGCCGCCTGAGGTATGCAAAAGCACATTTGGACAAGCCAGTTACATTTTGGAAGAAGGTCCTGTTGACTGATGAAACAACGATTGAGTTGTTTGGTCATACAACAAGGCTTTATGCATGGCGCCACAAAAACACAGCATTCCATGAAAAACACTTGCTACCCAGTGTCAAATTTGGGGGAGGGTCCATCATGCTTTGGGGCTGTGTGGCCAATGATGGCACCAGGAATCTTGTTAAGGTTGAGGGTCGCATGGATTCCACTCAGTATCAGCAGATTCTTGAGAATAATGTGCAAGGATCAGTGTCAAAGTTGAAGTTACGCCGGGGATGGATCTTTCAGCAAGACAATGATCCAAAACACCGCTCCAAATCTACTCAGGCATTCATGCAGAGGAACAATTACAATGTTCTGGAATGGCCATCCCAGTCCCCAGACCTGAATATCATTGAACATCTGTGGGATGTTTTGAAGCGGGCTGTCCATGCTCGGCGGCCATCAAACTTAACTGAACTGGAATTCTTTTGTAAAGAAGAATGGTCATAAATGCCTTCATCCATGATGCAGGAACTCATTAACAGCTACAGGAAGCGACTAGAGGCTGTTATTTTTGCAAAAGGTTGATGTACTAAATATTAATGTCACTTTTCTGTTGAGGTGCCCATACTTTAGCACCTGTCAATTTTTGAAATAATGCATATTCCACATTTTCGGTTAGTACAATAAACCTCATTTCAATCCTGAAATATTACTGTGTCCATCAGTTATTACATACAGTTAGGGCCAGAAATATTTGGACAGTGACACAATTTTCGCGAGTTGGGCTCTGCATGCCACCACATTGGATTTGAAATGAAACCTCTACAACAGAATTCAAGTGCAGATTGTAACGTTTAATTTGAAGGGTTGAACAAAAATATCTGATAGAAAATGTAGGAATTGTACACATTTCTTTACAAACACTCCACATTTTAGGAGGTCAAAAGTAATTGGACAAATAAACATAACCCAAACAAAATATTTTTATTTTCAATATTTTGTTGCGAATCCTTTGGAGGCAATCACTGCCTTAAGTCTGGAACCCATGGACATCACCAAACGCTGGGTTTCCTCCTTCTTAACCCCTTCATGACCCAGCCTATTTTGACCCTAAAGACCTTGGCCTTTTTTGCAATTCTGACCAGTGTCCCTTTATGAGGTTATAACTCGGGAACGCTTCAACCGATCCTAGCGATTCTGAGATTGTTTTTTCGTGACATATTGGGCTTCATGCTAGTGTTAAATTTAAGTCGATAATTTTTGCGTTTATTTGTGAAAAAAATCAAAAATATGGCAAAAATTTTGAAAATTTCACAATTTTCACATTTTTAATTTTTTTTTCTGATAAACAAGAGAGATATGTGACAGAAAAAAGTTATTAAATAATATTTCCCACATGTCTACTTCACATCAGCACAATTTTGGAAAAAAAAAAATTTTTTGTTAGGACGTTATAAGAGTTCAAAGTTCATGAGCAATTTTTCATTTTTCAACCAAAATTTACAAAACCATTTTTTTTAGTGACCACATCACATTTGAAGTCCTTTTGAGGGGTGTACATGACAGAAAACACCCAAAAGTGACACCATTCCAAAAACTGCACCCCTCAAGCTACTCAAAACTACATTCGAGAAGATTATTAACCCTTCAGGTGCTTCACAGGAACTAAAGCAAAGTGGAAACAAAAAATGGATATTTTAATTTTTTTATCAAAAATGTTCTTTTAGCCTCAATTCTTTCATTTTCACATGGGCAACAGGATAAAATGGATCTTAAAATGTGTTGTGCAAATTCTCCCGAGTACATCGATACCTCATATGTGGTCATAAACCACTGTTTGGGCGCACGGCAGGGCTCAGAAGTGAAGGAGCGCAATTTGACTTTTGGAGCTAATTTTACATTCAAAAAGTGAAATTGCGCTCCTTCCCTTCTGACCCCTGCCGTGCGCCCAAACAGTGGTTTATGACCACATATGAGGTATCGGTGTACTCAGGAGAAATTGCCCAACAAATTTTAGGATAAATTTTATGCTGTTGCCATGTGAAAACGAAAAAATTTAGGCTAAAAGAAAGTTTTTGTGAAAAAAAAAGTACTATTTTATTTTCACAGATCAATTTGTAAAGCACCTGGGGGTTCAATATGCTCACTACCCATCTAGATATGTTCCCTGGGGGGTCTAGTTTCCAAAATGGGGTCACTTGTGGGGGAGCTCCAATGTTTAGGCACACAGGGGCTCTCCAAACGCGACATGGTGTCCGCTAACAATTTGAATAAAAATCAGCTCAAATTGTTAGCTGTAACCATGTTGTGTTTAGTGAGCCCCTGTGTGCCTAAACATTGGGGCTCCCCCACAAGTGACCCCATTTTGGAAACTAGACCCCCCAAGGAACGTATCTAGATGCATAGTGAGCACTTTGAACCCCCAGGTGCTTCACAAATTCATCCATAAAAATGAAAAAGCACTTTTTTTTCCACAAAAAAATTCTTTTTTCATTATTATGGATCAATTTGTGAAGCACCTGGGGGTTGAAAGTGCTCACTATGCATCTAGATACGTTCCTTTGGGGTCTAGTTTCCAAAATGGGGTCACTTGTGGGGGAGCTCCAATGTGGAGACGCACAGGGGCTCTCCAAACGCGACATGGTGTCCGCTAACAATTTGAATGCAAGATGAGCTCAAATTGTTAGCGGACACCATGTTGCGTTTGGAGAGCCCCTGTGCGTCTCCACATAGGAGCTCATCCACAAGTGACCCCATTTTGGAAACTAGACCCCCAAGGGAACGTATCTAGATGCATAGTGAGCACTTTGAACCCCCAGGTGCTTCACAAATTAATCTGTAAAAATGAAAAAGTACTTTTTTTCCGCAAAAATCTTTTTTTTTCAATAATTTGTGAAGCACCTGGGGGTTCAATATGCTCACTACCCATCTAGATATGTTCCCTGGGGGGTCTAGTTTCCAAAATGGGGTCACTTGTGGGGGAGCTCCAATGTTTAGGCACACAGGGGCTCTCCAAACGCGACATGGTGTCCGCTCACAATTTGAATAAAAATCAGCTCAAATTGTTAGCTGTCACCATGTTGCGTTTGGTGAGCCCCTGTGTGCCTAAACATTGGGGCTCCCCCACAAGTGACCCCATTTTGGAAACTAGACCCCCCAGGGAACGTATCTAGATGCATAGTGAGCACTTTGAACCCCCAGGTGCTTCACAAATTGATCCGTAAAAATGAAAAAATAATTTTTTTGTGGAAAAAAAAGTACTTTTTTAATTTTATGGATCAATTTGTGAACCACTTGGGGGTTCAAGTACTCACTATGCATCTAGATACGTTCCTTGGGGGGTGTAGTTTCCAAAATGGGGTCACTTGTGGGGGAGCTCCAATGTTTAGGCACACAGGGGCTCTCCATACGCGACATAGTGTCCGCTAATAATTGGAGCTAATTTTCCATTCAACTTGTTAGCGGACACCATGTCACGTATGGAGTGCTCCTGTGTGCCACCAGCACAAGGGCAACTGGAAGAGTTGGGGTACAGCACTAGAAAATGGCACCTCTAATGTGCTATTTTCTGGGGTGGCTGTGAATTGCAATTTGCAGCATGGTGGGGCACAACATTTGGGTCTCTCCACGATGAGGATTGCAGCCCCCCAACTACCAAGTTGTACCTGGCTGGCATCCAAAAATAAGGCAAAGCTCCTTGTCATTTTATTGGTAGAAGTAAAAAAAAAAAAAATGACGTGGGGCTCCGCCGTATTTTTGGTCAAGCCAGGTACAACTTGGCAGCTACGGACTGCCAGCAACCCCCAGCTGCCTCGTTGTACCTGGCTGGTACCCAAAAATACAGCAAAGCCCTTTTTTTTTTCTTTCTAGAACTAATTCTAGAAAAAAAAATGACATAGGGCTCCGCCATATTTTTGGTCCAGCCAGGTACAACTAGGCAGCTGGGGGCTGGATTCCACAGCATGGAGAGGCCCAAGCGTTCTGGGCCCCCCATGCTGCGAATTGCAGCCCGCAGCCGCCCCAAAAAATGGCGCATTCATTGAAGCGCCATTTTCTGGCGCTGTACCCAGACTCTTCCAGTTGCCCTGGTGCCGGTGGCAAACTGGGTAATAAAGGGGTTAATGCCAGCTTGTTATTGGCAGCTGGCACTAAGCCCGAGATTCATAATATAGGGCCAATGTTAGACCCGCCATTAGGAATCTCTGGTAAATAGTCAGAAAATAGACACAGAGAAAAATCTTTTTATTTGAAAGAAAAAAAACAAAACTTGGACTCCATCTTTATTATAAAGATCCGACGTAGTCCACAACGAAGGTCCCACGGCGCTCGACTGCCTCCGACGTAGTCCACAACGAAGGTCCCACGACGCTCGATCGCCTCTGCTCAATCCAGAGATTGCAGCAAGGGATCAAGTGTCCTCTTCCTACAGACTCTGGGGTCAGAGTTATGGTGCACTGTGTGACAATGATCTGTCATACAGTGCACCATGACTATGATCCCAGAGACTACAACAAGAGGATACTCATCCGCAGTCATCCACGTACGCACACATCCACGGACGCACACATGCACGGACACGCTAACACACATCCACGGACGCACACATGCACGGACACACTAACACACATCCACGGACGCACACATGCACGGACACACTAACACACATCCACCATGCACGGACACACTAACACACATCCACGGACGCACACATGCACGGACACACTAACACACATCCACGGACGCACACATGCACGGACACACTAACACACATCCACCATGCACGGACACACTAACACACATCCACGGACGCACACATGCACGGACACACTAACACACATCCACGGACACACACATGCACGGACACACTAACACACATCCACGGACGCACACATGCACGGACACACTAACACACATCCACGGACGCACACATGCACGGACACACTAACACACATCCAGGGACGCACACATGCACGGACACACTAACACACATCCACGGACGCACACATGCACGAACACACTAACACACATCCACGGACGCACACATGCACGGACACACTAACACACATCCACGGACGCACACATGCACGGACACACTAACACACATCCACGGACGCTGGAGTTCACACACATCCACATACGCACATCCACGCACGCATCCACGGACGCACACATGCACGGACACACTAACACACATCCACGGACGCTGGAGTTCATACACATCCACATACCCACATCCACGCACACATCCACGGACGCACACATGCACGGACACACCAACACACATCCACGGACGCACACATGCACGGACACACTAACACACAACCACGGACGCACACATGCACGGACACACTAACACACATCCACGGACGCACACATGCACGGACACACTAACACACATCCACGGACGCTGGAGTTCACACACATCCACATACGCACATCCACGCACGCATCCATGGACGCACACATGCACGGACACACCAACACACATCCACGGACGCACACATGCACGGACACACTAACACACATCCACGGACGCACACATGCACGGACACACTAACACACATCCACGGACGCTGGAGTTCACACACATCCACATACGCACATCCACGCACGCATCCATGGACGCACACATGCACGGACACACTAACACACATCCACGGACGCTGGAGTTCACACACATCCACATACCCACATCCACGCACGCATCCACGGACGCACACATGCACGGACACACCAACACACATCCACGGACGCACTCATGCACGGACACGCTAACACACATCCACGGACGCATGCACATATCCATCCATTCATTCATTCATTCATTCATACTTACCCATGAGGAGGAGGAGCCTCTGAGAGGAGGAGGGACCACACCGCAGCTGCATCGGAAGCCGGCGGGCTGCTCCGGAATGGGTGAGTGGGGCTAGAGGTGGGGGACTAGGCCGGGGGAGAGTGGCGGAAGGGGGGGGGGGAGAGAGAGGGGAGGGGGGCAGGTGACGGCGGGGGAGAGGAGGCTGTGCAGGCTGACCGGCCGGCGCCTGAGCCCGCCAGCACTAGCACTGCATTACAGAAGGAGGAGGGCGGGTGGATCGCGGGGACGCGGGGGGGGGCAGGCCGGACACAAGGGGGGCTGGAGGTAGGGGGACAAGACACAGGAGGGGCTGGAGGAGGAGGGGGGCAGGGGCACACAGAGTAATGACGGCGGCTGCATCAGGAGTGCAGCCGCGTGCAGCCGCCGCAGAAGAAGCTGATCGGAGGGGCGGGGGGGGGGCGATAGGCGGCAAGGGGGGGCCCTAATGCTTCCTGGAGCTGGGGGGGCTGAGTAGGGGGAGGGCACCAGCCGATCCGCCCGTCCAGATCTGATTGGAGAGCTCCAATCAGATCTGGGAGGGGGGAATCGCTGTGATTTCTCAGATCTGCAGTTTCACTTTTAAACTGCAGATCGGAGGGGCCCTGGGCACGGGGGGGTTAATCCACCCCCCGTGGGGTGTACTATAGGTTGTCACTGTGCATTATGTACAGTGACACCTGAGTCACCCCCCTCACACGCGCCGCAGGAGCGCGATCATTCCATGGCCCACCGTTTGGGCCAAAGGTCGGGAACGAACTTGTTTTCATGGCCCAAACGGTGGGCCAAGGGTCGTGAAGGGGTTAATGCTTTGCCAGGCCTTTACAGCTGCAGCCTTCAGGTCTTGCTTGTTTGTGGGTCTTTCCGTCTTAAGTCTGGATTTGAGCAAGTGAAATGCATGCTCAATTGGGTTAAGATCTGGTGATTGACTTGGCCATTGCAGAATGTTCCACTTTTTTGCACTCATGAACTCCTGGGTAGCTTTGGCTGTATGCTTGGGGTCATTGTCCATCTGTACTATGAAGCGCCGTCCAATCAACTTTGCAGCATTTGGCTGAATCTGGGCTGAAAGTATATCCCGGTACACTTCAGAATTCATCCGGCTACTCTTGTCTGCTGTTATGTCATCAATAAACACAAGTGACCCAGTGCCATTGAAAGCCATGCATGCCCATGCCATCACGTTGCCTCCACCATGTTTTACAGAGGATGTGGTGTGCGTTGGATCATGTGCCATTTCTTCTCCAAACTTTTTTCTTCCCATCATTCTGGTACAGGTTGATCTTTGTCTCATCTGTCCATAGAATACTTTTCCAGAACTGAGCTGGCTTCTTGAGGTGTTTTTCAGCAAATTTAACTCTGGCCTGTCTATTTTTGGAATTGATGAATGGTTTGCATCTAGATGTGAACCCTTTGTATTTACTGTCATGGGGCTTCTCTTTACTGTTGACTTAGAGACAGATACACCTACTTCACTGAGAATGTTCTGGACTTCAGTTGATGTTGTGGACGGGTTCTTCTTCACCATATAAAGTATGCGGCGATCATCCACCACTGTTGTCATCTGTGGACGCCCAGGCCTTTTAGAGTTCCCAAGCTCACCAGTCAATTCCATTTTTCTCAGAATGTACCCAACTGTTGATTTTGCTACTCCAAGCATGTCTGCTATCTCTCTGATGGATTTTTTCTTTTTTTTCAGCCTCAGGATGTTCTGCTTCACCTCAATTGAGAGTTCCTTTTACCGCATGTTGTCTGGTCACAGCAACAGCTTCCAAATGCAAAACCACACATCTGGAATCCACCCCTGACCTTTTAACTACTTCATTGATTACAGGTTAACGAGGGAGACGCCTTCAGAGTTAATTGCAGCCCTTAGAGTCCATTGTCCAATTACTTTTGGTCCCTTGAAAAAGAGGCTATGCATTACAGAGCTATAATTCCTAAACCCTTTCTCCGATTTGGATATGGAAACGCTCATATTGCAGCTGGGAGTGTGCACTTTCAGCCCATATCTAATATATAAAAGCCGAAGGCCATTTCTGGAACAGCCGAAGGCTACTTCCGTGACGGCCTCCGGACCCATGGTGGTGACGTCACCAAGTGCACTGTAGCCGGGCTGCCCCCAGCTACAGGGACCCGCGGAGAAGCGTTCCGGCCAGGAACGTTCCTGTCTGTCCCAACCGCCTCTGCACTCACCGCTCCAGCCGCCTCTGCACTCACCGCTCCAGACGCCTCTGCCCACCTCGCGACAGGCTCCGCCCACCTCGCGGGGCTCGCGACAGGCTCTGCCCACCTCGCGGGGCTTGCGACAGGCTCCGCCTACCTCTCGGGGCTCCGCCCACCTCGCGGCCTTCGCAACAGGCTCCGCCCCACCTCGCGGGGCTTGCGACAGGCTCCGACCACCTCGCGGGGCTCCCGCTACGCTCCGCCCACCTCCCCGGGCCTCCCGTCAAGCTCCGCCTATCTCTCGCGGCTCCCCCTGGCTTCGCCCACCTCGCGGGGCTCCCGCCTGGCTCCGCCCACCTCACCTGCGCTGACCACCGAGCCTCCGTCCTGGCCTGACCACTGAGCCTCCGTCCTGGCCTGACCACCGAGCCTCCGTCCTGCGCTGACCACCGAGCCTCCGTCCTCTGCTGACCACAGAGCTGCCATCCTAGACTCACCACCGAGCCTCCGTCCTGCGCTGACCACTGAGCCTTCGTCCTCTGCTGACCACAGAGCCGCCGTCCTCGCCTGACCACCGACCCTCCGTCCTGCGCTGACCACCAAGCCTCCGTCCTCTGCTGACCACAGAGCCACCGTCCTGCCCTGACTACCAACCCTCCGTCCTGGCCTCACCACCGACTCTCCGTCCTGCGCTCACCACCGACCCTCCGTCCTTGGCTGATCACTCACCCTCTGTCCTGTGCTGACCACTCTGCCTCCATCCGGCACTGACCACTCTGCCTCCATCCGGCCCTGACCACTCTGCCTCCATCCGGCCCTGACCACTCTGCCTCCATCCTGCGATGACCACTCTGCCTCCACCCTGCGATGACCACTCTGCCTCCACCCTGCGATGACCACTCTGCCTCCACCCTGCGATGACCACTCAGCCTCCATCCTGTGCTGACCACTCCTGTGCTGACCACTCACTCCTGTGCTGACCGCTGAGCCTCCATCCTGTGCTGACCACTGAGCCTCCATACTGCGCTCACCACTCCATCCTGTTCTGACCACTCAGCCTCCATCCTGCGCTGACCACTCAGCCTGCATCCTGCGCTAACCACTCAGCCTGCATCCTGCGCTAACCACTCAGCCTGCATCCTGCGCTGACCACTGAGCCTCCATCCTGCGCTCACCACTCTGCCTCCTTCCTGCGCTGACCACTGAGCCTCCATCCTGCATTGACCACTGAGCCTCCATCCTGCGCTCCCCACTCTGCCTCCTTCCTGTGCTGACCACTCTGCCTCCATCCTGCGCTCACCACTGAGCCTCCATCCTACACTAACCACTGAGCCTCCATCCTGTGCTGACCACTGAGCCTCCATCCTGTGCTCACCACTGAGTCTCCATCCTGCGCTGACCACTCCATCCTCTGCTGACCACTCAGCCTCCATCCTGCGCTGACCACTGACCCTCCATCCTGTGCTGACCGCTGAGCCTCCATCCTGCGCTGACCACTCAGCCTCCCATCCTGCGCTGACTGCTGAGCCTCCATCCTGTGCTGACCGCTGAGCCTCCATCCTGTGCTGACCACTGAGTCTCCATCCTGCACTCACCACTCCATCCTGTGCTGACCACTGAGCCTCCATCCTGCACTGACCACTGAGCCTCCATCCTGCGCTGTCCACTCTGCCCCCATCCTGCGCTCACCACTCTGCCCCCATCCTGCGCTCAACACTCTGCCTCCATCTTGCGAATACCACTCTGCCTCCATGCTGCACTGACCACTGTGTCACTGCGCAGTGCTAACCACTGAGCCAACGCACTGTGAAAACCACTGAGCCACCGCACTGTGCAAACCACTAAGCCTTCACACCGTCAAAACCACTGAGCCATCAAATACAGTGCTAACCACTGAGCCACCATATACACTGAAAACCACTGAGCCACCACATGCTGCACTGACCACTGAGTCACTGCGCAGTGCTAACCACTGAGCCAACGCACTGTGAAAACCACAGCCACTGCACTGTGCAAACCACTAAGCCTTCACACCGTGAAAACCACTGAGCCATCAAATACAGTGCTAACCACTGAGCCACCATATACACTGAAAACCACTGAGCCACCATATACAGTGCTAACCACTGAGTCACCGTATACAGTGCTAACCACTGAGCCACCATATACAGTGCTAACCACTGAGCCACCGTATACACTGCTAACCACTGAGCCACCATATACAGTGCTAACCAATGAGCCACCATATACAGTGCTAACCACTGAGCCAACGTACAGTGCTAACCACTGAGCCACCGTATACAGTGCTAACCACTGAGCCACCGTATACAGTGCTAACCACTGAGCCAGCATATACAGTGCTAACCACTGAGCCACCATATACAGTGTTAACCACTGAGCCACCATATATAGTGCTAACCACTGACCCACTGTATATAGTGCTAACCACTGAGCCACCATACAGTGCTAACCACTGAGCCACCATATACAGTGCTAACCACTGAGCCACCATACAATGCTAACCACTGTGCCACCATATACAGTGCCAACCACTGAGCCACCATATACAGTGTTAACCACTGAGCCACCATATATAGTGCTAACCACTGACCCACTGTATATAGTGCTAACCACTGAGCCACCATACAGTGCTAACCACTGAGCCACCATATACAGTGCTAACCACTGAGCCACCATACAATGCTAACCACTGTGCCACCATATACAGTGCCAACCACTGAGCCACCATATACAGTGCTAACCACTGAGCCACTGTATATACTGCTAACCACTGAGCCACCATATACAGTGCTAACCACTGAGCCACCATATACAGTGCTAACCTCTGAGCCACCATATACAGTGCTAACCTCTGAGCTACCATATACAGTGCTAACCTCTGAGCCTCCATATACAGTGCTAACCACTGAGCCATCATATACAGTGCTAACCACTGAGCCACCATATGCAGTGCTAACCACTGAGCCACCATATTCAGTGCTAACCACTGAGCCATCATACAGTGCTAACCACTGAGCCATCATATACAGTGCTAACCACTGAACCACCATATACAGTGCTAACCACTGAGCCACCATATTCAGTGCTAACCACTGAGCCATCATACAGTGCTAACCACTGAGCCATCATACAGTGCTAACCACTGAGCCATCATATACAGTGGTAACCACTGAGCCACCATATTCAGTGCTAACCACTGAGCCATCATACAGTGCTAACCACTGAGCCATCATATACAGTGCTAACCACTGAGCCACCATATACAGTGCTAACCACTGAGCCACCATATACAGTGCTAACCACTGAGCCACCATATTCAGTGCTAACCACTGAGCCATCATACAGTGCTAACCACTGAGCCATCATACAGTGCTAACCACTGAGCCATCATACAGTGCTAACCACTGAGCCATCATATACAGTGGTAACCACTGAGCCACCATATACAGTGCTAACCACTGAGCCACCGTATACACACAATTCATTTCACCGCACTCCCCTAACTATTACTAAATAAACTATATATGGATTCTAGACTACCCGATTCTTTAGAATCGGGCCACCATCTAGTTATATATATAATTGTATTTCTGAACATGTTTTTGTAAACAGCTAAAATAACAAAACTTGTGTCACTGTCCAAATATTTCTGGCCCTAACTGTATATCACACTGAAATAGCTGTTGCAAAAAAAAAAACAATTTAAAAAAAAAAAGAGTAAGATTAAGAGGGGTGTCCAAACTTTTTCATATGACTGTAATTTAAAAAAAAATCGATCAAAATAATAAAAATATTGGGTTTCCCTGTGTATTGATTGCCAGCCAAGGTAAAGTCAGGAAGCTGGGGTTGGCAGCCTGTAATTGTCTGTTTTATGTGCGCTGAGAATCAAAAATAACGCAGACCGCTGCATCATTTTTTTTTTATTATTTATTTTTACACTACTATATGTATGATGGACCCAACAGCCAATCACAGACGCTGTGACAGAGAATGAGCGTCTGTAATTGGCTGTTGAAGTAACCTGGAATCTGCCCATACATTCTAGATGCTAGTTTCAGGTTACTCCAGCAGCCAATCACAGATGCCCACTCCTTGTGACAGCGTCTGTGATTGGCTGTTGGGCCCTTCACAGTTTGAATGACATCATAGTAATGTAAAAATGAATAAATCATTTAAAAACTGACGTAGCGCTTCACAATATTTTCTCAGTGCAGATGAAGCAGCTTCCGGTTGCCATCCTCAGCTGCCTGGCTTTACCTTGGCTGGCAAACAATATACAGCGAAGCCCAATTTTTTTTAAAAATTAAATAACTAAAATAAAGATGCATGGGCTCACACCATATTTTGATCGCCAGCCAGGTAAAACCAGACAGTTGGGGGCTGGGATTCTCAGTGTAGTGAGGCCCAAGCGTTCTGTGCCCACCATGCTAAAAACCGCAGCACGCAGCCACATTCATTGTAGCACCATTTCCAGGTGCTTTACCTGGCTCGTCCAGCAGCCCTGGTGGGGGGTGGCACACTAGGTAATAATGGAGTTAATACTAGCTTTGTATTCTCAGCTGGTACTAAGCCTGAAATTCATGGTGTCAAGCCAAATTAGACCAGGCCACCATGAATTTCTAGTGAACATTAAAAAAAACAAAAAAAAAACACAGAGACAAAAAAGAGAATTTTGTTTACGTACCGTAAATTCTTTTTTCTTTAATCATCAATGGGAGACCCAGACAATGGGGTTTAGGGCACTGCCCTCCGGAGGTCACACTAGGTACTACAAGTTTGTAGACACCGCCCCTCTCGCTTATAAACCCCTACCGCAGGGAACATCCTCAGTTTGGTCCATAAGCTGCGAGGAGACAAATAAACCACACCCGAAACGTCGCGAAGAAAACCGTGTACAAACGGTTCAACAACCCGGATAACACTGTCCCAACAGGGAACAGAACAAATGCAAAACATGCAACGGAACAACTGGGTGGGTGCTGGGTCTCCCATTGATGATTAAAGAAAAAAGAATTTACGGTACGTAAACAAAATTCTCTTTTTTCTGGTCATCATAATGGGAGACCCAGACAATGGGGATGTCCTAAAGCAATACCCCAGGGCGGGAAGAGTTCCTCAACAGACGGATAACACATGGTCCCCCTCAAAGGTGGGCAACCGCCGCCTGGAGGACCCGCCTGCCCAAACTTGCATCCGCGGAGGCATGGGCATGCACCATATAGTGCTTAGAGAAAGTGTGCAGGCTGGACCAAGTGGCCGCCTGACACACCTGTAGAGCCGAAGCTCGATGTCGCAAAGCCCAGGAGGCACCGACAGCTCTGGTAGAGTGAGCCTTCAATCCCACCGGGAGAGGCAAACCAGAAGACCTGTAAGCCTCTTGAATGGGAGCCTTGATCCATCTGGCCAAGGTTGACTTAGATGCCGCGGACCCCTTACAGCGACCTGTCGTAAGGACAAATAAGGAATCCGAACTCCGGAAGGAGGCAGTCCTGGACACATAAATGCGGACAGCCCTCACGAGATCCAGAGTATGGAGATCGCGCTCAACCTGATGAACGGGAGCGGGGCAAAATGACGGGAGAACAATCTCCTGGTTCAGGTGAAAAGTGGAAACCACCTTTGGCAAGAATTCTGGCCGCGGGCGTAACACCACCTTGTCTTGGTGAACCACCAGGAAGGGTGACTTGCACGATAGTGCAGCCAATTCTGAGACCCTTCTCAGAGACGTAATCGCCACCAGAAAGACCACTTTCTGGGACAGACGAGATAGGGAAATGTCTCTCAGTGGCTCAAACGGCGGTTTCTGCAGTGTCACCAGGACCATGTTAAGGTCCCAAGGGTCCAGTGGCCGCCTGTAGGGCGGAACCACCCGAGACACCCCCTGCAGAAATTGACGGACCCTGGGAAGGAGCGCCAAGCGCCTGTCAAACAGCACTGAAAGAGCTGACACTTGACCCTTCAGGGAGCCGAGAGATAAACCCAATTCCAACCCCGACTGTAGGAAAGCCAACAATGTCGGTATGGATAAGGGCCACGGGGACCGGCCACTCGAGGCACACCAGGTAAAGAAAATCTTCCACGTTCTGTGGTATATCTTCCTGGAAACAGGCTTCCTAGCTCGAGTCATAGTGTCGACTACCGTAGGAGAGAAGCCTCTGGATGTCAACAGCCAGGCCTCAAGAGCCATGCAGTCAATCTGAGGGCCCTGGAATTGAGATGGAAGAATGGGCCTTGCGCGAGTAGATCTGCGCGTTCCGGAAGAGCCCACCGGTGTCCGCCTGACAGTCGCCACAGGTCCGGATACCAGGACCTCCTGGGCCAATCCGGAGCCACTAGAATGGCTACCCTGCATTCCGACCTGATCTTCCACAGAACCCTGGGAATCAGAGCCAGAGGCGGGAACACATACGGTAGATGGAATCTGGACCAACTCAGGATCAGGGCGTCTGCCCCCAGAGACTGAGGATCCCATGATCTCGCCATGTAGTGCGGCACCTGATGATTCAGCCGCGAGGCCATCAGATCCACGTCCGGAGTGCCCCATCTGCTGCAGATGTCCTGGAAGACGTCTGGATGAAGAGACCACTCTCCGGCGTCCATCCCCTGCCGGCTCAGGTAGTCGGCCTCCCAGTTCTCGACCCCTGGGATGTGAACTGCGGAGATCAGGCAGTCGTTGTCCTCCACCCAAGATAGAATGCGGTGGACTTCGGCGAGGGCCTGAGCACTTCTGGTCCCTCCCTGATGATTTATATAGGCGACGGCCGTCGCATTGTCGGACTGAACCCGAATGGGTTGCCCTGACAGGAACTTCTGAAACGCTAGGAGCGCCAGATAGACCGCCTTGATCTCCAGCACGTTGATCTGCAACGCCGACTCCGACGGAGTCCAGAGGCCTTGAGCCCTGTGGTGTAAGAACACCGCACCCCAGCCCATGAGGCTGGCGTCGGTGGTCACCACTAACCATGACGGTTTGAGGAAGGACCGTCCCCGCGACAAGTGACGGGGCTGGAGCCACCACTGCAAGGAATCCCTGGTCGGTTGGGAAAGTGCCACCAGCCGATTCAGAGAGATTGTCCTCTTGTCCCATCTGCGAAGAATCTCCAGCTGGAGAGGACGGAGGCGAAACTGCGCAAAAGGCACTGCCTCTATTGCAGCTACCATGCGCCCCACCAGCTTCATCAAGATCCGTAGGGATGATTGTGGTGACAGGAGGACTGCTTGCACTCCTGATTGGATCGCCATCTGTTTGACTCGTGGCAGAGACACTAGGGCTGAGTCCGTGTGGAAGTCCATGCCCAGATATGTCAGTGACTGGGTCGGAACCAGGGTCGACTTCTGGATATTGAGAAGCCACCCGAACTGTTCCAGAGACTTCATGGTTACATCCAGGCTTTGCCGACAAAGGTGTTCCGATGGCGCCCTGACCAGCAGGTCGTCCAGATAGGGTATTACGGCGTGCCCCTGCACGTGCAGGAGAGCCATCATGGAGGCCATCACTTTTGTGAACACCCGTGGTGCCGAGGCCAACCCGAAAGGCAGCGCCACAAATTGGAAGTGTTCTTCCCCCACTGCGAATCTCAACCAGCGCTGATGAGCCGGTGCAATGGGCACGTGAAGGTAAGCGTCTCGGATATCTATGGACGCTAGGAAGTCCCCCTGTGACACAGCTGCGATCACGGAGCGCAGTGATTCCATACGGAACTTCCGAACCAACACGTGATGGTTGAACAACTTTAGGTCCAGAACCGGGCGGAAGGAGCCGTCCTTTTTTGGGACAATGAAGAGGTTGGAGTAAAAACCCCGAAACCTCTCCCCGGAAGGCACCGGGACCACCACTCCGTCCCTGCGGAGACCCTCCAACACCAGGTGAAAAGCCTGAGCCTTTTCTGGGGATGGGACCGACCGATGGAATCGGGGTATCGGCTTTGACGTCAGCTCTATCCTGTAAACTCGCGAGACCACGTCTCGAACCCACTGATCTTGAACGTGAAGTAGCCACCTGTCCTGAAAACGAGACAGGCGACCCCCCACCTGTGGGGAGGCAGGAAGGGAGAGCGAGTCATGTAGAGGCGGGTTTGGGGGTGGCAGCCGCTGCCCCCGCCGGCTTCTTTGGACGACTCTTAGAGCGCCACTGAGAAGCGGGCTTGCCCCCTCGGTCCGTGCGAGCGGACGGTGCTGATGACTGTGAGCTGGAACGAAAGGACCACTGCTTTGGGTTCCTCTTAACGGTGTACCGTGGCTTAGGTTTATTCTGCGGGATCTTAGACTCAGCAGAATCCTTTATCAGCTTGTCCAGTTCGGTGCCAAAAAGCCTGTCACCAGAGAACGGAAGATTCTGCAAAATCTTCTTAGATGTGGCATCTGAGTCCCAAAGACGCAGCCACAACAACCTGCGAATCGCAATAGCATTGGCCGAAGCCACAGCTGAGCGAGTGGCAGTTTCCAAAGTCGCCGTCCTGGCGTAGTCCGCATAGGCCTTTGCCCTTTCGGTAAGCGCCAGGACCTCTGGACTGGACCTTGCCAGGTCAGTGATACCATCCAAGCAGGTAGTAATCGCTTGTAAGGTCCAGACCGTGGCAAAATTAGGGGCAAATGAAGACCCCACAGCCTCATAGGAAGACTTGGCGAGTTGCTCGACCTGTCTATCAGTCGCATCCTTCAGCGAGGAGCTATCAGAGGCAGAGAAAAGGGAGCGTGCAGCAATCCTGGTCATGGAAGCGTCCACCTTCGGGGACTGCGACCACTCCTGAAGCACCTCCTGGGAGAAGGGGAAGCGATTGTCCTTGGGTTTGCGGACATAACGCCGCCCAGGATGTAACCTGGGAGCTCTAACCACCCTTCCAAAGTTAGTGTGGTCCATGAAGGAGCCACTTGGTCTAGCCTCCGGCCGCAGCCATTGATAGACCTCCTTCGGGTGTACAGTCACCTCCTCAGGGGGTGTCACGAGACGTAAGGTCTCGTTGATAGAGGACACCAAATCCTCCACCCCGTCTGGTGGTTCAGACACAGACACAGACCCGAGAGTCGAACCCCCATCATCTTCCTCACCATCAGAGGAACGCTCCTCCTCAGAGAGAGCCTGGAGCTCGGGTGAATCCTCACGACGAGCCCGCTTAAGGGGTCTCACAGCAGAAGAGGGAGACACCCGGGGGTAACTGGAAGGAGTAGCTGGGTTTTCCAGCCTCCTATTGAGTGCCTCCAGGGACTGCGACATGGAGGACAGCTGGGACAACAGAGATTCATTGATCTTATTCTGAGTTTCCCATGGCCCTGGGATCACCTGAACCTCAGGGTACAGCACCGGAGCTGCTGTCTCAGCAGTGTCAGTCCGGGCCTCTGGGCGTCCGCAGTTATTGCAGGACCCCTCCACCAGAGTCCCATTGCATGTAGCACAGGTAATGGTGGCATCTGCCGCCTTAGCAGCACGCTTCCTAACTGAGGACATCGCCACAGCAGGGGAAAATAAGCCAAATTGTGCAGACAAAACCAGGAATCCCGGTGGCTTACCGACCGCAGCAAAGCGGTAGGAGGAAGCGGTGTGTGTGTGTGACCTCCGCGAGAGTTTCCGGTCTCCCCTGGAGTGCAGACGCACGCTGCAGACAGATCCCAGCCGGGAAGTGAGGGGTAAAGATGGCCGCCGACAGTGAAACCGTGGGCGGCGCCGAAAACACGCGGGAAGCACACACACACGCCCATCGATGACGTCACCGCACGGGCTGCTTCCCATCCTCCAAGCAGCCTCAGTATGAAGGCGCCAGAGCCCGCAGCGCGGGAAGTAGTGTGAAATACAACACACAGACTGCATGCACAAACAAACATCCGCAGCCTACAGCCTCAGCCCCTGCGACACACAGGGCGGTCAGCCAGGGTAACCCCAGCACAGGGTACCCTCCAGATCCGCGGACCCGAGAGTAACGCGCGGTCTGAGTGTCAGGACACATAAAGTGACAGACACTACCCCCAGGCACACAGGAGACACAGAGTGCCTCAGTGCCGGTCCGGTCTGTAAGCACCATTTAGGGAGGCCTCGGACGGGGGTTCAGCACCAGTCCGGAGTGTAAGCACCATTTAGGGAGGCCTCGGACTGGGCTGGCTCCAGTCCGGTCTGTAAGCACCATTTAGGGAGGCCTCGGACGGAGCGGAGCTGTGCAAGGCTCCCATCTCCCACTCTCCAGAGCCCCCCAGAGAGGGATGGAAAGGAGCGCAACAGCGTACCGGGAGAACACAAAGTGTCCAGGCTCTAGGCCCTCCGGTACCTCCACCTGCGTGTTCCACAAGGGTGAGCGGGGAGGCTGTCGCAGGTCCCGACCGGAACCATTTTACCTTGTCTTCAGACGCCATCACGTAAGTTGTGAGAATGCAGTGAAGTGCAAGCAAAGCGTGATCCTCCGAGCACACTAAGTTTAAAACTGAGGATGTTCCCTGCGGTAGGGGTTTATAAGCGGAGGGGGCGGTGTCTACAAACTTGTAGTACCTAGTGTGACCTCCGGAGGGCAGTGCCCTAAACCCCATTGTCTGGGTCTCCCATTATGATGACCAGAAAATTTTTTTTATTAGAAATAAAACACAAAACACATTTAGGGACTCCATCTTTAATAAAATAAAAAAACCTCTGTCCGACAGTCCACAGGCAGTGCAACGTCAGCTCTGCTTCACCACCCTGAATGGACAAGTGTCTGTTCAGACTGACAAGCAGGCTGAGCTATGAACTCTGGTGACCCCTGACATCACTGCATACATTGCTGAGAACTGCCAAGTTCTCAGTGAATACCACAAGAAGTTAATGAGCGGCCGCGGAAGTAGATATGGCTGGGACAGTAGGACTGCAGGATGCGGGCCGAAGAAGACGGTAAGTATAATGATAATGTTTATTAACTATATCTTTTATTTTACAGCCTCCAGAACCGAACTGTAACATGGGTTTCCAGGGCGAACCTGTGCTTGGTATCTGTTCACGAAACCCCAAATTTTACAGTTCGGGTTTGCCCATCACTACTCCTGATAACTGGAGCTGGGGAACACTGCTATAGAATATACAGTATGCTAATATATGTTAATACATATCCTATATTTCCGACTTTAAAATTTGAATAGCATGCCAGTTCGTAAGTGAAGCCCACGTTATATAGGTGAATTAGATTGGATTATTGTAGGAGAAGCTCCATTTAATTAATTGGGCAGCTCCACCTAGGTGTTCAAATAGAAGTGGTAGAAACAATTAGAACTGGCAGGGTTCTGCGCATATTCAAACTAAGTTAAAGTGCATTTAAGTGAGAAAATGATACATATAAAGTGCATAAAAAATGACACATAAGAATTGCATAAATAATTCAAACATTAAAAACAAGATAATTGAATATGCATATATATATACCCGCTTGCATAACAAAAATGTTTTTCCTTATCTATATCTTATAAAAGAGAACCTTTAAAATTTATATGCATGAAGCGAATATTTGTAGAAAGTTATACTGTCAATAAATTGCTTCATAATTCCCGGAACAAAGAGATAAATAATAGGAACTCCATATATTCCGTTGTTCATTACAAAAGAAAGGACAAGGCACAAAATAAACGTATTTGTGCGGAAAGATATTTATATGAAGAAAAATATATACATCATTCTTTTTCTTTGTTAGAGGGCAGATAATAGGTAAAAAGATAGAACAAAGTGAATAAGTTAGGCTTATGCAAACTATGCAAATAAAAATGTAAGTCCCTGCAGATATACTCAGATGAAAACATACTAACGAGATATCACAGGCGGGAACCGAACCCAAATAGTGTCTGGGGGAATAGTCTTAAACATTCTCTACTTTGTCATTGAGTCCATCTGGATGTAGAGATCTCAGTCTATACATCCAGTAGGGCTTTTTTTTTTTAATTTAGTATCTGTACATGATTTGGGGAGTCAGATGGTATTTATTCTACTGGGTCAAGCTAAGTTAAGTGGAGCTCTTCCTAGGATACTCCAATCTGGTTGACTTACATAATGTGGGCTTCACTTACAAAGTGGCATGCTATTCATAAGCACTTGAGGAAGGCTAATTTTATTAACGTATAGCCAAAACGTGTTGTAACCTGCATATTAATACTTCAGTTTTACTAATAAAACAAATCAAGTGGAATATACTTTGTTCTCTTCTGGGAGCGCCGCTATCTTCTGCTGGATATCTTTCTTCAGACCCATCACTTAAAAAAAATTAATGATTATACTTACCTCCCCATCGCTCCCTCCTGCAGTGGCGACATCCTCCTGTCTTCTCCACCTGAATGTTGACATCACTGTCCTATGCCCCACTCCACACACTGATCAGCGTTTGGCATAAGACAGGGAGAAGTAAACATTGCCATACACTGCAGCTGTCAGTGCTGTAATCACAAACCTCACATATCACATGATCCCTGAGGCTTGACGTTAGGTGACCCGAATGCCATGGTGACCATCAGGTCCTAGCGATTATATTGCAAGGTATTACAAGGGACCGATTGGCAGGGACAGAGAGTGGAAAGGTGCGCGATCCCTCTCCCAATACCATAACTGCTGTGACTGATACCAATCACAGCATTTAGGGGTTTAACAGCTAGGGATATCAGGGATGTGTCTCTGGCTGTCTGAGAACGCTCTCCCCTCCACCCCTTCTGCATACTGACTGGGGGATCACACATCACAACAGAATCCTCCAATTAGGGCTGAAGGGGGGGGGGGGGTTGCTCCAGCCTCTGGCTGTCTTAGCAACCCATTGGCACCCCAAGATCATGTTATGGGCACATCAGTGGATGCATAAAATGGCATAGCTCCATGCCGACACATTGTAAATGTTGATGTCAGAATATGACATTGGCATTAACAGGTTAACAATCACAGGCGTATCTACACCCCATCCACAACTGTTAGCGACAGGTTAGCATGCCTTCCAGGCATGGCTTCATACACCAATTACCGACTTCTGCCTTACATGTAAAGTGGATGACTGTACGGGCTTAAACAAATCTGCTTTTCTTTATGTTTCTTGGTACTTTTGTCTTTGATAAAACTTTATTAAAACAGTTATGTGCGTATTATATGCATGTGGATTTTCTGCATCCAATGCTATTCAATGGAAATATAAACTGACATTACACATTACAAACACGCTCCACAGGTCAGTATACAGTGCTTATATATAAAAAAAGGAATACAAGTGGCTATGAGAATTCTAAAAGTCCCAACAACTTTGCTAGAACTGTGAAGTGAAAGATATGTAGCGTCAAAACCTCGTGTGAATTTAACCTAAACATCTCTTAGGGCTCGGACACACTCTCCTAGGTACATGAGAGTCTCTCAGACAAGACTTGGAAGAGGCTGGAGCAGTGACCCTGAACGGCCTCTCCCTCTCTGGAAGGGGAGTGTGGAGCTACACAAAAAAGCAGCTGTCAGTCCCGTCCAGACAGGGAGAGGCCGTTCAGGGTCACTGCTCCAGCCTCTTCCAAGTCTTGTCTGAGAGACTCGCATGTAACTAGGAGAGTGTGTCCGAGCCCTTAGTGTTTATTCATACCTAGCATTTGTGTAACTGCATTCAGAACAATAAATACGTTCACAGTACAATATAAAAAGAAAAATCAGGCTAAATTCTGGGAATTGTCTCATTAAAAAAAGATTTCACAATTTTTTTTTTTTTTTTAACAATGGGGAAATTGCACTACAGTGCGAACTACAGGTAACCCTTTTTAAACACCAATCCATTGTTTTGTTATTTTTCTTTATTTCAGCACTTGAGTGGTGCTTTACATCTAAGTACCTTACCCCCTAGCCATATACTCACCTTCAGGTGACTTCACCTTTCACAGCTCGGTTTCCTCGGTGCCATCTTGCAACAGCTATTTCTGATTGGGTGGATGTCTGAAGTTACGTCATAAGTAGGGATGAGCGAGTACTGAAATATTTGTATACGCTGTATTTAACAAGTATTTTGGAATACTCGTGTATGCGTCTAAATAGCGGGTCCAATGTTAGTCAATTAATGATAGGCTCCGCCCACACAAAAGCCAGCCATAACACAAGCATTTCTGGGACAGAGTGGGTGAGCTTTATTGTTTTCACTGCATACAACACCTTGCTGTACCCACCAGTGAGACCCTTACATTCAAGCTGCTCTCACTAGGGTGCCAACTCCATTTGTGTACTGAAGGGAGCTGGCAATATGTGTCAGATTGATAACCATCGACGCATCACTCACGAGCACCAGTGTTACCAGTGAATACTGTACTATCAATGCGAGTAACGAATAGTCATCACTAGTCATAAGCTCTCAATGCATCTTTATGGGCACCAGTATGATTTCAGAATAAGGCTTTCATAGACTCACATTGAATTGTGATCTTTGAGTCACTCCATGAAACACTGGAGCTGCCGGCAGGTCATACACTGACAGAGATTGACTCGAGTAACGCTGATAATAGATGAAGATGCTGAGAGGGTGATTAAAAGACTAGGGAACTCTAGATTTACCCTATCACCACTCAACGACTTTCTGTATTTTCTTTTTTCTTCCCCTTCTTTCAATAGCCATTACTTTTATTTTTCCGTCAATATAACTGTTTGAGGGCTTGTTTTTAGCAGGATGAATTTTACTCTTGAATGAAACAATTAATTTTACCATAGAGTGTACTACTGTAAAACGAGAAAAAAAACAGCAAGTGCGGTGAAATTGGAAAAATAAAATAAAAGCAATATTGCGATTGTTTTTGGAGTTTATTTTTACTTACCAAGGTCACAACATGGTAAAAACCGGGGCTGTGGAATAGGAGTTCATTTTGGTGCAGTCAGAGTCAGAAGAAAGTAGACAGACTCCGAAACTATATTAGAAATTGGGTAGTTAATGCAGTATATGCTGAATATTATTATAATGTTCTATCTAAATAGCTTGGTTATTGTATCATAATAATGATTAAAACTCTGATGTTCACATTGTACAACAAAAAATGTATCACTTGAACATGAGCCATGTATGAGGGAGTCGTAGTTAGGGAAGGTTTGGCTTACTGACTCCAGGTAAATACGATTTTGTAGATGTCAAAAAGGTAGTTTTTTTTTTTATATTGGTGAAAAAGAAAATCTGAAACTTGTCAAAAAGAAAAAGAAAAACAGCGTGCTTCTGTCATCAATTTTGAAGACTGGTAACATTTCTACTTTTCGGGATCTGGGGCCGTGATGGCTTATTTTTTGCACCCTTCGCTGATGTTTTTACTGATCCCATTTTTGGGTAGATGCGATATTTTGATGACCTTTAATTGCAATGTTGCTGTGGCCAAAGAACCATAATTCTAGCATATTGGATTTTTTGTTTGTTATGCTGCTTTTTCATGGAGGCTGGCGGCTGTGGGGGCCCGATGGATGATCTTGTCCATGAGTTGCTCCGCTTTGCCATCACCCACTATTTTTTCGATTTTAGGGATCAATTTTACTTACAGTTGCGCGGCACTGTGATGGGTGCGGCCTGTGCGCCTTCATACGCCAACCTCTTCCTTGGTTTTTGGGAGAGGTTGGTCTTTTGGAGGCGGAGGTGCTTGGGTTGATGCCCATCAGCAGTGCTGGATTCGTTACATAGATATTTTGATCCTGTGGCGGGGCATGGCTGAGCAACTCAGGGAGTTCGTGGAACAGCTTAATGAAAATTATATGAACATATATCTTACATATAAATTTAGTCCCACGAACATTTATTTCCTAGACATCAACATTACAGTTGATGGTAAAAGTATGATTCAAACAGATGTTTTTCGCAAGGAGAATTCTACCAACTTCTTTTTACATGCGTCATCTACACATACCAGATCGACCAGATGCGCCATTCGAAACAGGACTCTGGCGTTCACCGGCTGATAGCGATTTACTGCTAATCAGCCTGGGGGCTATATAGTGACAATCTTCTTGGGGCATAATGAATCATCCTCCCTGATGAAGATTTAAACACTTCGCCCAGCGAAATGTACATTGGAGGTCCCCTGTCCTGTGTGCCTTGTTTGTACCTGGATCCATCAGGAATTGTGCAGCCATGGGTATGTCCCTATGTGACCATTATATGAAGTTTTTTTCTTTTAATGGCGATTTGTAAGTACTGATAATCCCTGCTGCCTTTCCTGATGTTCCTGCTTAGAAGTTTCACTTTACCATGAAAAGATAATTGGATTTCTTTTCCTTGCACCTGAACTCAGCCAAGGGGGAAGTGGTCTTGTATGACAAGGTCCCCTTTTTCGTTGTTTGACGGAGGATTTATTTTACTGTGACATTGTCTGTAAAATTGAATGGTGTGAATGCATCTCCTTATCAGGTTTACACAGGGTCTAAGGGTCCATTTAATTGACCTTTGTAAACTCCCCCCACTCCTTGGTTTCAAAAACCTATACCTATGGTGCTCAAGAATACTTGTCTTTTCATGTGGTTTTTTTTGCACATGACCCATTGTCATGGATGTTTTTGGTCCTGTGATCCCCATGTTTCTGAATGTTTGTAATACTCTTATTTGGAGTTTTAAAAGATTTTTATGTAAAACTTTTGTACACTTTTTGCACATAACTCGTTTGTCCACCTTCCGCCTATAAGCAGCATCCAGTAGCTGCTTAAATAATTGGTTCAGGAGTACTTAAAAAAAAGGATCCATAGGAGATGTACTTATTATTTTCAAAGGCACAAAAGAGATGCGATTTGAACTTGTGTGTTTTTTTTTCTTCATTTTATCCCCATTTTTTTACTAGACTCCTTAGGGTACTTGAAGCTGCAATCATCCGATCGTTTATGCTGTACAGAGCAATGCATCAGCAGAAACAATGACTTCCTAGGAATGTTGTCACTCAGTCAGGATTCACAGAAAGTTTGTCATGACAGACAGAGGGTCTTCAGCTGTCCCTGTCTTTAGTGACAATCCATCAGCGCCCTGCAATCCGATCATAGTGCTGTCGATGGGAGCGGGGAATTATGCGCTCACCTATAGGAGATTGACAGCGAGATTTAGCTTTTGAACATTGTCAGGTGTATCACAAATCAACCAGGTGCTGTTAGCTACAGGTACAGATCAGATCAGCCAGCATGTGCAGGAAAGATGTTGGCTTAGCATGCAAGCTGCATCAAAGGCAGGACATGACCTCTGACGTTAAAGGAGTCAAAATACCATTCCAGCTGTAAAATAAAAATAAATAAATTTGCTGGAGTGGTGCTTTTAAGTGAATTGGACCTGCTATGAACAGCATAAAACAGACTGGCTACAGCATTTTAGAGAAAATAGAATATGAAGATCCCATCAGGGCAACCAAGATGAGTCAGATGAGGACCCCTTCCCACAGCCATGTCTTCTGTACCTATAGTGTCCGTTTACACACATTGTAGTTAAACACAAACTGGATCTTCACACCTTCGGGTTTGGACAAACAACATGTGATCCATGCATATGTCCATACAATTTTCATGGAGACAAGTGTTTTTTTATTTTTAAACCAACAGCACTGATGCCACACAGATGCACGTGGATGTGATCCGTGTGACATACACCGAAAAAAAACATGTCACTGAAGTGTGTGTGTGTATAAAAGATGTGCAGAGATAGATTAACGATAGGACAGATGACTGCCAGCTATAGACATTTTTTTTTTCTTTTACTTAAACGGGTCATTCCATGTCAAGTGATCCAAAAATGAATATTTTTTTTCCCTGACGTCCTCAGATTTTTAAAAAATTTTTTCTATCTGAAGAACAACTTTATCTAATTACAAAAAAAAAGTTTTGATTTTTTTTCTTCATCTGTTAATTTTTTACAGATTTTTAAAGTTTTAAAAAAGTGTGAATTTTGGCCTGGTATGGCTTTACATTTTCTATCATATCTCGGGCTAGAAATAAGATAGAGAAACAAAATAAACACCAATCTACTCAGAACTGTCCAGGCTTTCATCAGATATGTCACAAGAGGATATTTGTTAATATTTTACCCATGTGATCGCAAGCGCAAAACTTTAAAACGCATTTCCGAAAAATCGGCGCGCTTTAAATATTTCAAAAACTGCCCATGTGTCTGCTGTGCTCTTAGCCACATCTGTACCAAATTTCAAGTTGGGATCGCAATGGGATCATATTTTAACATATTTTACTAGTAATAGCGTCAATGGGTCATTCCATATCAAGTGATCTAAATATGAATATTTTTTTTTACCTGACGTCTTTAGATTTTTTATTTTTTTTTTCCTTTATGAAGTACTACTTTAGTTAATTACAAATTAAAAGTTTGGAATTTTTTTCTTCATCAGTTAATTTTTTACAGATTTTTAAAGTTTAAAAAAAGGGTGAATTTTGGCCTGGTACGACTTTACATTTTTTTATCTCAGGCTAGAAATAAGATAATGAAGTGGGAGAGGCGTCATTTTAATCAGAACGGTAACAGCTTTCATTTGAGATGTTACAAGACTATGTTTCTTTATATCAAATTCAAACTATTGACGGGCAATTGTGAAAAAATGACTGATTGTGTTCTTGGTGACTTTTGAATTGACACTATAATAGTTAAATATTTTGCACTTAGGTCCAATGAATGCGTCCATGGGGTCAAGCTGGGACAGAGTCATCACAAATTAGCCTTATTTGCAGATGACCTGCTACTTTACATCTCCCAGGCCCTGGTCTCCATCCCTTCGGTCTTAATGGAGTTTGAACGGTTCGGACAATTGAGCAACTTTAAAGTGAATTGCTCCAAAACCGAGGCACTCAATATTTCTTTGCCTGGAGAATTGGTTTCTCATCTATCTAAACAGTTCCCATTTAAATGGAAAGTAGAAGCCATTAAGTACTTGGGAGTCCTTATACCAAAAGATCTTAAACAAATATTCAATTTAAATTATCAACCCCTTTTGACTAACGCGGAATCGGCATTTACCTCCTATAGACAATTAAAGCTATCCTGGTTCGGGAGAATAAACGTAGTCAAGATGGATGTCTTGCCCCGACTCTTATATACTTTTCAGACAGTTCCTGTTCTATTGGATAGAGGTTTCCTCTCCAAAATGCAATCTATGATCCTTAGATTTGTCTGGGGGGGCAAGAGGTCCAGATTGCGAATGAATATCCTATCCTTGCCCGAGACCAGAGGAGGGGTTGGACTACCCAACATACGAGCGTACTTTGAGGCTTCCTCTCTTGTTAGAGCTCTAGATTGGCATTATCATGCGTCCTCCAAGAAATGGGTAGGGGTGGAGCAAGAGGGTTTGGGGATTCCGCTGAAACACCTGCTTTGGATTTCCCCTAAAGACTCCACAGACCTAGTACCTTTGACAGACATGACTAGAAACACCTTGAAGGTATGGCACCTAGTGACGAAAACCCTCCGCTTAAACGACAGACTTAGCCCTTTGACTCCCCTTTTTTCCAACCCATCTTTCCCACCCAGATTTGACAGGCAGAGATTTTTATGTTGGCGGATTGTGGATGACACCCGAGTAGGACAGACTCTGTCCAGTGGTGGTTTGCCCCCGATGGCAGAGCTACAACTCAAAGAACCTACGAGACCTCTTAAGTGATTCGAATTTCTCCAATACAGAGCATAATTATATTCAGCTGACCACTCTTGCAGGGTAAGATTGACGCCCAACGTATTGGAGAGGTTATTCCAACTGGAGGCTCCACCGAGGCGCAAAATATCAGTTCTATACCAGGTCTTAGGGTCCATGAGAGAGCAGGGCACCCTTTACTTCCAACGTGCTTGGGAGAGGGAATTGGGGTGTAGCATTTCAGAAGCTAATTGGCAGAAATGCTTTATATTTACTCACTCACTAGCTAGCGCTTGTTCTGCACAAGAAAGAAGCTATAAGCTGCTCACTAGATGGTACTTGTGCCCGACGACACTCCGGAACATGTTCCCTGGAGCCCCTGATACCTGCTGGCGCTGTGGGGAAGAGAAGGGTACAATGATACACATTTGGTGGAGTTGTGGGGAAATCCGGCGGTTCTGGTCTGAGGTTTTCAATGCATACGCCCGGATAACAGGTAAACAAGCCGAATGCTGTTCAGAATCGGCAATGTTATCCATTTTTCCAGGTCCTATTGGGCTACAGAAGAGGGATATTCTCCGCTTTTGCATCTCGGCTGCTCGTGCTGTGATCCCGAGGTTCTGGAAATCAAGCCGGGCTCCATCTCTACTTGATTGGTTCAAAGAATTGATGGACACATATCGAATGGAGGAGCTCGCAGCTGATGCGTCGGGATCTCGGAACAAATTCTTAGGGATTTGGGTTGAATGGATTCTTTTTCACGACTCTGCAGAATTTAGGAGTATCTTTTCCAGCACAGATAATATGGCTCGACCTCTGGCTGATGGGGAGCCAGTGGGATGAGTACCCTTTCTCCTTCCCATACCTCACCCGTCCCCCCCCCCTCCTTTTTTTCTTACGTGGCTTTTCTTTCCCAGTATAACTTTTTCTAATGGTTTTTGTTTCTTTTCTCTCTCTCTCTTCTTTTCTATCTCTCTTTTCTTCCCATCTGATACATTCAGTCTAGGTATTTCCTTTCTACGCCTATACCTTCAGAATTCTAGTGAACATTAGACAGGTATCGGAAACTCTGAGCTGTGAGTAGATCATTAATATTTCGGCCTTCCTTTCCGGTACACCAGTCGCTAGACTATTCCAACTAGGCCTCAACGGGTAATGACCCACTTACGTGGTCAACCTGTTAGAAGGGGCCAAGTGATAAAAATCATTCTGCTGGGGCTGCTTGTCCCCTTGACATCAGAACATCTCAAAACCCTGAGAAAGGTTGTAAACTTGAGTGTTTGGAATTATATTTAGATTGTAGTATATATTGCACCAGAGATAAGCGCAAAAGTAAATTTGCAGCTTATCTTAAAGTTACTAATAACTTTGTGAATTCTCTTTTTGTATATTTTATATGTCTCAAGATTTTGTTAAAAGATTGAATGTATGTCTTTCATATGTTTTTTCAAAATTTAATAAAAATGAGATTAACCATAGTTAAATATTTTAAAATATGATCCCATCACGATCCCAACTTGAAATTTGGTACAGATGTGGCTAAGAGCATAAAAGACACATGGGCAGTTTTGGAAAATTTTTATTAAAATGTTTTTTTCGGAAATGCGTTTCAAAATGTTGCGTTTGCATTCGCATAGGTAAAAAATTAAAATTAACAAATATACTCTTGTGACATATCTGGTGAAAGCCTGGACAGTTCTGAGTAGAATGGTGTTTATTTTGTTTCTCTATCTTATTTCTAGCCCGAGATAAAAAAATTTAAAGTCGTACCAGGCCAAAATTCACCCTTTTTTTAAACTTTAAAAATCTGTAAAAAATTAACTGATGAAGAAAAAAATTCCAAACTTTTAATTTGTAATTAACTAAAGTAGTACTTCATAAAGGGAAAAAAAAAAAAAAATCTAAAGACGTCAGGTAAAAAAAAATATTCATATTTAGATCACTTGATATGGAATGACCCATTGACGCTATTAATAGTAAAATATGTTAAAATATGATCCCATTGCGATCCCAACTTGAAATTTGGTACAGATGTGGCTAAGAGCAAAGCAGACACATGGGCAGTTTTTGAAATATTTAAAGCGCGCCGATTTTTCGGAAATACGTTTTAAAGTTTTGCGCTTGTGATCACATGGGTAAAATATTAACAAAGATCCTCTTGTGACATATCTGGTGAAAGCTTGTATAGTTCTGAGTAGAATGGTGTTTATTTTGTCTCTCTATCTTATTCCTAGCCTTAGTTATGAGGAGAAACGTAAAGGCAGGCAACAGCGAAATTCACACTTTTTCCGAACTTTGAAAATCATTTTAAAAAAAAATAAATTTTTTAAAAAAATTTTCTCTTCACATTTTGCATTGTCTGACATGCTATTATCAAATAACAAAATCTCAAAAGAATTAAAAATATAGAGGTAATAATCATTGGTTCACTTGACATGGAATGACCCAAATGTATGTATGGGTATATTAAAACAAAAATCAAATTTGGTTTTATTGAACAAGTATTGTCCCCAACTGTTGACAACCTAAGTTTGCAGTAAACAGCAGAATATACCATATTGTTCGGATTATAAGGAGCACTTTTGTTCCCAAAATTTTGGGGAAAAGTGGGAGGTGTGTCTTATAATGGGGAGGGCACTTTGGAGCGTGGCCGGGGCTGAAGCGGGCTGGCAGCCGCAGTGGGAGGTCACATGCTCCCGCTCATTAGCGTCATGTAATATGCACTGCATCCTGCTATCCACCACCTCGCTGATGAAGAGTGCCGAGATGTGGACAGGGGAATGGCGCATATTACCTGTGGCTGCAGTCACCCCTTCCCCCCCAGTCACTTTATATGCCCCCCTGCTAGTGTGCACCTAGTAAAATAAACTCTTCAATCACCTTCTGTCGCTGGCTCCATTGCTCCCAGCTCCTCGGTGTCTCTTCCTACCTGTGCCCAATCCAATCATGTGACCGATGCGCACAGTGATGTCACAACTATGCTGCGCGGATCACGTGTTGGATGCCGGCACACACAGGAAGAGACCAATGAGCTGGGAGCCAGTGACAGAAGGGGAGTTAAGAGTTTGTTATTTTACTATGTGCGCGCCAGCAGAGGGGCATAGAAAGTGCCGGGTTAGGCATTTCCAGGATTGAGGGGCGTGGGGGGGGTAAGGGGCATATTTGTCCCAGCATGGGGAGCTGTGTGTGACAGCACAAGGGGACCATATCCAGCATGGGTGTTATACATATAGCAGGATGACTGACATACATATGATTTGTAAGATGGACACTGGCATTGCAAGAGGGACCCTTTTTACACAGAAAATTTTTTTTTTCTCCTTTCCTTCACCAAATTTAGGGGTGCGTCTTATAAAGTGAAAGAATACAATACATATTTTTACCTTTTTTCTTTGCTGAATTTTTTTCTCAGTCATATGTTTAATATTAGGAGACAGGAATGGGTATTTTTTCCATTGGGTAATCTTGCAGTTCAGAACATTTATTTTAAACATTTCTTAAAAAAAACACAAACAAACAGCCCACAAAATGTGTAAACTGTATGTGTTGACCCAAAATTAAGTACAAAAAATATATACATTTCTGAAACAGGGGAGAAGAACAAATTTGTGAATTTTACTTCAATTCTGTGATGTATGGGGTTGTAATGTGTGGCAAGAAAAGGGTGATGAATCTTCTATTGTTCCATGTTCAGAGTTTCCCACTGCAAATTCCAACAAGTAGGACACAGCTCTAATTTCAGGTAATGTGACCTGTGAAAACTGTCTGTCATGAGAGATCCTCTTGTGACATTTTCTCACACTTGTAAACGCAAGGCCAGAAATGATCATTCTGTAAGTGCAGGTTAAGTTCACATCATATAAGTCTGAAGTGCAGTTATGATGGCGGGTGCTCTTCTCCTCGAATTGCCTTGTATTTAGCCATATCTTCAGGAAACACTTTACTCAACTCTTGGATTAAGAGGCTCTTAAATTTCTGCAGAAAGCAAAGTTTAAATTAGGAATAAACATTTCCATGTAAGAAAAAACCTCAAGAATACTAAAAAGTATCAAACTAGTGCTCTAGACTGCACTGAGCAGCAGTTCTAGTTGTAATTCATTCCAATACCTGGCCCATCATTTAAAAGAAACCAGACATGTTTAAGGGTACTTTCACATCAGCGTTTTTTTTTAAATCGCGGCATATGTGGTGAAAAAAACGCATCTGCCGCGATTACCGCATAACCGCTGCACTTGCGGCACAGTTGCAGCAAGCCCCATACAATGTATATGCGGGCTTGCGGCAGGCGCGGCAAGTGCGGTTTTGGCACTTGCGGCAGATGCCAAAACCGCACTTGCCGCACCTGCCGCAAGCCCGCATATACATTGTATGGGGCTTGCCGCAACTGTGCCGCAAGTGCAGCGGTTATGTGGTAATCGCGGCAGATGCGTTTTTTTCACGGCATCTGCCGCAGTTTCAAAAACCCGCTGATGTGAAAGCAGCCTAAGGGCCCTTTCACATTAGCGTTTTTTGAAATTTGCGGCAGATGCGGTGAAAAAACCGCATCTGCCGCAATTACCGCATACCGGCTCCACTTGCGGCGCGGTTGCGGTAAACACAATGCAAAGTATAGGCATACTTGCGGCAGGTGCGGCAAGTGCGGTTTTGCACTTGCGGCAGGTGCGGCAGCGAAAAAAAAACGCGGTCAGCACTATTACCTGCAGTTTAACACCTTCAAGAACTTTGATGTACCAGTTCAAAGGTCTGTGGTGCTTACCAACCTAT